>OX451737.1:366352189-366774689 GCA_948472305.1 Vicia faba | reverse complement strand
TACTCCTACCCCTATCCACGCCCCCTACCCCTACTCCTACCCCTACTCCTACCCCTACGCCTACGCCTACGCCTACCCCTACCCCTACCCCTACCCCTACCCCTACCCCTACCCCTACCCCTACCCCTACCCCTAACCCCCCTACTCCTACGCCTACCCCTACTCCTACCCCTACTCCTACTCCTAACCCCCCTACTCCTACTCCTACTCCTACTCCTACCCCCCTACGTCTACTCCTACCCCCCCCCCCCCTACGTCTTCTACTCCCCCTACTCCTACTCCCCCTACTCCTACCCCCTCCTACTCCTACTCCTACTCCTACTCCTACCCCTACCCCTACCCCTACCCTTACTCCGACCCACGCCTCCTACCCCCCCCCCCCCCCCCCCCCCACGTCTACCCCTACTCCTACCCCATATTCCTACCCCTACCCCCTACGTCTACTCCTACCCCTACCCCTACCCCTACTCCTACTCCCCTCCTACTCCTACGTCTACTCCTACCCCTACCCCTACTCCCCTCCTACTCCTACTCCTACTCCTACTCTTACCCCTACCCCTACCCCTACTCCTACCCCTACCCCTACGACCTACCCCTACCCCTACCCCTACCCCCTACTCCCACCCCTACCCCTACCCCCCTACCTACCCCCTACGTCTACTCCCACCCCTACTCCTACCCCCCCCCCTACGTCTACTCCTACCCTTACTCCTACCCCTCCCCCCCCCCCCACGTCTACTCCTACTCCTACTCCTACGCCTACCCCTACCCCTACCCCTACCCCTACCCCTACCCCTACCCCTACCCTACCCTACCCTACCCTACCCTACCCTACCCTACTCTACTCTACTCTACTCTACTCTACTCTACTCTACTCTACTCTACTCTACTCTACTCTACTCTACTCTACTCTACTCTACTCTACTCTACTCTACTCTACTCTACTCTACCATTATTATTATCATTTTTAAAAATCCAACCATCTGTAGAAAAATATAAGTTCCAAAGTAGTCCTAATATTTATCGTTAATTTGGCAATTTTGCTTAAAAGACAAATTTCATGGAGCGAAAATTCAGAAAAACTTTTTTTTTTGCAGTGCACGGTATAGTGTATACAAGTTGTATAGTCTAAACTAACATAAAATTCGTCCATCCTAAAAAAGTACAGTACAGTTTCATTCAGGGGATAGATTTGACTTGAAAAATATTTATGACCGTGAGGCACCCGAAACCAAACTTTTGAGAGCAGGCATTTGGCTCTCCAGAATCTCTCTAATTCTATTCGATGTACAACTGTCTTCCTGCACAAAATAGAAAAGAAGAAAAAAAATAGTTTACAATCTAAACATTGAATTGGGCGGGCATTCAAAATAATCTTATACACATTTACAAATATATCAACCACTCCCAGAAATATCACATACCCACTTTAAAATAGTTAATGCAACATGTTCTTGTGAAATTCGGATTTATTTTCTAATTATTCAACAAAGACATTGGAAAAACTTGCTCGAGAAACTTCAATTCCAAGTCTTACTCACGTTTAAAACTTAACAGAAGACGGTTTAGAACAAAAGTTTGATTACTTTGATATCTTAGAGAAGAATGATCAAAATTCTGTGAGATCAACCATAATAACGTGTATAAATGAACAGTGCATGAAAAGAAACTACTCACGTCATCAGGAGTAGTTGATAGTGTCAAAAGAGTAACGGCAACAGCTTGAAAATCAGCTATAATCTTGCAAGCTGTCTCGTCAAGCTTATCCTAACAAATAAAACATGTGAACCAAAATTAGGGAAAAGTTACAGAAGACGTTTTACAATATTTTATGGATATTTGAATTGTTTTACTAGTACCTTACAAACCCCCCATTAACTACTTTAGGTTCTCTAAGATATTATTCATTCAGATTTTGATAAAACATAAGTTAAACATATATTACTGTAAGCTTTCCAGTCCTAAAGAGTGTTCATTGTTCTTGCAGAATCCATGAGAACTATTTTTCCTTGGTTGACTAGTACTTAACAAACACACACTATTTGCTACTTTAGTTGCCTAAGATATTCATTCAGCTTTTGATAAAAAATACGTTAAATATATATACTTTTGGAAGCTTTTCAGTCCTAAAAAGTAATCATTATTCATGCAGAATCCATGAGAACTATTTTCCTTGATTGCCTGCTGTCAGATTATTGTCAAAACTAGTGCAAAAATGAGCCTAAAAATCTATTGCCTGTGAAGTATTATGCTCTGATAAGTGTATAGGTGTTACAATTATCTCTCAACAAAATAAGTGCAAGAAAGCTAATAGTTTTTACCACTATAAGATACGGTTAAATGCAAAAAAACCCTAGATATGGTTAAGTGCCTGTGAACTATATTTGAGAATGTAAAAAAACCCTAGATATGGTTAAATGCAATATACAAGAATCATGAACACTTTTGCATTAAACAGCCATTCAAGTGTAACATGGAATAGATTATGCTCTGATAAAGTTTTTATGATCTATCTGAGATATTGAACAGCAAAACAAGTAAGAAACCACATATAATGTCCATATCTTTGTTAAATATCACCACCAAATCATATTTTAAATACAAGGGCAATGAGGCATCACTGTTTATCTCAGGGTTCAACAACGTTTTTCAGTACTTACTGTCAGTTGATATACAAATACTTGTTTTGATTTCGGCAATTACTATTATTTCAGTTGTCTTGATGCATAATTAAGCATATGGAAAGAACATACCGTCAATTGAGAAATAGCAACAGAAATGGCCCTTCCAGGGGCTTGTAGAGCTTTATGGTAAACCTGTTAATACAAATACATGTTAATGATGGGAATAAGAGTTTTTTTTTGTTGAGGTGAGGGGGAAGTAGCATCAAGTTACCTGGACATAGAGTAAAGACACGACTTTCGGCAGAAGTGATACAGGGTCAGTCTCAGCCGAAACTTGAGATGTCAATTCCTGATGATAACAGTGATAGAAGACACGGTTTAAGATCATCCAAATTGCAGAATATCATGGCAAAAACAAACAAAAATTCTATGTAAAATGGACGGGTCTGCTAATATTAGGAATTACGATTTAAACAATCTTGAATATCAGATATAGCATACTGAAATTGAAAAGAATATCAAATAAATGTTTAATAATGGGGCCTTGCAAACCCAAGTCACGTGAAATATAGTCCTTAAGCCAGTGGGAAAATATCTCATTGTTGCCTAGGGTATTTACAATTGAAGTTGGTCCATGTGACTCTATTCACTTATTAAAGCCTCGTTTAGGGACCAAATATTACACTAAAATCTTTTGCTTGAATAATATATTTTCTTGAGCCCGCTGTTTGGCTCTTCCTAGCCATGGCTGTCATTAAACATTGGCCTCAATACAATCGGGACATAAAGAAAGTCCTCTCCAATGGTAATTTACAAGTTTACATGGATTAACTACCTGGATTTATTGCTAGGTGGGATTTGGGTTGGGGTGCAAGCAGTAGAAAACATTGTATGGTCTGAAATAATCATCTTGGTGAAACCGACAAGAACTAAATATAGGACATTCTTGGAGGTTACTTTGAAAGTTGAAATGTCCCATTATAACAACCACCAAAACAAAAGCTTTTACGCACTAGCTGGGGTTTGTTACATCTACCTATCCATCTATCTATCTATCTATCTACCTAACTATCTATCATGATAACGAGATTAAATATCTCCTTAGTAATGCTCGTGAGTGCAGTAAGTAAATTCCTTGATTCTACGTGTGACTCTAACCGTGATATTGTTGTTCAAAGACATAGATACGTTCGAAGAGCATTTACAAAAATGTTAACTAAACAAAGATAGCAAGCATGTGTAAATTTGTGCTTATATAGATGCCAGTTGGGAAGCAAATTTATCTTATTTAAAAGCTCTATTTTGGCCATGACACTGTTTACTTTGGAGGAAATATAATATCATGGAAAAGAAGCAAACAGTTTTCAAATCAAGTGCAAAAGTTGAGTATCAAATGATGGGTACTGAAGCCTATGAACTGCTGCTATAACAATTTAAACAACTATGAATTGCAACCAATGAAACTAGTGTGGCAACCATGTTGCACTACATATATCTTGAAATCCTATTTTTCCTGAAACATATTGAGATTAATTGCCATGTTGCACCAGAGAAAATTCAAATGCAAGAGATCGTAACAATATCCACATTATATTTGTCAACTTGCATACACTGAGGCCTTTAGAGGTCACCAGACCAGCTATATACATGACAAGCTATAATAAGTGATTTCCAGCTCCACGGAAAGTGTAAGAATATCTTAGATAATTAAGCTACTGTTTCACCTGTGTCGTAGAATCAATTAGGAGCAATCTTAGGAACTATTGTAGGATAGAAAACTGAATATCTTGAATCGTTGTAATTAACACTGACATACATGTATATAGGAGAGGATGTAAATAGAAAAATGGTCTAACAGTATATAAGGCCCAATAAGAGGGCATAGGGGGGCAGCAAGATTAGAGGAAAATAGATAAGTCATTGGCTAGGGAAAGGGTTGTCAGTGCATGTGGTATCAAGCCAGTTGTTCATTTGCATTGTTGTGGTAGGGTATTGTGTCTATTTTATTGGTGGAAGGAGCTGAGCTCCATCATTATTTAAGTGGAATTGGTCTGTCTTATAATAGTTGTAAACAAACTAATTCAGGAGTATTTCTTCTTGTCATTCTAAAGTTTTACCAAACTTATAGTTTCAGTACATACCTTACGATATGAATGTAGAAGTGTTCTTTCTAGTTTCTTGTCTAGCTTTTTCAAAGGCAGCCCGCTGGAAAAATTAATCACATGAGGTTTAACGTCAAGAGAGAAGCTTTGGTAAAAGCAACGCTATAAGTACTACTAACAAAAAAGACAAGTTATTACCTCTCTTCTGTCACAGCTCTGAATGAAGACATGAATGTTTCCACCCTCTATTGTATTGAATATTCAAATATTAGTTGCAGCATTCAAAAATCAAACAGAAAAATAAGTTTCAAGTTATAACAAGATATTTCCAGCCAACCAGCTGCAATTGTGAACTGATGAGTGATTGAGTGAACCTTATACAAATAGCCTTAACCATAATGTTTCATAAATAAAAATGCTTACCTTTCCTTCCAATGCTTCTACAACAGCAAGAGCCTTATTTGAAAGAGCTCCTGGAAAACTCTTGGACTACAAAAGAAAATAACAATAGATGTAGTATTTGAAGTCATTTTATGTGTTCCACTAAAGAAGATAGTTTACAAATATCTAAGATTTAATATACTAAACGCATCAGAACAGAAAAGCATAACTTTCCAAGTAATGTAATATTCTTACTGTTGAAAACTTAATATAGCTATTGTTCCAGATTCAAAGTAGAATTAAACTTCACTGTATCATAGGATTCATTGCATATTAAGATTGGTAGTATCTTGTGAAATTATGTTTGCTTTGATTAAACTTCTTGTGAAATTTATTCATTCTGATTCTGACTATAAACATCATTATGCAGAGTATTATCATTTCATATTTTCCTCTCAAGTCTTACAATTGCAGCTCTATCTCCAGGACTAAACGAAATAGACTCAGAATTTGGAGATTCCTGCACTTCTACTCCGTTCTTTAATTTGTTCTGCTCATCCTGCAAAAGGATGAATCCATAGTGTTTTTAGATCTTATTACACCTCAAGAAATATCAACAGAATAATTGTTGTATATAATACCAAGTCATGAAGAAGCATGTCAACCATAGGAGCTGCTACTGTCCTTAGTAAATGCCTATGCAAAACAACCTGGGCATCAAAGATACATTAATTTATTCATGTTTCAACAGTGAAAATAACATTTTCAAATTTCAATTAACTTGACTTACAGAAGTTGATTGATCATCTTCAAACAATTCTAAGGCTTTTTCATACAGTTGCATGTTTAAGAAAGACTGCCAAAAAACAAATCACACAAGGACATGTTCAGATAAGTATCCAATGAGAGCATCTTTAGTGGGGTGAATAATAAGGAACTAAAATGGATTAATTAATTTGTATTTTGTGGGACCAAATTGCCAAATAGGATTTAAAGAATTTGCAATTGATCTATTCTTTTTTTTACTTTAATGGTGGTTGTTTATAAATAACTCAAAGGTGACCCCACATATTTATATTTATTTATTTGTAATTATTTTTAACAGTGAACTCAACACTATAAGATATTTTTATCTTTCATCTCAATAATATAAAATTGTTATTTTTATGACAGATGAGATTTAGTTGCCATTGCTTCTATAGAGCATCCAAAATTATATATGATGCCATGTCATCTTTCTATAATGCCGGTTGTCTACAAGCAACGTAAACTATAACAAACGTTTGCCTTACTTTACCAGCATTAAAGATGCTCTAAGGAAAGATTAAATAAAGTACCAACATTGACACAGTGGACGAAGAAAGTACAAAAAGATACTACAGAGCAGTCACACCTCATCGAGTTTTTTCTGCAAATTATCAAGCAATTGTTTCATTCTTTCTGCATTGTCTTTAAACAATGCCTTCCTTTTCTCCATCCAAGTATTGATTATTGTGGGCCTTAACTTGTTAGCCAAAGGCCTAAGAATTGTTTCAGGATCATCAATACCTATCAATTAATAGCACATAATTTAAGAAATTGGATAAAATGCATATGCAGAAAGAGTATATCCAAAGTCATAATTAGAAGACCTTGTTCTTCAAAATCAGGAACCAAGGCTGTAATCTTCTCCATGATCCATTCTTCTGAGGGACTATTGAGATTATCCTCTTTCATTTTAAGTGATTCTTTCCTAGAGCCTTGCTTTGAATCTGATGTTTGTGAAGATGTATCCTTACCCTTTCTCTGGCTTTTTTAGATTTGGTAGAAGTATGCTCTTGGTTATCAGCACCACTTTCAGATTGATTTGCTAATGCATTTCCAGTGGCTTTCCCCTTTTTCTTCTTTGGCCCTTTATCAGCATGCTTGTTGGAGCCACTGTCACTTGCCATTTCACTGGACACACTCAACCTGCTTGAATCATACCCTGCTTTTACTTCATTGGCTATTGGTAAATCACCAGGTTTTACAGTGCCCAAAGACCTTGAAACAGCTAATGTCTCTAATTCTTTCACCGTACAATCGCAAATGTCCTAATAGATGGGGGACAGAAGCATTTAGACATTAGGAAACCAGTGATATAAAAAGAAGAAAAAAAGTTACAGATAGACATATTCTATTCAACAGTAACTTCATTCTTGGCTGTTGGCACTTACGTACCAAAAGGGGGAAGGATAAAGAAGCCAAAATCTGGATGCAGTGAGGAAATACATTATAGGAAAGAATTCTTAAGCCCAGCAGGATGCACACACATTAATCACGCATCTAATACTGTTCTGTACAATACATGACACTGCAGTCATTTTATATCATCACTATTTTTTTGGAGTTCCCATGCCACGGTAGCTATGGAATGGTTAATTGGTGACCATGAAGTAATTTGATGTACCATTTGATTCAGCACCTCTGAATCTATTGCAAGCAAATTCAATATAACTAGCACAATTTTTTGTTCTCATTGACTATACTCGCGGAAAATTATGTTTATTAAATCTTGTAAACCAATATTTAAACCAGGCCTTATTAGTTGCATTTGCACCACAAAATCAGTGACATGGCTCGTAGAATTAACTCAAGGATCTTGAGGTCTATATGACTACAATAAATTCCACAACAAACCTTCATAAAGCTGCTGCTCAATACATAGAAGTCCCCAAATATATGTGCTTTGTTAGACTGCAAAAAAATTTTTTTTATCAAATTGAGACTCGACAAAGCAAAGCGCAAATTAATAAGGTAGCTAGTATCACCTTAAGAGCCAATTGTACAGATTGACAGAGGAACAACATTTTAGATGCATCTTGAGGTGTAAAAGATGAGGGCAATAAGGAAAGAGAATCACTCCTGCAACATTTTCATGTCAGTAAGGATTTGATGCATTGAAAAAATATCGAATGTGTAACTAACTACAACTTTTGTAAACAATGTAAAGGGATTCCTTGAACTGCATGTGTGTGTGTGTGTGTGTGTGTGTGTGTGTTTGTTTGTGTGTTTTGTAAACAATGTAAAGAGATCTCTTGCACTGTGCGTGAGTGTGCGTGTGTGTGTGTGTGTGTGTGTGTGTGAGAGAGAGAGAGAGAGAGAGAGAGAGAGAGAGAGAGAGAGAGAGCATAGAAGAGAAAGGAGAACGGGAACAGTCATTATCATCCAGTTGCCATAATCATTATCCATATGAAGAAAGTAATGTTAAAATAACAAGGAAACAGCTAGCACGTTAAAGACCCCTTAAAGCTTATCTATGAGCATGTTTTGTAGTCTAATTTGGACTTTTTCCCTGTGCGAACAACTAGGTGATGCAGAAGTAGAAAGAGTGAGGACAAATCAAGGTATTGAATCTGATCAACTTACCAACGTAAAAAGGGATGAAACAGAAACAGAAACAGAAATTGAGGATTGGGGTGGGGCTTATGCTAAGTGTCTTACCAGCTACCACCTTCTAGAGCATCCTCAGTAGCAGCATCTAGCATCTCAATCATTGATGGGTGAACAAATGTTGTAACAAGAGGTTTGCCTTCAGGATATCTGGGACTAAATTAGATTGTGCAAACTTAGGCTTCATTATGAAAACATTTAGTACAGAGTATTTATTTCACAAATATCTATATATGATCCAAATGGTTATTATTTGGATATAGAATCAACATAAGAACAACTTAGTTACCTGCAAGAATTGAACGGGCTGAGGAATTCCAAGTTTTTGCAGAACGTCATAGCTGATAAAAGAATTCTAAAGCACACAAATGCAGCACAAAATGAATGGAGCAGTTCAGTAAACAAGTACATTCAAACAAAGCCTATAAAGACAGTTATCTAGCTCAAACCAATGGATCATATGCTATTATTACTAGGTGAAATGTTTGGCATCTTAAGCAAAAGAGAAAAACGATAGAAGAGAGAGTTCATACTTGTGAAAAGAATGAATCCACAGATTCCTTTTGAGCAACAGCAAATACCTATCATGTGACATAAAAACACAATAAACAACTTCAAATAATTAATATGGGAACTAAGTTAATGGCATCAATGCATATGCCACAACAGTTGACTACTAGTACTGCCACTGCCCCCTATAGACACTAACAGTAAAAGGATTATAGAGTTATAAATTAGAGGTGGAGTATAGCAAAAGAATTTGGAAATTATCCCAATTTTTGTCAATCAAACAATTAAACAATAATGTGTAACAAGAAGTGAACAGCTCCAAATGCCTAAATCAAATATGAAAACCATAAAATTCAGGCATCAATTAAAGAAATATCCAATCTATGTCAAATCATGTCACTCACAGCTGGTGTCCAATGCACTCCAGCACGTACAGACCCTGAAAGTCCATTAAACAAAGACTGGAAGAAAGATCCATCAACAGCCACACCACTGGCTCCATCCATTTCTTGCAGTAAATTCTGCAACGAGCTCCATAACACTGTCAAATTTGTCGGAACTGTAATGCCCCTAGCAGCACCTCGAACCATGGCACTAACACGAGCAACATAGGCAGGAGTATACAACTGCCCACCTTCAAGCCTTCCTTTAACCTATTCTCAAAACAATCATTTATCAAATCACAATTTCCACTTACCACTCCAAAAACATACCAAAACCAACACAAAACAAAACAAACAAACAAACAAACAAACAAAACTCACTATAGTTCCAAGACGCGGCTCCAACACAGACGTAATCAAATCCAAACCAACATTCAATTGCGCAGCAAGTTCCGTCAAAGCAATCTGACTACATTCTTGAAGCCTCTCGTTAATCTCTTCCGCAATCGAATCCCAGTAAGATTCCATAACGATTTCCCCTTGAGTCAACATCAATTCCCCGTGATCAGTTATAATACTCTGAGCCAATTTCTCAACATAGTACAAGTCAACTCCAGTAACATCAACAAGATCAATCACAGAAATTCGCCCTAATCTCTTCACCTCAGTCACCATCTCATTTCTCAGTTGATCCTATCGACCGTATAAACAAACACTTGATTAAGATCAATTATAACACAATGAATTAGGTTAAAAGCAAGAAAATACAATCGATTATCAAGAATCAAATCCGTTAAACCTAATTGCAAAAAATAATAAAAGACGAAGCAAAGAGCGTACGAGAGTGATGTACCCATTGCCGGAAGCAGTGTGAAGAAGCTCGAAATCGATGACTTGAAGTTGCTGCAATTTCTGGACTAATTCAACGACGTTTCGATCGGATAATCGAATACTGGACTTCGTCGTCCATGTTTCGATCTTCACGGACGGGGTGAAATTTGCAATGCCTTTAACTTTTGATCTTTCGCGATTTCTAATACTGTTGCGTGTTTTGATGATCCCTGAAAATAATGCGTCGTTCTTCAGTTTTTGGGACTATAGTGAAATAGCGAAGCATTTTTCAGCCGTTTCTTCGCCCTTGATTGTTTCTTGCTCAATAAACAGTTAAATTTCTGAAAAGTATGTCATTTTTTTTTTATTTTTTTTATTAAAATTGGTTTTTTATACATTTTTTAACCAAGTTTTACCTTGTTGATATAACTTGTTGAAAAGATATTTTTGTAGAAAACAACGTTAAATCAAAAATTATTAGTTTTTTTACTTTTAAAAATATCTTTCACAAAAATATATTTGATTTTTATGTTAAAATTTATAACAAGAAACCACACACGCACACATTCTTTCAAGTATGAGTAGTGTAAGGGTGAAGTATTTTCATAAGATATATCAAGAAATTAGACATGTATTTGACTTTTTAAACATGACTTGGGTAAGGATGAAGTGTTTTCAGCGAAGTGATTTCATAAGGCATATTAATAAATCAATGTACACGACGCCCCAAGCATGAGCCATGTAAGGGTGGAGTGTTTTCATAAAGTATGTCAAGAAACTTAACATGTACACGGTCTCCCAAAGATGAGTTGTATAATTGGAAAGGGCTTTCATAAGTATATCAAGAAATCAAGCATATATATAACCACTCAAAGATGAGTAGTGTATGAGCGAAGTGCTTTCATGAGTGAAATTTTGTTATTCGTATGAAAGATGTTAGACACAATGTTTGTGACGATGTGTATAACATTCTTATAACAGATTAATAGATACTAAATAAATCATAAAGCAATAAAGAACACAAAGAATTATTATTAACCTAGTTCGGTGCAACGTCACCTATATTTGGGGGGACTTCTAACCCAAGAAAGGAAATTCACTCTCAATAGTATTAGTATAAATAGTCTTAGATTAACAACCTTTGTTAATGTCTCTCTTCTTAATACTACATGTGACTTTCTATTTAAGACTCCTCCTAAATATGAGAACCTCTCTCATTTTCTCTCAATCACTAACTTTGGTGATCAGTACGTAAAACGAATTTAAAGAATGTTGAATTATGTTCTGGACTGACCCGAGATCTAGAATGGACTCAGTCTAACCCTTTCTTTCGGTAAGGCCTGCACGTCCATGGCCCGAACCGCCCCGCTCCCCGTCAAGAAATATCGATCATTTACCCTCCTGAGCCAGCACTGGCCTAGGATGATCGATGAGTACCCCTCAGTCTGCCCGACATCAAGTCGTACAGGTCACTAGGAACCGACCAGAGAGATGCCTGTAACTTGCCTCCTCCTCAGAACCAACGACTAGTTACGAGCATATCTTCTCGGTTTGACCAAGTCCTGACAGTTACCTGATTTTGTGAACCCACATATCCAAGCGCAAAAACAGGAACCAATAGTCATACGCCTGTTTCCAGTGATTTCTGGTAAACAACCGCTAGTCTTCCAAACTATCGAATAAACTTACTGACTGTTATTCAATTTCTCTGGTAACTCGCAGGATTGACTAGATTGATCCTATGACGTGTTGGTCATTAGGGTAACTCTCATGATCGAACAGGTATTCATGGTTGGTATTTAGAATGTTGTGTAGGTGTTTGACTTATTTCGATTTCTCTCTTAAAGATCTAAAGGTATGATCAAAATAAATGTGCGCGAAACTAAATTGCATGAATAAAAGTTAATTGTAAAGACATGTAAAAACTGCATAAAAGACAGGTAAATGATTTCGAAACATAAAACAAAACAGTTAATGTAAAAGATTCGAAATATGAAGAAAGCGTTTAATGCAAGAAATCTGTAAGATGACTTTAAGTAAAAAGGTGTTCAAAGGATAAAAACTTGAAGATAAAGGCATGAAATGTATAACAGTTTCTAAAATGTAAAGTGTTTGAAATGTAAAGAAAGCATTTAAATGTAAGGCATCAATGAAAAGATTTCGAATAAAAAGACTTTAGATGCAAAAAAACTTGTAAATGGTATTGATACAAAGACAAAGGAAAGTATTGGAAATGATAAAGGGTTTTCATTAAATCATAAACATGTGGTGTTATCATACGTACATTGCTCTTGCATTTGTTTCCCTAGCCATGTGGTAATTTGAATGTTTACTGAGTATTTTGTACAATAGATATGACACACGAAATCCTAATGCTAAGACTTCTATTTATACTACTTCGACCATAACGGTCTTGCTATAAGATTCTGCCACGTTCAGAACATGCAGAGCAATGCCTCTCTTTTGCTTCCACGTGTCTTCGAATGCTCCAGCGCATACATTTCAAACTTCGAACATCCCGCTTGCATTTGAATTTCAAATGTTTTGGCACTTCTTCGCTTCGAACGCACTTCTTTAGACACAACCTTGTTATCATTTCGAGACTTCTTTGGATATATTCCCATAATTGCCACTCGAAGCTCCAAGCTTTGATATGCTCATTCGAAACACTGCTCCTACTATTTTGAAACATGACGTTTTATTTCATTTCGATCAAAACGTCCAATTTACTTTGCTTCTAATAATACTATCAAAATCTTCAGCCAACAAAATGCCCCTTTAAAATATGTATTTCGATCTCTTTGAGAAATACTTATTTTAAACATATACACAAGATTTTGATGCGACCTTCGAATCATCGTAGCATTTAATGCATTTGACTCCAGTCACGTCAATCATAACACTTTTTAGATTCCTTAACCGCCTGGAACCATATCACAGTATGGTGTAGTTACAAAACAATGATTATCTTTAATCACGCCTATTACCAATGTTAACTTTACGCCACCTCTTCATCAAACCAACCCATGATTTCCACGTATCACAACCTTATTCAGTGGATGCTTAAACTTCCACATTATAAAAACCATCAACTTAGTCTTTTTCTTTTCTTTCCACATTCTGAATCCTTTATCCTTCTTTTCTCACCGAAAACCCTAAGCTTTGAACATTCTTCCAACAATGTCTTCTTCTACTTCATCCCAACTCAAAAAGGTTTCAAAAAAGAAAGGAAAGACCGCAGGAACTACCATGGAAAGCAAGGTTGTCACTCACCAAGGTCAATCTGTTCTTGTTCCCCAGATGATCTCAAAGGAAAAAGAAATGCTTTATGCATCCCAGGTACTTATTCTTACCACCGCTGCTGGTAAGAGGTTAGCTTTAATGGGCCCTCTTACAGTTTTTGAAATTTTAAAAGACACCAGGAAAATCTTCCCAGTTTGCTATAGTTTCAAACCCTTGTTTAACAAAATGGACGCCCCTAAGGCAATAGAATCTTCAGGCTCAAACACCGTAGAAAATCCAACCGTTCCTCCTAAGGACCCTTTTGTATTAGACTATGTAAAAAGTAATTTTAAACCGTTTCGATCTAGCCCCACCTCCGACACTGCTTATCAAAACTGGTTCAATAAGGTAGAAGCCAAGAAATCCCAGCAATGGGAAGAATTAGGTATCTACAACTTGATTAAGCTGTCGAAGCCAGGTTTTACTTACAGCCACCCTTTGTTATTCGCGTCCCTCTATTTCTGGGACAGTACTTATAATACTTTCCATCTCCCTGGTGGAATGATTACCCCTACCTTCTTTGACATAGAGGCCATCACTGGGCTATCACCAGTAGGAGAAACATATATCCCTGACAACGAAGAACATTCGAGTATAATCGACTTAGAAGTCAAACTAGCAAGGTTTTCCAAGTTTATCAGTCACTACCATGCTGAAGGAGACAGTGTGTCTGATGTAGAACACATTGCTTTCCTTACCCTATGGCTATCAAGATATGTCTTCTGCAGTAGATCCCTACAAGTAGCCAGTAGGTTTATTCCTCTAGCTAGGGATTTGCACGAGAATCGAAGAGTGTGCTTGAGCGAATTGCTACTAGTTGACCTTTATGAAAGCCTAAGGTCAGCTGTTTCGAGCCTAAAATCTCACACCTCCAAGAATATCCTGTTAGCTGGCCCCTTTTGATTACTTCAGCTATGGCTAAATGCCATGTTCGACCCTTCCTTGTCAACTGCCAACACCATTGACGAACAAGATCCTGAAATAACTGATAGAATAGTCGAAGGCACTAGGCTGCGAAGATTAACTCCAAATGACGACAAGGATGACTTCAAAGTCCTATTCTCAAAGTACATCATGATATTCTCTAAGAGGCATAAGTTCGAAGAGACCATGGCGCCTTTTGCTTCAAGGGCTCATGGACCTTCATGGTTCCCCATGGCTCTCTCAGAAGCTGTCAAGAGCAAAGAGAGTCAAGATGTATGGAGAGCCTTCTTGCTACCCAGACTAATCTCTTCAAGAATAACTCCTGCCAAGAATCAGATTTTCCTTTTCGCTTACCAGCCAAATTTTGTTTCGAGACAGTTTGGCTTATGCCAACTAATTCCTGAACCCTTATTTCAAACTAAGAGTGCCATTACCTCTGGGCGAACCTTCAAGGCACGGGAAGCCAAATTACAGCAAGAACAATACCAAGGCTTTGCCCAGTTTGAGCTAATAACCTTCGAACCTACCCATCTTATAGCTAAGGGGTTTCTGGAATGGTGGACCAAGTTTTATCAAACTTATATGTTCGATACTCTTACAATTCAGCATAAACTAATCGATGCCTTCGATGTGCAGGTACCATCCAAGAAAGGTATGTTTACTCATGCCAAAGAGATTAAAGCTTTTCAAAATTATTTCGAAACTACTTATGATCCCACACACTTGGAATCCACTGTGCATCAAGCGGCTGAGACCTTGAAGGAAAAATTCAAACAAAAAGTTTCTAAGCTAAAACTTCCTTCAGGGTTGTCACCTGAGGATAGGTATAGGTTGGCATTCGAAATGCATCCACCTAAATTTCCTAGATTACCTACCTCAGAACTGGCTCTGGCTTGGTTTCCTCCATACCCTTGGTGGTTCACTTGCAAAGAGATGTTCAAACATCTTCAAAAGAAACCAAAGCCATCTGAGACTGTGACATGGGCTCGACACTGGCTCCACGATTTCCCAGGACACCTTCGTTACGACCTTTCTGCCATGTCGATTAAATCTGATCAAGGCACAGGTGCGAATGCTTGGGAAAATCCCAAACGTTTTTCATTTTCCATATCTTTAACTTTGCTTTAATTGTTTCGATTTTCAGCCATCAGGATAAAGACAGCCGCTTCGAAGTCGAAAGAAGGGAGCGCCTCTCAAGCCTCTATCGAAACCACTAACAATGTGACTCCATCCGAAACAACAACCATTGCTGCAACAACAACAACAACAACAACAATACCAACAACAACCAGTGTTCCAACTCCACAGGTAATCACTTAGCCTTGATGTTTCGAATTCACTAATATTTCAACATTTGCATCTAACTCTTTGTTTTAAATCTTTTCAGACCAACAAACTTCCGCCTACCACTCCAAAGAATCGAAAATCAAACACCACTGGGGAAGACCCCAAGGCTGGCGGAAACTTACCAACTGCTTCGAAGAAGAAGCAGAAGAAGGATATTTCGAAAAGTACCGTACCAACTAGTGCCCCTGGACTCGATTACAGGGATGTTGCTCCCTCACCCAAATCCAAAATTCCACCTTCGACCTCCAACGTAATGTTGGAACGCATAGCTAGCAACCTCTCTTCCGAGAGTCCACAGGTAAATTGAACTTTAAACTTTTGGCAAAATTATTATTCATTACCTTGGTGCATGCTTTTGATATTCTTTCGCTCCTTGCAGAATATCTTAAATCCAGCTTCTACCACTTCGACCTCACCATCAAAAGTTGATGCTCCACTCAACTCCTCTCCTCAAGGAGACTCCAGCAACCTTGTACAGAACAAAGGTTCCTCCAATATGGCGGTTCTGGCTGGAACTTCTGAACAGCAGGATGATCAGAGTACTTCTCCTCCTCTGAAAGAGACAAATGAAACACAACTTTATGAATCTGCAGAGGCTTTGCAAAGAACTTCTCTTCAAAAGTCCCCTCTTGAAACCCTTCAAGAGGACCCAAAGGATACTCATGCTGAAGAAGAGAAAGCTGATTCTGGCCAAAGAAATGAAGAATCTGCAGACGAAGAGTCTGAGGAGGAGGATGCCAATGATGGTTCGACTGCTGGGATAGAGTCCAATGCAAATAGCAGCGAAAAATAAGACATCGAAGTGGTGGACTTGGATGACGATGAAGAAGATCATGAGCACGAAACGAATGAAGGGGATGGTGACACAACCAACAAACCCATGGAGGTTGAAATGGACGTGACTCCCCTACATGTGGAACTCCCTCAACCGTCTTTGTCTCGAATGATTGACGAGGAGCTTGCACTCCTGAGACGAAATGACCCTATTGGGTACATGAAGGCAAAGCTGGCTCAGAGGGACATTCCACTTGCTAGGGCTGGCACAAGTTCGACTAGCTATCCTCTTCCCACAGATGAAAGAATTGTGCTTCTTAACAAGATTAGGAAAACAATTCTTAATGTGGATATATTCGAAGTGCTTAAACAGGATAGCACTGCTTGCTACACTATGAAGGAGTTGCTTACAAAAGTCAACCTTGCTACGTGCTCCTTTCCAGTTAGTACTATCTTGTTCGATCTTCAGTCTTTGCTAGACAACGTAACTGGTCACCTTCTCCAATATGAATCTGCTGCTGTTGCACCCCAAAATTTGCCCTCCCATATTCTTCAAGAAATTGCCAAGCCAAGTCACAAAGTTCCCCAAGGGTTATGCAGTTCAACTGTCTCCTATACAGTTAAAACTAGGGTTTATGTTCTGATCAAAGAAAGGAAGTTTTCAAAGGCCCAATCAAGTCTCATATGCCTACAAATGTGGTCAAGTATTCTCATATCAAGTTTCAAGGCATTCAGCTCAAAGTTGCACAGTCAAAACCCTAGATTGCACTACAGTCAACTGTAGGGGCAAAATGGTCATTTGACAGTCAAAAGTTCAAATTTTTGGTCAACATATCATTTTGAAGCCACAAACATCATTTGATCAATGCTTGATCATGATTCTCAAAATTTGGCTCAGAAATCATCAAAGATGCAAAAGTTACTATATTTGTACAGCTGAAAAAGTCAACTGAAATTGACCAGGGCATAACTTTCACATGGATTATCAGAAAATTTCCATCCAAAGCTCATTTTGAAGAGAAAGACATTTCCTACAACTCATATTCATACTTCAAGTCCAAGAAATGCTCTCACAAAAAGTTATCAATTTCAACATTATAGGTCATTTTCAAAAGTCAACAAAAAGGGACTTTAAGTCAAAGGCCATAACTTGAGATTGGTAAATCAAAATGACATGGGACCAAAGGCATTGGTTAGAGGACTCAAAGACCTTCCCAAAATGTCCAAGAAAATGTGAAAAGCGTAAAAATTGAGCAAGTTATGCCTTGTGGAAGTTGGGAAATGTTTGGGAATTTTGAAAAGTCAACATTGATGCAAATGATCCAAAAATGCTAATGGGCCCATTTTTCTTCCATGATTCATCATTCTAAGCCTATGCACGACCATTTGGCCCAAAGGGAAGTATTTTCTCAATTTTTAATTATTTATTTGAATTTATATTAATATTAATTCATTTAAATTATTTAAATATGTGAAAAATATAAACTTGACCTAAAAAAATCTTTTTGTGCACATTCTACTCTCAATATTTCGTGCTTGTTCAATTATGGAAAGAATTGGTGTGATTGGAGCTAATTGACACAAAGAACCATGTGAAAAAGATTCAAAAAGATCTTACAAAATCAATTAGCAAAAACCATTATGGCATGAGATTTTGTTCAATTTTGTTGACCTAAAAACTTTGCTACATATTCAGGAATCAAAACCTAATGCAATGGGACTGAATACTGCGCAGCAATTGACATCACACACTTGAAAAATTGCTTGAAAAACTCAAAACTGAAATCAACTCTAGAGGTCGATTCAAGCCCTAATCTTGATCCCATTAGCTTCCTTGGGTAACTCTGAACGTGTGCCAACCACAAACAACAAGCAAAGCTTCAAGAATTGGTAGATTATGTTCAAACTGAGTCACGAAATTCTTGAAATCGTATAGCATAATTCAAGCATCTTTTTGCATTTTTCTTTATTGATTCATGCTCATAATGATGTTTCTAAGCTAACCAACGTATTCAATTGTGTTTTTGTGCCACATATGCGAATCTACCATGTTTGGATATTAGGGTTTGCAGGTTTCAAAATTAGGGATTCTCAATACAAGCAAAATTAGACCATCCCAGTACCACCATTGCAATCAGCTCATCAAGACGAAGAGAGTTTGACCTTCGCGATTAATTTATATACACCCAGCATCTAATCGTTATTTTCTTGTAGGTTGCCTAAAACCACGCGTGCAAAACCGTTTCCATAGGCTTCTGTTTCAGAAAAAAAATAAAAAAACAATGGGGAAGATGATGTGTTGGCGAAGCGTGATTCGCTAGTTTGAATTGCGCGCGTTTTTCCTCCACTACGCGTTGGTTTTGATTTTTGTTATTTATTAACTATAATATATTAATTGAAAGTTAATGGCTCAGTTGGCAAAATGTGATATGGGTAACCCTCAAGACCTGGGTTCAAGTCCCAGGTCTGGCAAATTTCAATGTTATTTTTCAATACAGATTCCTATGTAACGCTAGCGTTAAGGACTACCATATTCCATCCAGATCAGACCCTACACGCATCCAAGAACATCTGATCTAAAGGCCAAGATTCAAGGAACGCATTATGCCTTAGTCAACGCACCATATGAAATCTGGAAAAGTCCACAAGGCCATGCTTATTGGGCCTGATTTGCTGAATAAAAACCTCACAAATTGGGACTACACCCCACCCTGGTTTGCAAATATTTTTATTTTTTCTCATCTCTTTTAATTATTATTCTTATTTGTTTTCTTGTTTAATTCAATATTTTTGCAATATGAAAAACATCAAAAAATCAGAAAAAGGATAAAAACATAAAAAATATTTATTTTATTTATTTTCTTGTAAATGATTAACATGTAAATAAATTTAGTAAAATAGGTTTTAACTTTAATTCTTTTAATAAATAAAAATCCAAAAAAATAGAATTAGGTTTAATTTTTATTCCTTTAATTTGTTTCTTTTTATAATACTTATTTATTTATTTTCATAAATTGAATTTTGCATGTAAATTGACTTAGATTTAAATTAGGTTAAAACTTAATATTTTCGCAATAAATTTAAAAAACATTAGAACTAGGGTTTAGCATTTTATTTTTAATTTCAATAAGTTCTTTTTTCTTTTAGATCTTAAAAAACATAAAATACCAAAAACATTTAATTCTAATTAATTAATTCTTATTAACTTTAATTTCTTATGAAAGGGTCCAACGCCCGTCGCTTTAATTATTTAATTTTGCGCATTTATTTTATGTCGATTATTATAATTATGTACATGTCCCAAAGCCTTGTAACAATTTTTACTTTTCGTACCTTTATTTTTCTTGCTTTATTTTCAGTCAAAGCGGGTCCGGTTTAATTTTGGCGATGTGGACCCGCGCCTTTGTAATAGCCTTAGATTTATTTTCCCGCAAACTTTATAACTGTTAAAAAAGCATGCAAGAATGAATGTCTTAATTAAAATCAAGCGTAGAACACAAATAAACATGACAAGACAAATATCAACGAAACTGACACACAAATTCGCACACACCACCCCTAGGGTACGCCTCACTGTTGCCTTTCGAAAGGTGGTCGTCGAGTAGAGGTCGTCTTAGTAAGTCCTCATGATCCGGGAACCTGGCATGAGGGTAGCTTCTAAGGTGTCTTCCCATTGCTCTGGTGATCACCACGTCCCTAAAACTCGAATTGACCCGAACACCTCCAACGGTGGTGCTACCTACCTCTCAATGGTGGGATGGCACTACCTTAAAGGACATTTACACAGACGAATTCCTTAGGGTAGGTAGGTTCTCAAGGATACTTGCTCTAATCTCAAAACAACTTCAAAAAGACTTTTCACACTGACACATTTTCAAAAGCTTTCAAAACAAATTTTTCAAACACTCTGACGTACGAGTCGATCTGAAATTTTCAAAGAGACTTTTTAAAACCCACATTGAAAAGCAAGCAAACAATTTTGAAAACACATTGAGCAAGTATCTAAGAGCCCATGGATAACCATGGATAGAAAGGGTGCTAACACCTTCCCTTTCTATAACCTACCTCCCGAACCGAGAAACTATCTCATAAGGAATTTTGCTGTGCTTTTGTCCTTTCCATGTTGGAGAACATAAAAGACGGTGGCGACTCTTGCTTCCGCGACATTTCGCGAACCAGCGTTAAACAGTCAGTTCCAGATCCACCGATCACAGAACTGGCGACTCTGCTGGGGATAAAACTTAAAGTGAGGTGTACCTTAGGACTAAGATCACTTGTGTTTTCAATTGTCTGAATTGTTTGCTTTAAATTGTGGGTTGCTTGGGAGTTCTATAGATCCTAACCCGGATCTAGGGGGATACCTTCTTAGAAAGTAGCAACAAGGCTGTGAGGGAACTGTGCGGGGTATACCGACATGGTTGAAACAGTCTGCTACGTTGATGTGGCACTTTGGTGTGTACTGGTAACCCTTGAGTTCAGTCAAGGAGAGTACGGGGCCTCCGCGTGGTGTCGTGAAGCATCAACAGACCTTAGGAACCTTAATTGAACTATCTTGGCCTCTTTAGGGTAGTGAGATAACTGACTTTGGTGCAGTCCGAGGTTGGTTGATACTCGATACTACGCTCAATTGAGGGTTGCTTTCCTGGAATATTTCGGTCGCCAGTTCAGTGGCTAAATCGAAACGATGAACAATGAAAGCAATCCCGTGATATTGGGAACCTTAGAACCCGGTTACTTTGATTAGGACAGGTTGAACCCACCAACTTCAAGAGGGTACTACCCAGACCCCATGCTGACCTTAAACCTTAAGGGCTTGTCTTGTGTGCCTTGTGTGCCTTACATGTTTGTCTTTGTAAATATCTGCGGTGTGTTTAATCATAGCATCATGACATCATCCAGCATCATATGCATTGACTAACCATTTCAGGGGTTCGGATTTTCATCTTTGTTCTTGTTTTGTAGGACATGGAAACTGGTCGTAGAAAGACAATTCAAGTCAGTCTTGTAAGGGTCCCTCCTCAGCTTAAGGAGCTTATATCCAGGATTTCCGAGAACTCCTCATTCAGTGAAAGGCATGGAAGCCTCATCAGCTTGGTCAACACCAACATTGAGGAAGATATGATAAAGGTCTTGTTCCAATTCTTTGACCCTCTGCATCACTGCTTTACCTTCTTGGACTATCAGTTGGTACCTACATTGGAGGAGTTCTCCCGGCTCCTGAAGATCCCTATCCTTGATCAGCTACCCTTCAATGGTACAGAAAAGGAACCTAAGCTGGAAGAGATTGCTAAAGCCTTGCACCTACAGTCATCTGACCTCAAGGGACATTGGGAAGTTAGAAGTGGTATCAAAGGGTTCTTAGCCAGGTTCCTGTTTGAAAAAGCTCTTGAATGTTGGAACTCCCTTGACCTACAAGCTTTTGAAGAAGTGGTAGCCCTCCTTGTCTATGGTTTGGTGTTGTTCCCTAACCCAGATCAGCTCATTGATATCAGTGCTGTCCAGATCTTTATGTCCAGGAATCCTATACCTACGTTGCTGGGGGACATCCTTCACTCATGTTACACTCGAACCATGAGAAAAAGAGGTGTCCTTATGTGTTGCACTCCTCTCCTGGGAAGGTGGTTTATTTCGCACCTTCCACAATCAGTCTTGAAGAATGAGCGGGGTTTGAGATGGTCACAACGGTTGATGACTCTTACACATGCAGATATACATTGGTGTCCTAGATCCAGAGGAGATGTCACTATCATTGATCGTTGTGGGGAGTACCCTAATGTTCCTTTACTTGGAATCAGAGGAGGTATTACTTATAGCCCATGCCTGGCTTGGAGACAGTTTGGTTATGCTCGGAAGGATGGTCCTCATGACATGTTAATTCCTGATATAGTTTTTGACTTCGACAATGATACTCAAGGACTTCGTCAGAGATTTATCAGAGCCTGGAGGATGCCCAGTAGGATAGACAGCAAGACACTGGGGCACAGGAACTCCATCCCTTTGGAGCCTTATCTCAAATGGGTACGCGCCCGCTCTCAGAAGTTAGTGATGCCTTATCCTCACATGCTCCCAGTAATCAAAGAACCTGTCTTGGAAGGGGAAGTGTCTCATGTTATTCAGCACCCTGATATGCCCACATCCTGGGAAGAGATGCAGAAGAGCTGGATCCAGCTTAAGGAAGAGCGGAATTCTCTTGAGACTAGTCTGCATGCCAGTGAAAAGAAGGTCCTGGAGCTCACTCGCCTGTTGCATGAGGAGAGGAATCTCAACACCTACATAGCTCCGAAAAGGATGCGCAGTGTATTTTGGGATTGACTTGATTTTTGTACTTTTGCCCATGAGGCCTTGATGTATTAAACAATGATTTCTTTAATGATAACGTGTGTTCCTTTTTGTCTACAACAAATTTGAACTTTCGAACCCTTGAATGCATTGCATACGCATTTCATACATCATGTGCATAGCAGGTTTTTCCCCTTTTCAGGTTGCTTACAGTTCTTCGCTGTTTATTTCAGCATCATGAATCCCGGATCTGAATCAACAGAGACATCAATCAAGGCTCTCCAGGCGCAGAATGCGCAATTCCAAGAACTAATCAAGGGTCTGGCTAAGGGCCAAGAAGAACTAAAGGCTATGCTCCTGAAGAAGGAGAAGAAGAAGAAGAGAAGAACTGTTCTGTTCAACTCGGGCCGAAGGTTTGGTAACACTCTGCAACATGAAGAGGCTGGTTCTTCTGTTGGCAAGAGTCCTTCTCAGGCAGAAGTAAAGGTTCCTAGTCCGGTCGTCTCCGACAACGAGACAGATTTTTATGAAGAGCAGTACCCTCCTTCAGATGACAGGTACAAACAACTGGAGGACAGGTTGAAGGCTATGGAGGTGCAACAGGCACCTGGGCTGGATTTCGGAGACCTGGGTTTGTCGACTGGTGTGATTATCCCGCATAAATTCAAAGCACCATCCTTCTCGAAGTATGACGGGGCGTCTTGTCCCAAGCTGCACTTAAGGTCTTATGTTCGGAAAATTCAGCCGTACTCTGCGGACAAGAATCTATGGATCCACTTCTTCCAGGAGAGTCTTTCAGGGACTCATCTCAAATGGTTCTATCAGCTGGATGGGACCAAAGTTCGTAACTGGGAGGAGCTAGCTACTGCTTTCTACAAGCAGTATCAGTATAATGCCGACCTTGCCCCCACACGTACCCAACTCCAGGGTATGGCGTTAGGCGCAAGCGAAGGTTTTAAGGAGTACGCTCAGAAGTGGAGAGACCTGGCCGGCAGGGTGCAGCCACCATTGACTGATCGGGAATAGGTAGACATGTTCTTGGGGACCCTATCTGGGCCGTTTTTCAACCATCTCATTGGGAATTCTTCTGCTGGTTTCACTGATTTAATCTTGACTGGAGAGAGGATTGAAGCTGGGTTAAAATCTGGAAAAATTCCGAAGGGTGCATCATCCAGTGCTGAGAAGAAACCCTTCAAGAAGGAGTCTAGCGCCGTATATGGTTCCAGGAGATCAGAGAGAAATGAACACCGCCAATCTGTCAGTGCGGTAATGATTGCTAAGCCTGCTGCCGCTCCCCGGCCAAACAATACTCAGAAGGTGGAAAGACCCCGGAGGGAGTTTACCCGGTTAAACATGACCTTATCGCAGATCCTGCCACAGTTGCTAGCCACTAACTTAGTGACTGTCAGGGAGGCGCCGAAGTTTCCAAATACTGCATCCCCCAAGTACAACCCGAATGCTCGTTGTGCTTACCATTCAGAAAGCCCGGGGCACTCTACTGATGACTGTTGGGCGTTAAAGAATAAGGTGCAAGACCTTATCGATGCAAAGGAGATACAATTCGAGGCGCCTGCAAAGTCGAATGTAGTTACTGCCCCTATGCCTCAGCATGGGGTAAATGCTGTTGATGAAGACGTTTATGCTGTTTCTGTGGATGATCTAGCCACTCCTCTAAAGATCGTCAAGAAGAACCTACTGCAGGCCAGTTTATTTCCGGGTTGTAGTGAGGGTTGCCTGTTCTGTGTGGTGTCCCCATCCGGTTGTCCCTTGCTAAAGTTAGGCATCCAAAGCTTAATGGATAGCAAGGAGATTCTATTCAAGAAGTCTGCTGTTCGTTTGGTTCCAATAGAAGAAGTCTCTGTGGTGACTATCTTCAATAATCCGATCCCGGCTCTCCAGAAGACGCCCATCCAAATTCTGACCGTTGCACCTGTTACTATCACTGTTCCTGGGCCCCTGCCCTATGTATCTAACAAAGCTGTCCCTTGGCACTATGGGGCAGATGTATATATAAACGGGATTAAACAAGAGCTCAACGCTGGCGCCAGCATCTGTGACATCTCTGGCCCGGCCAAAGTTACCCGCAGTGGCAGGCTCTTCTCGCCTGACATTGCGCCACCTGCTGCCCGAAGACCGCTCCTGATAGTTCCTACAAGTACACCTATGCCTGTTGCTGATCAAGTTGTTGTTCCTGCTACTAATCCTATTGTTTCTCCTGCTGCCGAGTCATCCAATGCTCGGGGCAAGGGAATTGAAGCTGAGCCTGCCCAGATGGGGGCACCCATACCCATAGCTGCTGAGGCCTCCCCACAAGAAATGGAGGAGATTCTGAAGATTATAAAGAAGAGCGATTTTAATGTTGTGGAACAGCTGGGGCATACGCCCTCCAAGATCTCCATGCTCTCTTTATTGCTGTGCTCCGAGGCCCATGCAAAGGCCCTAATATCATTCCTCAAGACGGCCCATGTGCCACATGAAACCTCTGCGGTCCAGTTCACTGATTGCGTGGCAAGCCTGACGGCAGACAACGGTTTAGGTTTCTCAGATGCTGACTTGACCACAAAAGGGAGAGACCATAATGATGCTCTGCATGTCTCAATCGAATGCAGGGGCACCACCTTGGCACACGTGTTGGTTGATACTGGGTCATCTTTAAATGTGCTACCCAAGAAGGCTTTGGATCGTCTAGATTGTGAAGGCCTGGAATTAAAACCCAGCAACATCATCGTCAGGGCCTTTGATGGTTCAAAGAGGATGGTCCATGGGGAGGTTAACATTCCGATTCGTGTGGGCTCTCAGGTGTTTGACTCCACTTTTTATGTGATGGATATCCGTCCATCTTACTCTTGTCTGTTGGGTCGACCCTGGATACATAAGGCTGGGGCAGTGACCTCTACCTTGCATCAAAAGCTGAAGTACCCCGTCAGAGGGAAGATTGTCACCGTGCAAGGAGAGGAAGAATACATGGTGAGCCACCTAAATTCGTTCAGATACATTGAAATGGATGGGGAGTTTATTTAAACCCCCTTTCAGCACTTCGAGGAGGTGTTTCCAATTGCAGCAGAAACAACAGAAGCAAGTGGTCCTTTGAAGATGGCCTCTCTGAAGGATGCCAGGGCTGTGGTGCAGAAGGGTGAATATGCCGACTGGGGCAGACTTCCAGACTTCACCCAGAAGACTGATAAACTTGGGCTGGGTTTCACCTCAGAAGGTCAGAGAGCTATGAGGAAAGCAAAGATCGGAAGACCTCCGGTATTTATTAAAAGTTCAGAAGTAAATGCTGTTGGGGAGGACCATGAAGTGGACGAAGCTGAATTCAACAGCTGGATCTATCCGACGGCCGAAGACGGATTGAACAATTGGAGTGCAAAGGATCATACCCCTGTTACCTTTGTGACGCAGTAATGAATTCCTATGTTTTGTTATTTTGTAATAAACAATGATAAACTCTATGGCCCGGTGTCTTACCCGAGGCACCGTGGTTCTATTTGTGAGGGCATACAAACTGTCATTTTATACACCATGAATGAAAATCTTGGACGTTTTTCGCATTGCAAATATTGTGTTCCTTTTCTGTCTTTCTTTTCCTTTACATAATTTTCAAAACAGCTGTATTTACACACACACTCACTCATACAGGTTCCAATCCACTCTGGATCTCACTGATAACAACTCTGCTAATGCCAGTTATGACTTCGAAAATCCGATCAACTTAGCCGAAGACGAAGGTGAAGATGATTGCGAAGTGCCTGGCGAGCTCGCAAGATTGTTGCTTCAGGAAGAGAGGGCAATTCAACCCCATGAAGAGCCAGTGGAAACCATAAACCTGGGCACTGAGGCAGATAGAAAAGAGGTAAAGATTGGTGCCAACCTAGAGCTCAGCGTGAAGCAACGGTTAACCAAGATGTTACATGACTATATGGAGATCTTTGCCTGGTCCTACGAAGACATGCCCGGGTTGGATACCGATATTGTTGTCCATCATTTGCCGACTAGGGAAGACTGCCCTCCAGTTAAACAAAAGGTTCGTCGGATGCGTCCAGAGATGTCCGAGAAGATTAAAGCCGAAGTCATGAAACAGTTTGATGCCGGTTTCCTTGCAGTGACTTCTTACCCTCAGTGGGTTGCTAACATGGTGTCGGTACCTAAAAAGGACGGTAAGGTCAGAATGTGTGTTGATTATAGGGATCTGAACAGGGCCAGCCCCAAGGATGACTTCCCCTTACCTCACATTGATGTCCTTGTTGATAATACAGCTCAGCACAAAGTATTCTCTTTCATGGATGGATTTTCAGGCTACAATCAGATAAAGATGGCACCTGAAGACATGGAAAAGACTACATTTGTTACTCAGTGGGGCACCTTCTGTTACAAGGTCATGCCGTTCGGATTAAAGAACGCTGGGGCAACCTACCAACGTGCCATGGTTGCCTTATTTCATGACATGATCCATCACGAGATAGAAGTGTATGTGGACGACATGATCGCTAGGTCCCAGACTGAGGAGGAGCACCTAGATCATCTGCAGAAATTGTTTGACCGGTTGAAACTATACAAGCTGAGATTGAACCCGAACAAGTGCACCTTCGGGGTAAGATCGGGAAAGTTACTAGGCTTCGTGGTCAGTGATAAAGGTATTCAAGTGGACCCTGCTAAGGTCAAAGCTATTCAAGAGATGCCAGTTCCCAAGACAGAGAAGGAAGTCAGAGGCTTTTTAGGACATCTGAATTACATCGCTCGATTCATCTCTCATCTGACTGCTACCTGTGAGCCAATCTTCAAGCTGCTGAAGAAAGATCAGGTAGTACGTTGGAACGATGAATGTCAGGCTGCTTTCGACAAAATCAAAGAGTATCTCCAAGAACCACCTATCCTTATGCCACCGGTTGAAGGGAGACCTCTGATACTATACCTGACAGTGCTCGACAACTCAATGGGGTGTGTGCTGGGGCAGCATGACGAGTCTGGCCGAAAAGAGCATGCCATTTATTACCTTAGCAAAAAGTTTACCGACTGTGAGACCCGATACTCACTGCTTGAGAAAACTTGCTGCGCTTTGGTATGGGCTGCTCGCCGGCTGAGACAGTATATGCTGACTCACACCACTTTGTTGATCTAAAAAATGGATCCTATAAAGTACATATTCGAAAAGCCTGCTCTGTCTGGGAGAATTGCAAGATGGCAAATGATCTTGACGGAATACGACATTCAGTATACGACCCAGAAAGCCATCAAGGGAAGTGTATTGGCAGACCACTTGGCTCATCAAGCTGTAGATGACTACCAATCAATGAACTTCGAGTTTCCGGATGAAAGCATCATGATAGTAACAGATTGTGAAGTGCCTAGACCGGATGAAGGACCTGAACCAGGATCCCGATGGTCTATGCATTTTGACGGAGCCTCCAATGCTTTGGGAAATGGTATCGGTGCTATAATCATATCTCCACAAGGTACTCATACTCCACTCACTGCCCGACTGTGTTTCAATTGTACCAACAACATGGCGGAGTATGAGGCGTGTATCATGGGTCTTCAAGCTGCGATTGACCTAAGGATCAAATTTCTAAGTGTTTTCGGAGATTCCGCTCTTGTGATCAATCAGATCAAAGGAGAGTGGAATACGAATCATCCAAACTTGATTCCTTACAGAGAATGTGTGTTGACCCTGATTCCCCACTTTACAGAGATAACCTTCGAGCACTTTCCAAGAGAAGAGAATCAGCTGGCGGACGCGTTAGCTACAATGTCTTCAATGTTCAAGGTCAAATGGGATAATGAAGCTCCCCGGATCATCATCTGGAAACTGGACGAACCGGCATACTGTTGTGATCTCGAAACCGAATTGGTAACTGAGAAGCCTTGGTACCATGAGGTGAAGAGATATTTGGAAGCTCAGGAATACCCTGAAGGTGCCTCTGTCAATGATAAGAAATTCCTGAGGAGGTTTGCAGCTAAGTTCTTCCTAAGCAACGACATCTTGTACAAGCGAAACCATGATTCAACCTTACTGCGTTGTGTGGACAAAACTGAAGCAGAAAGAATCATGGAAGAGCTACATGAAGGGACTTTTGGTACGCATTCCAGTGGACATACTATGGCTAAGAAAATCCTACGGGCAGGATATTAATGGTCCACCATGGAAGCTGATTGCTACCAACACTCCAGGACATGCCACAAGTGTCAGATCTATGCAGATAAGGTGCATGTTCCTCCAGTTCCCCTGAATGTTCTGACTGCGCCTTGGCCGTTTGCAATGTGGGGCATAGACATGATCGGCGAGATTAAACCTACGGCATCCAATGGACATCGCTTCATCCTAGTAGCGATCGATTATTTTACAAAGTGGGTTGAGGCAGCATCCTATGCTACAGTAACCAAGACTGTTGTGGCACGGTTTATTCGGCACAATCTGATCTGTCGGTACGGCGTCCCTGAGCGGATTATTACAGATAACGGTACCAATCTAAACAACAAGATGATTGCTGAGCTTTGCGAACAGTTCAAGATACAGCACCACAATTCTTCTCCTTACAGACCGAAGATGAATGGGGCTGTAGAAGCAGCTAACAAAAACATCAAGAAGATCGTGCAAAAAATGACAGTAACTTACAAAGATTGGCACGAGATGTTACCGTTCGCTCTGCATGGGTACCGTACCTCAGCTAGGACGTCAACCGGGGCAACTCCGTTTTCTCTGGTTTACGGCATGGAGGCAGTCTTGCCGATCGAAGTGGAAATTCCCTCTCTCCGGATAATGAAGGACGCAAATCTAGACGAAGATGATTGGATCCAGACACGACTTGACCAACTCAACCTCATTGACGAAAAGAGACTTGCTGCTATCTGTCATGGTCAGACGTACCAAAAACGAATGATCAGGGCATTTAACAAAAAGGTCAGACCACAGGAATATCAAGTTGGGGATCTGGTTATCAAGAGAATCATCCTTCCTCAGAGTGATCCAAGGGGCAAATGGACCCCTACGTATGAAGGGCCATTTGTGGTTAAACATGTGTTCTCAGGAGGAGCAATGATATTAACCAACATGGATGGTGACGACCTTCCTCACCCCGCCAATGCAGACATAGTTAAAAAATACTACGCATGAAAACAAAGACCCGCTAGGCTGACATGCCTAGGCAAAAATTAGGGCTTCCCGTCAAACCAAAAGGGTTCGGGCAAAATGAAGGGATGAAAATGAAAAAATCTGTACACCCGGCAAGTCGAAAACCTGAAAAGGCGGCTTGGGCAAAAATGGGTATCCCGGTGGACTGAAAACCCGAAAGGGCGGTCCAGGCAAAAATTAGGGATAAAAGCGTAATACTATGTCTCATTGGATCACTTTACATCCAGAATCCGGTATCTGCATCAAGCTCAAACGGCATCGATCAGTCAGCTTCACCCTCAACCAAGGTCATCAAGTGATGAGACGCTCGGAGTTATAAAGGCAATAGCAGAGTTGAAACCCAGTGGATCATTCATCTTTCACACAGCTGTTTTATTTTCTTTTGTACAAAACTTGTATAAACTCTTTTGATCGGCGGCGCACCTCTTACTAGGACGTCAGCCTCTTGTACACAAAAACGCCTATTCAGGCCACTCAAAAATCAATACAAATATATTTTTCAGTTAAACGTGCCAAGTGTTTTTCTTTTTTCTGTTTTGTTTTGCGAAGAACGTCCAAGGTTCAATTTGTGATATATGCATTGACAATAATTTGCTAACTCATAAATATTTGCATATGAAACAAAGGAATTAGTTGCAGGTGACACTAGAAACAGGGGCAATAAAAGAGTTGTCTGAGCAGTCTAATTGTTCTATCCTCCAAGGTACCAAGGTAGGTTCAGCTAAAGAACACGACCAATACATATTAGTTCCCCAGAGAGTAAAACAATACATTCTTCTCCAAGCAAATCATCAAATATCAAGGAAATTGAGTATCCTCCAGCCGATCTCAAACATTCCCCAGCAGCATACAGTCTTAACAAGCATCCCCGGCAGTCTTGATTTAAGATTGTTCCCCGGCGTTCTATCAACATGCAAAGGAGTCACTTCCCAGGTACAGTTCAAAACTTCCCCAGGAGTCCAGCCCAGTGTCCCCAGGAAAGATGGAATTCATATCCCCAAGCAATAAGCATATCCCCAGTAAGTTCTGGAAGCTTATCCTCGCAGCGCACGAACACGTCGTTCGGCTTGATTTAAAGAGTTATTTCCTCAACAGGATATAACTGGGTTATCCTCAGCCAAAAGCCATGGAAAGAGCGTCGTCGACAAAGTCTTCTTACCCCAGCGAAGTCCGTCAACACTTCATACAACAACGGTATCCTCAGCAAGTCATTCTCAATAATTCAAGCAAAGCATCTCTATCCCCACAGAGTATTGCTTCCTAGCATGGTCGCTAGAGCATCTTTTCTCCCCGCAGAATCTTCCATTTGCCAAGTTTATTCCGCAACGGAGTCATCTTCTCCTACCGGTATTCTTGCAGTTATCATCCCCAGCGGAAGCAAAATCTATTCTTCAACGTCAGCCCAGGATACAACTTCCCGGCACCCGTCAAGGATTCACTTCCCTAGACGAAAACATACATAAAACTTCACATACATCATCATAGCATGCATAACGCACTGCATCATACAAGTCTCCTTTATGTTGAGAACATCATTGCTTGATCCATATCATGCATTGCATATGACTGACTTTTACCTTTCAGGAAAGATGCAGTTTAAAGTCTCAATCACATTTCAAGACCTAGACCGGTTCAGTTAAATCGACTCTAAGATTTTCCTGATGCTTATCCAGTCAAAGGCCTTCTCTGGTTCAGTCAGATCGACCCTAAAGATCTCCCTGATGCTTATCCAGTTGAAGATATTCCAAGACCTTGACCGGTTCAGTTAAATCGACCCTAAGATTTTCCTGATGCTTATCCAGTCAAAGGCCTTCTCTGGTTCAGTCAGATCGACCCTAAGATCTCCCTGATTCTTCTCCAGTTGAAGATATGTCAAGACCTAGACCGATTCAGTTAAATCGACTCTAAGATTTTCCTGATGCTTATCCAGTCAAAGGCCTTCTCTGGTTCAGTCAGATCGACCCTAAGATCTCCCTGATGCTTATCCAGTTGAAGATATTTCAAGACCTAGCCTGGTTCAGTTAAGTCGACCCTAAGATTTTCCTGATGCTTACCCAGTCAAAGGCCTTCTCTGGTTCAGTCAGATCGACCCTAAGATCTCCCTGATGCTTATCCAGTTGAAGATATTCCAAGACCTTGTCCGGTTCAGTTAAATCGACCCTAAGATTTTCCTGATGCTTATCCAGTCAAAGGCCTTCTCTGGTTCAGTCAGATCGACCCTAAGATCTCCCTGATGCTTATCCAGTTGAAGATATTTCAAGACCTTGTCCGGTTCAGTTAAATCGACCCTAAGATTTTCCTGATGCTTATCCAGTCAAAGGCCTTCTCTGGTTCAGTCAGATCGACCCTAAGATCTCCCTGATGCTTATCCCGTTGAAGATATTCCAAGACCTTGTCCGGTTCAGTTAAATCGACCCTAAGATTTTCCTGATGCTTATCCAGTCAAAGGCCTCCTCTGGTTCAGTCAGATCGACCCTAAGATCTCCCTGATTCTTATCCCAGTGGAAGACACCCAAGATTTTTCTCAACGAGCGTTGTTGAAATTAAAATCGCCCAAGGTTCTCTTACCATCCATGCTAAGGCAGTAACCATCCCTGGTTCATTCATCAGCGTTTGAAGCTCTAGACTCAGCTCCTGTAACCAGTCAGGACACATCCATACCAAGCATCTAAAATCAGCTCCTGCAACGTGTCAGGTACTCATTTTCTCTTTTGCAGGTGTGCAGGTTCTCGCTAAGGAATCTCCTACGCGATCAACATCCAGATGGCATCTATAAGCCCATCATCCTATCCAGCAATCTCCAAATGGCATCTATAAGCCCATTCCATCATCACTGCCACTATGTGAGCGCAAATTTCTGGGCACTCTAGTGTCCAATCATCTTTTACCATCGGATTACGAAAGGCACGTCAGCCAATCTGCATCCTCAGGTCTAAGAAGATTGAACAGGGGCAACTGTTGCACCCCAAAATTTGCCCTCCCATATTCTTCAAGAAATTGCCAAGCCAAGTCACAAAGTTCCCCAAGGGTTATGCAGTTCAACTGTCTCCTATACAGTTAAAACTAGGGTTTATGTTCTGATCAAAGAAAGGAAGTTTTCAAAGGCCCAATCAAGTCTCATATGCCTACAAATGCGGTCAAGTATTCTCATATCAAGTTTCAAGGCATTCAGCTCAAAGTTGCACAGTCAAAACCCTAGATTGCACTACAGTCAACTGTAGGGGCAAAATGGTCATTTGACAGTCAAAAGTTCAAATTTTTGGTCAACATATCATTTTGAAGCCACAAACATCATTTGATCAATGCTTGATCATGATTCTCAAAATTTGGCTCAGAAATCATCAAAGATGCAAAAGTTGCTATATTTGGACAGTTGAAAAAGTCAACTGAAATTGACCAGGGCATAACTTTCACATGGATTATCAGAAAATTTTCATCCAAAGCTAATTTTGAAGAGAAAGACATTTCCTACAACTCATCTTCATACTTCAAGTCCAAGAAATGCTCTCACAAAAAGTTATCAATTTCAACATTATAGGTCATTTTCAAAAGTCAACAAAAAGGGACTTTAAGTCAAAGGCCATAACTTGAGATTGGTAAATCAAAATGACATGGGACCAAAGGCATTGGTTAGAGGACTCAAAGACCTTCCCAAAATGTCCAAGAACATGTGAGAAGCTTAAAAATTGAGCAAGTTATGCCTTGTGGAAGTTGGGAAATTTTTGGGAATTTTGAAAAGTCAACATTGATGCAAATGATCCAAAAATGCTAATGGGCCCATTTTTCTTCCATGATTCATCATTCTAAGCCTATGCACGACCATTTGGCCCAAAGGGAAGTATTTTCTAAATTTTTAATTATTTATTTGAATTTATATTAATATTAATTCATTTAAATTATTTAAATATGTGAAAAATATAAACTTGACCTAAAAAAATCTTTTTGTGCACATTCTACTCTCAATATTTCGTGCTTGTTCAATTATGGAAAGAATTGGTGTGATTGGAGCTAATTGACACAAAGAACCATGTGAAAAAGATTCAAAAAGATCTTACAAAATCAATTAGCAAAAACCATTATGGCATGAGATTTTGTTCAATTTTGTTGACCTAAAAACTTTGCTACATATTCAGGAATCAAAACCTAATGCAATGGGACTGAATACTGCGCAGCAATTGACATCACACACTTGAAAAATTGCTTGAAAAACTCAAAACTGAAATCACCTCTAGAGGTCGATTCAAGCCCTAATCTTGATCCCATTAGCTTCCTTGGGTAACTCTGAACGTGTGCCAACCACAAACAACAAGCAAAGCTTCAAGAATTGGTAGATTATGTTCAAACTGAGTCACGAAATTCTTGAAATCGTATAGCATAATTCAAGCATCTTTTTGCATTTTTCTTTATTGATTCATGCTCATAATGATGTTTCTAAGCTAACCAATGTATTCAATTGTGTTTTTGTGCCACATATGCGAATCTACCATGTTTGGATATTAGGGTTTGCAGGTTTCAAAATTAGGGATTCTCAATACAAGCAAAATTAGACCATCCCAGTACCACCATTGCAATCAGCTCATCAAGACGAAGAGAGTTTGACCTTCGCGATTAATTTATATACACCCAGCATCTAATCGTTATTTTCTTGTAGGTTGCCTAAAACCACGCGTGCAAAACCGTTTCCATAGGCTTCTGTTTCAGAAAAAAAATAAAAAAACAATGGGGAAGATGATGTGTTGGCGAAGCGTGATTCGCTAGTTTGAATTGCGCGCGTTTTTCCTCCACTACGCGTTGGTTTTGATTTTTGTTATTTATTAACTATAATATATTAATTGAAAGTTAATGGCTCAGTTGGCAAAATGTGATATGGGTAACCCTCAAGACCTGGGTTCAAGTCCCAGGTCTGGCAAATTTCAATGTTATTTTTCAATACAGATTCCTATGTAACGCTAGTGTTAAGGACTACCATATTCCATCCAGATCAGACCCTACACGCATCCAAGAACATCAGATCTAAAGGCCAAGATTCAAGGAACGCATTATGCCTTAGTCAACGCACCATATGAAATCTGGAAAAGTCCACAAGGCCATGCTTATTGGGCCTGATTTGCTGAATAAAAACCTCACAAATTGGGACTACACCCCACCCTGGTTTGCAAATATTTTTATTTTTTCTCATCTCTTTTAATTATTATTCTTATTTGTTTTCTTGTTTAATTCAATATTTTTGCAATATGAAAAACATCAAAAAATCAGAAAAAGGATAAAAACATAAAAAATATTTATTTTATTTATTTTCTTGTAAATGATTAACATGTAAATAAATTTAGTAAAATAGGTTTTAACTTTAATTCTTTTAATAAATAAAAATCCAAAAAAATAGAATTAGGTTTAATTTTTATTCCTTTAATTTGTTTCTTTTTATAATACTTATTTATTTATTTTCATAAATTGAATTTTGCATGTAAATTGACTTAGATTTAAATTAGGTTAAAACTTAATATTTTCGCAATAAATTTAAAAAACATTAGAACTAGGGTTTAGCATTTTATTTTTAATTTCAATAAGTTCTTTTTTCTTTTAGATCTTAAAAAACATAAAATACCAAAAACATTTAATTCTAATTAATTAATTCTTATTAACTTTAATTTCTTATGAAAGGGTCCAACGCCCGTCGCTTTAATTATTTAATTTTGCGCATTTATTTTATGTCGATTATTATAATTATGTACATGTCCCAAAGCCTTGTAACAATTTTTACTTTTCGTACCTTTATTTTTCTTGCTTTATTTTTAGTCAAATCGGGTCCGGTTTAATTTTGGCGATGTGGACCCGCGCCTTTGTAATAGCCTTAGATTTATTTTCCCGCAAACTTTATAACTGTTAAAAAAGCATGCAAGAATGAATGTCTTAATTAAAATCAAGCGTAGAACACAAATAAACATGACAAGACAAATATCAACGAAACTGACACACAAATTCGCACACACCACCCCTAGGGTACGCCTCACTGTTGCCTTTCGAAAGGTGGTCGTCGAGTAGAGGACGTCTTAGTAAGTCCTCATGATCCGGGAACCTGGCATGAGGGTAGCTTCTAAGGTGTCTTCCCATTGCTCTGGTGATCACCACGTCCCTAAAACTCGAATTGACCCGAACACCTCCAACGGTGGTGCTACCTACCTCTCAATGGTGGGATGGCACTACCTTAAAGGACATTTACACAGACGAATTCCTTAGGGTAGGTAGGTTCTCAAGGATACTTGCTCTAATCTCAAAACAACTTCAAAAAGACTTTTCACACTGACACATTTTCAAAAGCTTTCAAAACAAATTTTTCAAACACTCTGACGTACGAGTCGATCTGAAATTTTCAAAGAGACTTTTTAAAACCCACATTGAAAAGCAAGCAAACAATTTCGAAAACACATTGAGCAAGTATCTAAGAGCCCATGGATAACCATGGATAGAAAGGGTGCTAACACCTTCCCTTTCTATAACCTACCTCCTGAACCGAGAAACTATCTCATAAGGAATTTTGCTGTGCTTTTGTCCTTTCCATGTTGGAGAACATAAAAGACGGTGGCGACTCTTGCTTCCGCGACATTTCGCGAACCAGCGTTAAACAGTCAGTTCCAGATCCACCGATCACAGCTGCCAGAAAGGTTCAAGAAAAACTCATTGCAATGGATGCTGCTTATGAACAAGCTTCGAAACTCTCTCAAGAAGCTGAGGATCAAGCTATGCATCTAAAGTAAGCAAAAACTGATTATGAGGCTCGAGCTGAGTCCATCCTTCTCTGGGAAAGGCAGATTCAGGAACTTCAACAGAAGGTTAAAGAGGCTAAAGAACAACAAATAGCCTTCGAAACCAACACTGCTGGTAACCAATTCGAAGAGCTTCTCAACCAGGGGCTTGCAGAAATGGAAACTGCAGAACAACTCAAGGGAGAAGTGGCAACCTTGGAAGGAGCCAGGTGTTTCGCTCAACAGAGACTTGAATCTTTTCGAAGTACCTTCAACAGACTGAAGAATAATTCTTATTTCTAAATTTCAATGTTCATTTGATTACAATTTGTTTTTTTTTATATGTAATATTCGAACAACGCCATTTTGGCATCTCATCTTGCCATTTTGGCATTTTTATAATATTTTGGTTAAGTTGTTACTATTCAAATCTCCTGCAGGCGTGGCTTATATTTCTTTAAATATTTCCCATTAACCTTTAGGATACGCTTATCATCCGTCAGTTCTTCGATTTCATATGCATTGTTTGAGAATACTTTTAATATTCGAAAAGGTCCTTCCCAATGAGGTGACCATTTACCTAGTGTTTTATTTTTCTTGTCCATGGGCAATATAACTTTCCAGACTAAGTCATTAATAATGAATGCTTTTCTTTTCACCCTTTTGTTATATGTCCTGGCCACTCTTTCTTTTTGTCTCATCAAGATTTCCAATGCATGTAACCTAACTTCGTCCAACTCAACTAATTCATTCATCATCATCTCCCAATATAATGCAGTTGGGATTTCGTTTTGTCTTTGAATTCGAACTGATTGTAGATGAATTTCTACTGGCAGCACTGCATCATGACCAAATGTGAGTTGGAAAGGCGTAGTGTTAGTAGCTTCCTTAGGAGATGTTCTACAGGCCCATAGTATTTGGTCCAAAGTTTTGTGCCAGTTCCTTGGCTTTTTACCAATATGTTTCTTGATTAACCCTATTATCACTTTATTGGCTGCTTCGAATTGACCATTTGCTTGAGCATAATATAGCGATGATGTTAGTAATCTAAACCCCATTTCTTGGGAAAATTCCTGCATCTTTCTACCAGTAAACATAGAGCCTTGGTCTGTGGTTATGCTCTCTGGAAATCCAAACCTATAGATAATGTGTTTCTGTATAAACTCAATAATAGCCTCTTGATCAGCAACTATTAATGGTATAGCTTCGATCCACTTGGTAAAATAATCTATTCCTACCAAGATATATTTCTGTCCTTTGGACGAAGCAGGATTTATTTCTCCTATCAAATCCAATGCCCGTCCTCTAAATGGCCATGGTTTGATGATTGAATGCAACTCACTTGCAGGGGCATGTTGAATCCCTGCATGCTTCTGACATTCCTCACATCCTTTAGCAAAGTCTATACAATCTTTGAGCATGCTAGGCCAATACAAGCCATATCGAAATAACAGCCATTTCATTTTATGACCTACTTGATGTGCCCTACATGCCCCATTGTGGACTTCTGACAATGCTAAGTATGCCTCACTTTCTCCTAGGCATTTCAATAATACGCCCTCTTGGGTCTTCTTGAACAATTCGTTCCCCATGAGGAGATATGATAATGCTCTGTATTTTGTCTTTCTATCCACATTCAGAGTTGGGTTTGCTAAATAACTCACCAGTGGACTTCGCCAATCTGCATCTGATAAAGTGTTTATGGCTAATATTTCGAACTGATGTTTCTCAGCATATCCCAATTTCATACTTTCTAGATCTGATGGTGTAAATCTAGTAGCCATAACTTTAGCCCTTAATTCAACTAAATCCTCAAAGTTCCTAACAGAAACTTTATAACCCGAAGCCAACTGTGCTAAGTCATTTGCTTCTTGGTTCTCTATTCTTGGTATGTGTTGAATATCCATGTATTCAAATTTCCTAAGTAGCCTGTTGACTATGACGAAGTATATCATCAAGTTTTCCTTTATGCATTTATACTCCTTTGTAATTTGTTTGACCACTAATTCTGAGTCTCCTTTAATTTCGACTCTAGTTGCCCCCAATTCCAACAAAGCTTCAAGTCCAACAATGAGCGCTTCATACTCAGCTTCGTTGTTCGAACAACGAGGACCATCTAATTTATACTTGAATTTTGTTGGAATTCCTTCAGGAGAAATTAGAAGGACTCCAACACCACTTCCATTCCTGTGGGTTGAACCATCAAAGTACAATTTCCATGGTTGCATTTCGACGTAACTCATGACAGTCTGCTCAACCAATGAATGGTCCACAATGAAGTCAGAAATCACTTGGCCTTTCACAGCTTTTAAAGGCATGAAAGTCAAAGAATATTCTGTTAAGGCTAAAGCCCATTTACCAACTCTGCTATGCATTATTGGTTTTGAAAGCATGTGTTTAATGACATCGAAATAAGATGAAACATAAACATCAACAGGCTTTATATAATACTTGAGTTTCATACAAGAGAAATACAAACAGAGACATAGCTTTTATAAATTGCTATATCTGGTCTCTGCATCATTTAGTACTCTACTTAAATAGTATATGGCTCTTTCGATACCATTGTTATCTTCTTGTGCTAACATACTACCTATACTAACTTCAGAGGCAGATATGTACAATCTCATGGGCTTCCCCCATGAAGGTGGAGACAAGATAGGAGGCTGAGAGATGTATCTTTTTATCCTGTCAAATGCCTCCTGATGGGCTTCGTTCCATTCGAAGGCCTGGCCTTGCTTTAGACAAAGCAATGGAGAGAAAGTTTGGGTTCTTCCACTCAGATTCGAAATGAATCTTCTGAGGAAATTAATCTTCCCTAGCAGTGATTGCAGCTCCCTTTTTGACGTAGGTGCTTTCGTCTCCGTTATGGCTTTGGTTTTGTTCTGGTTGATCTCAATCCCTTTCTTGTGAACCACAAAACCAAGGAAATCTCCAGCCTGCACAAAAAATGCACATTTAAGGGGATTCATCTTTAAGCCATGTTTTCTCATTCGTTCGAATGATTGGCTCAAATGATGCAAATGTGTTTCTGCAGATATAGATTTGATGACGATATCATCAATATACACCTGCATGAAGGTTTCAATGAAATCATGAAAAATTGAATTCATTTCCCTTTGATAAGTTGCCCCAGCGTTCTTTAAACCAAAAGGCATCACCACCCATTCGTAGGTGCCTAAGGCTCCTGGGCAACGAAATGCTGTCTTTGCAACATCTTCTTCAGCAATGAAAATCTGATTATACCCAGAGTATCCATCTAACATACTCAAGTATTCGAACCCTGCAGCAGAGTCTACTAGCATTTCTGCCACAGGCATGGAGTACTCATCTTTAGGGGTTGCAGTGTTAAAATCCCTAAAATCTATGCAAATTCTTAAAGAACCATTTTCTTAATAACAGGTACTATATTTGCTAACCATTCGACGTACCTTGTGGTTCTGATGAATTTGCAACGCAGCAACCTTTCGATCTCAGCTTTAATCTTCGTGAGAACCGCTGGTGCGAATCTTCTGGGAGTTTGTTTGATGGGCTTCTTGCCATCTTTGATTGGCAGTCTGTGTTCGACCAACTCCCTCTTTAAACCAGGCATTTCGTCATAATCCCATGCGAAGCAATCTTTGTTTTTCTTGAGGACTTCGATTACTTCCTGCTTGAGGCTTGGTCTAAGTTTTGCACTTATGTAGGTTATTCTTTTCGTTTTTTCATCCCCTAAGTTGACTTCTTCGAGTGGATCCTGTGCCAACATTTTGGCACCTGAGTCTATGGGGTCCCTTTCGAAGCCTAAGGGTTCTTTATCGTAGATGGCGTCCAACCTTTGATCCATCTCAAGTTCTTTGAAGGGTGAGAATTTCGAGCCATCCCCACTTATTTCGTTCATCTTTACAACTAATTTATTTATTTCAGCCTCTAAGGCCGCCTTTGATTCGTTCTCAGCCATATAGGCCGAAATCCTTTCGAAAAAGGTGGACTCAGTCATGGATAAGGTTGTCGAAGTCCCAGCCTGCTGGCCGTCTTTGTATAGTACTTTCGACTCCCTCTTCTTCACTGATTATTGTTCTATCCCAGTATAGGCCATCATGGCGAAGGGTCATGTAGTAGTGGGCGTTTCTGGTTTCGTTGATCTCATCATTTGGAACACACGGCGCAATCTTTGCCAGATGTTTATCATAATCCCTCTTGTCAACTAAATTGACTGTTGACGTAAAGTAACTCTGGTCTGCTGATAACGCAATTTTATATAGTATATTTGATTTAATTTTCATAGGTAATGTTAGTATTTTTATCTAATTATTTCATTTTATTTCCATATTACGCCGGTATTTCTATTGTTTCAGGTATTTTATTTTAATTAGACAGATTGAGCAAAGTGAAGAAATTTAAGAGTTATTGGACTAAAGGTGCAAGAAATGAAGAGAAGGGGTGTGCAAAGCAATGATGATGGATCAAAAAGGGTCTATTATCTCCAAACGGGCCCAATAGAATTCAAACCCACGCAGGCAAGAAAACCCTAAAAGCGCATGCAAGAGTGAGACGCACGTCTCAACTCTCCTCCTACAATTGAGGCGCCCGCCTCGGACTTTCCCCTTAGTGGGAGGCGCCCGTCTCAGCATGGTCAAAGGAAGAACAAGTCAATTGGGGCGCCCGTCTCAACGTGGGCAAGTAAGAAACAAGAAATTCAAGGATACGTGGGACACAAAAATATCTGAAGAGGTGGTTACATTCAAGGACTATAAGAAGACATTAGAAAGTGAAAATTGGGACCGTTTTTGCTTAGAATTTTTCCAGTTTTCAGAATTTTTTACTTTCATTGCAATTTACTAGTTTCCAGTGTAATTCGATTCCTAGTAGTTATTTTTCCAGCCAGTTTTTCTTTTCCTTTTCGAATACTTAGAATTTATTCCCGTTGAAGAACGAAGATTCTGTACGGATTGATTCAAGCTTCAAAGATTGTTTCCAGCATTATTTAATTCAGGTTCTTTATTTATATCCTTTAATTAATTATTTGCATGAGAATATTTATTTAGCCATGAAATTATTTATGATTATTAATTCCTTTAATGTATCCATGTCCGTTTTTCTGAGTATGTCTGGCTAAATCATTTAAATATCGGTATGTAACGAGTTAATTTGAATAGGATCCGGAATAAACAGGCTTGATTATATTTCATAAAATAAACACTTTTTCTGATTTAGTTATCTAGTTTATTTTGTTAAAAAGGTTTAGAAACCAACAGAGCGACAGTTTGAGGTTAATAAACCGACTAAGATTAGAAACCAACAGAGCGACAGTTTGAGGTTTAGAATCAGATAGTAGATGCTAGGTATTGTTTTTAAAGACTGCGACAACGTTTTAAAACCAATTAAACTTTATTTATTTTCAAAAAGTAATTTTAAAATCAATGGGATAACGAAAGCATACATCAGAGTTTAAAATTATAATTTACTTCAATAGAGCGAAAGTTTGAGAATAGATTTTTGAATAAATACTTTTTGCTGAAAAAGATATTATTATCATTTTTAGAAAACAAGCCTGTAGAAAGCCGGATTCTTTAGTGTTAACGACGTACATACCGATATTCGCATTATTATTATTTCAATTAGAATTAAGTTTTATTACCCAAAAATTCCCCAAATTAATTATTCGATAGCTATAGCTTTACACAGTAGTTTAGGTTACGTTAGTTCGATTTATAGTCCCTTAGGTTCGATATCTTTTAAAACTACGTGATAGGACTGTATACTTGCAGTCTCCCGATTAATTTAGACGATAAAGTCGCGATCAAGTTTTTGGCGCCGTTGCCGGGGACTATTTAAGTTGATATCGTAATTTTATTACGAAGTATAGACTATAGCAACTATTTATTTTCCTTCTGTGTATGCCAAATACTCGCTCTCAAGGCGCGCCTTTTCATATACCTATATACGATATCGAGCGTTACCTTAGATTAAGGAGACGAATTCAAGAGTATTTAGAACGCAACAACCTTCCTCCGACCAAACTTCCTGACGTTGAAGAACTCAAGAAGATGGCTGATCCTGATGCTCCTGCTCCTCGTCCTCTTAAGGATTACACTGTTCCTTCTCAAGCAGAGCCTCATAATAGTATTGCTGCTCCTGCTATCGCTCGAAACGATTTCGAGCTAAAACCTTCGCTTCTTTCCGCCGTTCAGCAGAACCAGTTTTCTGGAGCTCCTACTGACGACCCGAATCTTCATCTGTCAGTGTTTGTGCAGTACGCAGACACTGTAAAAGCGAATGGTGTTAACCCCGAGGCAATACGATTGCGCCTATTCCCTTTTTCTCTCAGAGACAGAGCTCGCGCATGGCTCCAATCTCTTCCTTCCAACTCAATCACCACATGGGATGAGTTGAAGAAAGTCTTCTTGGCTAGATATTTTCCTCCAAGCAAAACTGCTATGCTCAGAGCCAATATCAATGGTTTCAGACAAAAAGACAATGAATCACTCTTTGAAGCTTGGGAACGTTATAAGGACATGCTTAGACTCTGTCCCCATCATGGTTTAGAAGAATGGCTGATCATTCACACGTTCTACAATGGTCTCTTGTATAATACGAGATTGACTATAGACGCCACAGCTGGTGGCGCACTGATGAATAAACCATATACTGAAGCAAGACAACTTATCGAAAGCATGGCTCAAAACCATTACCAATGGGGTACGGAGAGAGTTAGCGTAGAGAAATCTCAAACAAAAGGTGCCATGGTTGAAGTGAATAGTCTGGATGAAGTCAACGCTAAAGTGGAAGCTCTCACTCAAAAGCTCGAGAATCTTACCACCGCTCCCGCAGCTACTGTTGCTGCAATTGCTCAAACTTGCGATTTATGTGGTATCCAATCACATCTTGCTCCAGAATGCCCACTTTTAACAGGAGTTCCAGTTGAACAAGCGAATTACGTACAGGGTAATCCTTACAGCAACACATATAACCCTGGCTGGAAGAATCATCCTAACTTTTCATACAAGAATAACAACGCGTTATACGCACCTGGACAAACTCCTTCTACACCACCTGGTTATCCTAAGGCTATCCCAAATCATCCTAATAATGGTCCTAACACGTCTAATGCTCCTAGGAAGTCTAATTTGGAAGTTATGATAGAGCACTACATCGCTACTCAAAACCAAACCAATAATACTCAATCCCAGACTAATAAGGAGGTTCAAAATCAGAATATACACATTAATGAGCAGATTAAGCAATTATCTAACAAGCTTGATGCTTTAGCTACACATAATAAAATGTTAGAAACACAAATCTCTCAGGTAGCTCAACAACAAGCGGCTTCTGCTGCTCCTGCTGGCTCATTTCCTGGACAGCCTCAACCTAATCCCAAAGGACAAGCAAATGCTGTTATCTTAAGAAGCGGAACAGAGTATGATGGACCTGTAGATCCCAGAAATAATATCCCAGCTATGCAACAAAACTATGATAAACAATCTGAAACTAAAGATAAAGAAGAAAAGGAAAATCAGAGAGATAATAATGAAGATACCATGCAAAAAGATGAAACTTATGTACCCCCACCACCTTATAAGCCTCGTATCCCATACCCTCAAAGGTTAGCTAAAACTAAGAATGTGGGTCAATTCAAGAAATTCGTGGATCTTCTTAAACAACTTAATGTTACAATTCCTTTTACCGAAGCTATAACTCAAATGCCCTCTTACGCTAAATTCCTTAAAGAGATTATATCCAATAAGAAAAAGCTAGAGGATAATGAAACTGTCATGCTTACTGCTGAATGTAGTGCAATTATTCAAGACACAATGCCTCCTAAACTCAAAGACCCTGGAAGTTTCTCTATTCCATGTGTAATTGGCAAATTTGTCATAGATAAAGCTTTATGTGATCTTGGAGCCAGTATAAGTGTGATGCCGTTATCTATATGCAAGAAACTTGAAATGGGAGAACTCAGACCAACCAAAATGTCCGTTCAATTAGCAGATAGGTCAATTAAATATCCTGCAGGAGTTCTCGAGAATGTTCCTGTACGCATTGGCCAATTCTATATACCAACCGATTTCATTATCATGGACATAAGGGAGGACGAAGTTACCCCAATCATTCTTGGAAGGCCTTTCTTAGCTACAGCCGGTGCAATTATAGATGTAAAAAGAGGAAAACTTACTTTTGAAGTAGGTGAAGAGAAAATCGAATTTATCCTCTCTCAATTCCTGAAAGCACCTGCAATTGAAGATACTTGTTACTTCATGGATATCATCGATGAATGTAGAAAAGAAGCTGGGCTTGAAAATGAAGACAATCTCGATGAAAATCTGATTAGTAATCTAAGTGAATGCTTAGTTATAGCACCAGATCCTACACAATGTTTAAGGAAACCTTCCCTAGAACTCAAAACACTTCCTAAAAATCTAAGATATGAATTCCTAGATTCCGAGCTCGAACGACCAGTGATAGTCAACGCAGAACTTGGCGAAACCGAAACTGAAAAACTTTTACAAACTCTGAGAAAATATCCAACAGCCTTAGGATATAATATCACTGATCTTAAAGGAATAAGTCCCTCTATCTGTATGCATTGCATTATGCTAGAAGAAGATTGTAAAACTTCAAGAGAACACCAGAGGAGACTAAACCCGATTATGAGCGAGGTTGTGAAAAAGGAAGTTATGAAGTTGTTAGAAGCAGGAATCATATATCCTATATCTGATAGCAAATGGGTTAGTCCTGTGCATGTTGTACCTAAGAAAGGAGGTGTCACAGTAGTCGAAAATGAGAAAGGAGAAATCATAACTAAAAGAGTCGAATCTGGATGGAGCATGTGCATCGATTATCGTAAACTTAACAAAGCCACCAGAAAAGATCATTTCCCTTTACCATTTATTGATCAAATGTTAGAACGTTTAGCTAGACACTCTCATTTTTGTTTCTTGGACGGTTATTCAGGTTTCTTTCAGATACCTATTCATCCTAATGACCAAGAGAAAACAACTTTCACATGCCCTTTTGGAACCTTTGCTTATAGAAGAATGCCATTTGGTTTATGCAATGCTCCTGCAACTTTTCAAAGATGTATGATGGCAATATTTGCTGATTTTCTGGACAATATTATGGAAGTCTTCATGGACGATTTTTCCGTCTGTGGACAAAGCTTTGAAGAATGTTTAGAAAATTTAGAAAGGGTATTAGAACGTTGTGTGAAGGTTAATCTAGTACTTAATTGGGAGAAATGCCATTTTATGGTACAAGAAGGAATTGTTTTAGGACACATTATATCCAAAAGAGGAATTGAAGTCGATTATGCTAAAATCGAAGTTATTGAGAACCTTCAACCTCTAAAAACTGTTAGAGAAATCCGAAGCTTTTTAGGACACGCCGGTTTTTATCGACGATTCATTAAAGATTTCTCTAAGATAACTAAACCCCTAACTGAGCTATTAATGAAAGACGCTGAATTTATCTTCGACGAAAAATGTTTAGAAGCATTTCAAACACTTAAGGAAGCATTAATTTCTGCGCCTATAATGCAAACTCCAGATTAGAATGAACCTTTTGAAATAATGTGTGACGCAAGTGACTATGCCGTAGGAGCTGTTTTAGGACAGCGAAAGGATAAAAGACTCCACGTCATATATTATGCAAGCAGAACCCTGGACGAAGCGCAGATGAATTATGCTACAACCGAGAAAGAATTCTTAGCAGTGATCTTCGCATTAGACAAGTTTCGTTCCTACTTAGTAGGATCCAAAATAATCATATACACTGATCATGCTGCTATTAGATATCTCCTAACCAAAAAGGACGCTAAACCTAGACTCCTGAGATGGATATTGCTACTGCAAGAGTTCGATTTAGAAATCAAAGATAAGAAAGGAACCGAAAACGTGGTAGCAGATCATCTCTCTAGACTAGAAAATCTTAAACATGAACAAGTGCCGATCGATGATGAATTCCAGTATGATAAACTAATTGCCCACTTGGAAGACACAGAACCAGATAAACTCATGGAAACCACCTTAGCCGTCTCCTCAGTGCCTTGGTATGCCGATTTCGTAAATTACCTCGCTGCAGGCGTTTTACCACCTGAACTTACCTACCAACAGAAGAAGAAATTCTTCCATGATCTTAAACAGTATTATTGGGATGAACCTTTACTTTTCAAGAGAGGTCCCGATGGAATTTTCCGCCGATGTGTGCCAGAAGAAGAGATTGAAAACATTATAAAACACTGTCATTCTGCACCTTACGGCGGACATGCGAGTACATCCAAAACTTGTGCAAAGATTTTGCAATCCGGCCTCTATTGGCCTAATTTATGGAAAGACGTACATGCCACCATCTTAAAATGCGACCGGTCCTAACGCACCGGTAATATATCTAGACGTGACGAAATGCCACAAAAAGGCATTTTAGAAGTCGAAATCTTTGATGTGTGGGGGATAGACTTTATGGGACCCTTTCCATCTTCATCTGGCAACAAGTATATACTCGTGGCTGTGGATTATGTCTCAAAATGGATCGAAGCTATAGCTTCTCCAACAAATGACACCCGAGTGGTAATTAAGCTGTTCAAGAACATAATTTTTCCTAGGTTCGGTGTACCCAGACTCATTATAAGTGATGGTGGATCTCATTTCATTTCCAAAATCTTTGAAAAATTATTAGGAAAATATGGAGTTCGACATCGCATAGCTACACCTTACCACCCTCAAACTAGCGGACAAGTTGAAGTTTCAAATCGCGAGATAAAACAAATCCTTGAAAAAACTGTCGCTACGTCCAGAAAGGACTGGTCCTTTAAACTTCACGAAGCTTTATGGGCTTATAGAACTGCCTATAAAACTCCCATCGGTACCACCCCTTTCAAGCTTATTTATGGGAAGTCATGCCATCTCCCAGTTGAGTTAGAACACAAGGCCTATTGGGCCATTAAGAATCTGAACTTAAGTTACACTGCCGCTGGAGAGAAGCGTATCCTGGATATTAATGAATTGGAAGAACTCAGACAGGATGCGTACGAAAATGCTAGGATTTACAAAGAGCGCACAAAGAAATTGCACGATAAGCATATATCTAGGAAGAATTTTAACATAGGTGACTTGGTCTTACTATTTAACTCACGATTAAAATTATTTCCTGGAAAATTACGATCTAGATGGTCCGGACCTTTTGAAATAACTCGAGTTTATCCAAATGGTGCGATAGAGATTAAGGGACCTTCGATTGAACCGTTTATAGTAAACGGGCAGTGTTTAAAACATTACCATCTAAATGAACTCGAGGGAACTTCTCAAACGATAAATCTAGACGAGCCACACGCTCGATTAAAAGCCTAGTTTTTAGTCCTATTTGTCGAGCTTACGACATAAAACAAAGCGCTTTGTGGGAGACAACCCACCATCTTTTTTTTTATTATTTATTTTTTATTTTCCTTCTTCTTATTTTTCATTTCTTCTTTAGTCTATTTTTAACGAAAACAAAAACAAAACAAAAAATCTCTATTTCTTTATCTATTCATTATATTTCTCCTCTTTGTCTTATTTCTTTCTATTCTATGTTTTTTTTTTCTTCTTATCGGCATTTTGGCCAATGCTGATCTTCTTTATTTTTCTTCTCGCCAGGCTATATTCTTGCTTCTTATTTCTCTTCCCGCTATGTCTCGAGTTGACAATATGCCGGTTAGTTTCAGAGGGAGAAATCAACGCACCAAATATGGAGTTTTATCCGAGCGTGAGATGTTACCCACTATCTACCCTCATCACGGTGCTATGACTGCTCTTGGTATTCGTGATAGTGTGCTTTTTCTGCTGAATCAGATTGGGTGGGATAGTTCACGCTTTATGACTTGCTATGCCACTTATCGGAACCTTACTTTGGAGTTCCTCAGCTCTTTGATGTACTTTCCTACTCATGGTTTCGCTTTACGCCGTGGACTTATTATCTTCAGACTTTTTGGCATCACTTTCAAGTTTAACCATAAAGAATTGGGTGAGCTTCTTGGTTTTCCTAATGGCATAGGAGTTTATCATGAAACTCAGGAGGAGTGTCTTGGATTTAGAGAGCTTGACTATTTTTGGGGATCTATTTCTGGAATCCTTAACCCTGAGCCCGAGGACTTTGTATCAGAGAATATCCACAACCCGGCCTTCAGGTATTTCCATAAGATTCTGGCCCACACCATTTTTTGGAAAACCCCCGAATGTCACTACTGTTTCTAAAGATGAGCTGTTTATCATGTATTATGCTTCACAAAACCGTCCGGTTAATGCGATCACTTATCTGATCCGTACCTTTGTGGATCTCATTGATACTGATCATGCACCCATTCGGATGGGAGGTCTCGTCACTATGATTGCAAATGTTGTTGGACCTCGACAATCCTTTAAGCATCTGAATGCTTTTACGGGAATTACTTGCATGACCATCGAGTTCTGTTTCAACACTGGTATAATAGGTGATCTTGGCCCGACTGAGTTTACCTTGTTGATTAATGGTAAAGTTATGCAGCTGTTTACCTTGCCTAACCCTGCTACGAGTGTGCATAACAAAGCCAACTGGCTTTTTGGTCTTGATCAGCAGCCTTCTCCGCCCCGCACTCCTGAGACTCCGCAAGATTATGAGGTTTTGGAAGATTCTGAGGAAGATCCCACTGCTCCTTCAGGTTATTATGATCTGGGCCCTCCTCAATATGACTCTACCGCTCACTCTGTTGCTCCTGACACTGTTATGCATGAGGCTCCTACCACTGATTATGCCCCTGTCATCCACGCTCTCCAGGTGGAACATCAGGCTTTGAGGGAAGATTTGACTAGTTTGCGAGCAGACTTCTTTGGTTTTATGGATACTGTTTCTGCGCAATTTCAAGAAGTTTTCTCCTATTTTCATTCTTCCTCCGCTCCTAAGGCAGGACCATGTAGTGGCTAGAGTTTTTAAGTAGTTCGTTATATTTAGCTTAGTTTGATTTTGTTAGGAATTACAATATTTTCGTTATGTTTTTTTTTTATGATTTACTTTCCAGACACATGATTCTGAAGATTGTAAGCAATTTTGGTCATCATTTTAAAAAGCCGTTCACGTTATTTTCCTATAATTATATTGCAGCTTAATATATTGTATGTTATAAATATATTTTGTTATAGGAATATTAGTATTATTACATGCATAATGTCATTCACGCGCCTGTTCCTGTTCCCCACACAAGCTGAGACGCACGCCTCAGCCTAACGCGCTGACAGGAGGCGCACGCCTCCAACTTCCCATGCAGCTTTGAGACGCACGCCTCACGCGTGGTCTCCTATGTCAGGCGGGCGCCTCAGCTTTTGTCTCGCGCAGTAAAAGCTAGTCTCCCTGCATTTACTTGTCTTGTCCGTTTCGTTTTCCCATTCACCCCATTAACTCATTTTCAACACTCTTTATTCCCATTCAAACTATATTCCTTCCATTTCCCACCATTAATCTCCATTCAAATTTTCCCCTCCATTTTCCAACACCCACTTATTATAATTTATCACTCTTAAATCTCCCTCCACTATAAATACCATTCACCCTTCTTTCTATTTTCACAACATTTCTAACCATCTCTACCATTTCCTCTCCTACACCCATATTTTCTACCTTTTTTTCTTCTTCTACCCATATCCATCTATGGCTCCACGAAACAACCAACGACAAGTTAAGCCCGACCGACCACCACCCGACATATCCAATATCATTTTCCGCGACAACGACGACGGCCAACAACTACAAAAGTATACCAAATTCTATACCCGTTCCGTCGTCCCTACAAAATACATAAGTTCGGAGTGTTTGGAAACCTTAGGAATGACCGATAGCATCGTATTAATGCTCAATAACACCAGTTTAACCAGTCTATGCACAAACCCATGTCCAACCTATGAACCACTCGTGCTTGAATTTCTTAGTTCCTTCTCTTACACAACACCTGTCGACGATCCCTACACAACCGGAACTGCCAACTTCTGCATGTTCAACCAAGAGTACTCTCTTGATCAAGAAAGAGTCGCCGAACTCTTATCTTTCACTCACGGCGAGCATGTTCATTACAAGCCTTTCGACGATGACCACGATCTTTCTTGGGATCAAGTCGGCTTCTCCTTATGGAATGATCTAACCGGTCAAACAACGGAAAGTTGGCGCGATCTCTATGCTTCTCAAATACATAACCCGGCATTAAGGTACTTTCACCGCGTTCTTGCTAACACCATCTTTGGTCGGACCAATAATCACAAGGTCCACCAAAATGAGCTGTTCATCATTTTCTGTGCCCTTAATGGTCAGACTGTCAACGTCGCTCCTTTCATGCTCAGTCACATCCACACATGCGCGAACGCGGCAGGTACTAATCCCTTTGTTTTTGGCGGCATCATCACATCTTTAGCATTTGCTTTAGGCCTTTCCGCCGAGCTACTTTCTTTGTTACCATACATGATGCCAGCCACTCTTCTCGATGTCATCTATTGCCGAGATTCCCACATAATCTCTCCAAGACATGATGGCCGGTTTACATTGGTGATAAATCGTCGTCCAATTCCTGATATTGTGTTACCTTGTCCGCATCGTATCGACGTCCGAGTCCGCACAAATTGGCGTTATGCTCTTGATGCACCTGCCGCCCAACAATCAGATAATCCCGCTGCAAATTTCGCAGCCATGCAGGCTCATATGCTTCGTCAAGATCAGTTGTTCCATGCCATGCAACAAAACCAAGCTGAGACTTTACGTCTCGTACAAGAAGTACAACGAGATCAACAAGAGATGTGACGCGAACATCAACAACATGCTTTTCGCCATGATCGTAACCTCGAATCCTTACAAGCTCGCATAGCAGACGCACTTCATCTTAATGATTCTAATTCTGACGTCGGACGAAGACCTCATACTAGAGGACGAAGAACAAGAGCTCATGATTCTCAAAGCCACGAGTGATCGCCTATCTCTTTTCATCTGCTTCTCCTTTGTTTTTATCGCATTGAGGACATTGCTCCTTTTAAGTATGGGGGAGTCAGATCATTTCCTTGTTCATTTCCATTTCCCTTGCTCTCTTTGTAGTATTTTTCCTTTTATTTCTTTTCTTTTCTTGTATTGCAAAATTTCAATTCAATAAAATACTTATTTATGTAAATTTTAATCTCTTATACACAAATTTAAATTTGTGCTTACTCGAATTCCCCCTAGTTATTGAGCCATAACGAATAAAATAAAACAATTTTAAACACGCATTTATAAAACATTATTCAATTAGTATTAAGGTTGCCTATTATAAACAAGAATTCGAGAAACTTAGCAAAATTGTTATCGTCTTAACACTTCAAAACCCCCGATGTATTGGATCGATTTAAGTACTTATTATACCAAAACCTTTAAAACTTAGTCTTAGATTAGCCCCGAGTAGTTTATTAAGCAGTCGGCACCGCCATAAACACAAACTACGTGGAGAGCTGATGAATATAAGTGATTGATCAAATATTCTTAAGAAATTGCTTTTATCTGAAGATGCACTTATTAAGTTAGATGATCCTTACCAGATCATTTAATTCAACAGTTGCAGAAACTATAAATTTAAATGCATAATAATCCATTATAAATTGGTTCAGTGGTCCCTGGTGCTGAACTTGGTAGGGCGAATCACGGTTCGATCCCCCGCAATTTTTAATTGGAAAAAGGGAGTACCATATGATTAAATTACCAGAACTCCTAGCTGGCTTACTAAGATCAAATTCACTAACCAGTTACTCCACTATGTGCGTGTAAGGTAAAGGGCTTAATGTGATTGCACTAGAATGAAAACGGGTGAAATAAAACATAGTATTAGGTTAAGCTATAATGACATGACTTAAATTGGTCTGCTTAAACGGGGTTATCCAGTGTTCCTACGGTAACTTTGGTGTTTAAGTTCGACTTAAATTCTCTAACAAATTTTTTTTTCAACTAGCAACCTGGTACGAAGTGATGTATGTTCTTATATCTGTGTTTAACTGCGCGTCAGTGATTTTCACCTTTTTACTTTTGCTTGAGGACAAGCAACGGTTTAAGTATAGGGGAGTTTGATAACGCAATTTTATATAGTATATTTGATTTAATTTTCATAGGTAATGTTAGTATTTTTATCTAATTATTTCATTTTATTTCCATATTACGCCGGTATTTCTATTGTTTCAGGTATTTTATTTTAATTAGACAGATTGAGCAAAGTGAAGAAATTCAAGAGTTATTGGACTAAAGGTGCAAGAAATGAAGAGAAGGGGTGTGCAAAGCAATGATGATGGATCAAAAAGGATCTATTATCTCCAAACAGGCCCAATAGAATTCAAACCCACGCAGGCAAGAAAACCCTAAAAGCGCATGCAAGAGTGAGACGCACGTCTCAACTCTCCTCCTACAATTGAGGTGCCCGCCTCGGACTTTCCCCTTAGTGGGAGGCGCCCGTCTCAGCATGGTCAAAGGAAGAACAAGTCAATTGGGGCGCCCGTCTCAACGTGGGCAAGTAAGAAACGAGAAATTCAAGGATACGTGGGACACAAAAATATCTGAAGAGGTGGTTACGTTCAAGGACTATAAGAAGACATTAGAAAGTGAAAATTGGGACCGTTTTTGCTTAGAATTTTTCCAGTTTTCAGAATTTTTTACTTTCATTGCAATTTACTAGTTTCCAGTGTAATTCGATTCCTAGTGGTTATTTTTCCAGCCAGTTTTTCTTTTCCTTTTCGAATACTTAGAATTTATTCCCGTTGAAGAACGAAGATTCTGTACAGATTGATTCAAGCTTCAAAGATTGTTTCCAGCATTATTTAATTCAGGTTCGTTATTTATATCCTTTAATTAATTATTTGCATGAGAATATTTATTTAGCCATGAAACTATTTATGATTATTAATTCCTTTAATGTATCCATGTCCGTTTTTCTGAGTATGTCTGGCTAAATCATTTAAATATCGGTATGTAACGAGTTAATTTGAATAGGATCCGGAATAAACATGCTTGATTATATTTCATAAAATAAACACTTTTTCTGATTTAGTTATCTAGTTTATTTTGTTAAAAAGGTTTAGAAACCAACAGAGCGACAGTTTGAGGTTAATAAACCGACTAAGATTAGAAACCAACAGAGCGACAGTTTGAGGTTTAGAATCAGATAGTAGATGCTAGGTATTGTTTTTAAAGACTGCGACAGCGTTTTAAAACCAATTAAACTTTATTTATTTTCAAAAAGTAATTTTAAAATCAATGGGATAGCGAAAGCATACATCAGAGTTTAAAATTATAATTTACTTCAATAGAGCGAAAGTTTGAGAATAGATTTTTGAATAAATACTTTTTGCTGAAAAAGATATTATTATCATTTTTAGAAAACAAGCCTGTAGAAAGCCGGATTATTTAGTGTTAACGACGTACATACCGATATTCGCATTATTATTATTTCAATTAGAATTAAGTTTTATTACCCAAAAATTCCCCAAATTAATTATTCGATAGCTATAGCTTTACACAGTAGTTTAGGTTACGTTAGTTCGATTTATAGTCCCTTAGGTTCGATATCTTTTAAAACTACGTGATAGGGCTATATACTTGCAGTCTCCCGATTAATTTAGACGATAAAGTCGCGATCATCTGCTTCGATGTTTTCCACGATCCCATCATCTCTCCATAGAACTAGTCGCTGATGCATTGACGAAGGAACTGCCCCTACGCCATGGATCCACTCCCTTCCCAGCAATAAGTTGTAGTTGGCCTTGGCTTCGATTACCATAAACACGGTGGGCCTACAACTTGAGCCTATTGTCAATTCCAACTGGACCACTCCCAGTGTTTTGCCCACTTTCCCCTTATAATTGGACAGAACCATATTGTGGGGCTTGCTGTCTCCTTTGCGGATCTCTAATCTTTTGAACATGAAGTGGGGTATCAAATTGACTGCAGCACCCCCATCCACTAGAACCTTATTCACGCCATGGACACCAACTTTTGCCCGAATAAATAGTGGCTTAAGATGGTTCTTCATAGCAGGTTCTGGACGTTCGAAGAACGCATTTTGCTCCTCGACAGCCCCATTGTCCATCACATAGTAGCACACAGGCCTATGCTTCATCAAGTCTATGGTATCTTCTTCCTCATATTCATCGATTTCAGTTTCCTATTCAAATTCACAGGGAAGCACAGATACCACGTTGCAGTTTAGGTTGAACGAAGACTCCCCCTCCGATTCGAAGTTATCTGTTATCATATCTTCGTCTTCCTCTGGGCCTGGAGTGTATTCCTTTGGTTCATCCAGTTGTACTTCAGAGAAAAGCCTCCTATTAACTGGAGGTTTGTCTTCAGTTTGATTTTTTGGTGTGGGTTTATTGGTGCTAGATTCACCTTGGTTCTTTGTTGAAGTTACCCCTTTATTTGCCACAGCTTCCCTCTTAGCCTTTCGAACCCTCTGTTGCCTGCGCCACTGGGATCTCGACATGGGGTTCCTTCCCTTGTAGTTTTCTAATCTTACCTCTTCCCTCTTTGCTATGTTGAATTGCCTTCTGTATGTCATAGCATGGCGTGCATTTCATTCGGTGTTTCTCCATCTGTCTTTGCCTTTGTCATTTCTGACTTGCAGCCATCTGTCGGTTGGCACTTCAGCAGGGAGTTTGAAAGTCACTCTTCGAGCAGCCTCAGGATGAGGACTATTGGGCCTTCGTTGTTTGTATTTGCTATCGAAACGTGGGCCCATCTGCACAGTTTCTTGATGGTTCCAGCAAGGGGCGAAGGGAATTGTTTCGAAGGCTATGGCCATGCTTTGATCATATACAGCTGAACACCTTGGGCATATCAAGCACTTGGTTGCCCCTTTGTAGCAGCGAAACACAAATTCCAGCAAACTTTCTCCGGCCTTGGGATAACACTTGAAAAGCTGGTTATCCTGGCGCCAGTTGTTGCCAGTTCGAGCCCTCTGTACCCTTTCGAAGTTCGCAGCGATTCTCTGATTGCAGAGGATGCTGCACCTAGGGCACAATATCATTCCTGTATCTCCCTTGTGGCACGTCATGAGATAATCCTTGAGACTAGCATCTCCAGCATGATTATCCTCCATTTTATACTTCTCTTTTTCTAAGTATCTTTCTACCTCCTCCATCTCAGAGTGAGGTCTTTCCATGTCCACCATGTTTACCTCAACATCCTCCCCTTCAGCTTCATCATCTCCCCATCCTGTGGGTTTTATATCTTCGATGTGGACCTTCGAACTCTCTGGGGCAGAATATTTGACCAAATAGTCAAATTTTCCACTGGGTTCCCCTAGAGTGTCCCATATTTCCTTCTGAGGGGAAGTTGGCTTCGTGATTTGGACTTTCTCCAATTCCAGCCTCAGGCCTTCAGTGACCTGTGTTAGCTCTTGGTTTTGATTTTCCTGGCCTTCAGTAGCCTGGGTTTCTTTTGCAACAGCTACAAGTGCTGCTTCAATCGAAGTCTCTGGTAGCTTCTGGACGCCTTCAGTGACCTCCTTATCGGCTTCGACTATCACCCAGCTTTCGTTTTCAGTACCTTTCTCTCCTATTGGGGCATCACTTTGGTCAGCTTCCACCATGTTAATCTCTCCAATGCATGCAGGCTCGGAGTAATTGGTGTCTGCCACGTCCAGAGGATCTTCGTCCACTTTCATCTTTGCTTTATCAGCAAACTTCAGTCTGCCATCTTTGATTGCATTCTGAATTAGGTCCCTGAAAAGAAAACACTGTGAGGTTTTGTGGCCTAGGAAACTATGATATTTGCAAAATCCTCTCTTCTTTATTTGATCTAAAGGAGGTATTTTGACATTTGATGGCACAATGAGTTGGCCATCTTTGACAAGTAAATCAAAAATCTCGTCACATTTAGTGACATCAAAGGTATAAACCTTCTTTGGGAATTTGTCACTTTTCTCATTTTCAACAATCTCTTTCCCTTTTGTGGGAACCAATAATTTGCAGGAGTAGGGTGGTGCCTGTTTTAATTCAGCGAGGTCGATTTCGACCTCTTCGAATTCGAATTCAGGATAATCTTCTGCTTCCTCAGTTCCAACATAGGAGATCCTTTCCTTCTTGTTATTTTTGAAGACTCTGGCCTTTTCGGCCTTTAGCCTTTCGACCTGTCGAACCCTATCGGCTAACTGAGCCATGTCCCTCAAATATTGAGTGTCTAGTTTCTTTCGAATAGAGTAATCCAAGCCACCAGCGGCCATTTCGACTAACTCATGTTCAGGCACTACTGTGTAACATCTGGATTTCAAAAGCCTAAATCTATTCAGATAATCATCTATGGGTTCGGTGAACTTTCTCTTGACACTGGCTTATTCCTTCAAGCTTATTTTCGACTGTCCCATGTAAAATTGTTCATGGAATAATCTCTCCAAAAGAGCCCAAGTATCAATGGACCCAGGAGGCAAAGTGGTAAACCACGTAAAGGCGTTTTTAGTCAAGGAACTTGGGAAATATTTGATCCTGAGATCTTCATTATTGGCTATATCTCCCGCTTCGGTTAGATATCTGGCTATGTGTTCGACTGTTGACTCATTGGTATCCCCAACGAACTTTGTAAATTTAGGGACTTTATATCCCCTTGGTAAATCAGTATGCATTATGCAATCCAATATAGGAGAAGCATAATTTGGCCTTCTAATTCATGTGTTGAGGCCATTCTGGGCCATGACTCTCTCTATCATTGTGGTTAAATTGTTTTCTGCCAAGATGTTGTCGTTCCGAATTCTATGAACGACTGCATCGGCATCTTGATTTCGACCCACCATGACAACCCCCCTAGGTTGTTCTTCTCGAAACTCTGGGACTTCCAGCCTTTCGACCCTTGCCCCTGGTTCCATAATTTCTCTTTGTGGGCCTGGGATCATTGGGGCTTCTAGCCTTTGTGCCCTTGCCCCCAAGTTAACTTCTTCTCTAGGTGGTCTATAGATTGGGTCGTTAACAACTTGTTCCATAACAGGCATATTTGCTCGAACTCCCGCCTGATTCTGCCTACGCCTATCTGGGGGAGCAAAGAAATCTGCTATTCGACTCATGTTATCAGCGTTTTCTCTGTTTGTCACAGTCATATTTTGTACTATTGAGGCAAATATTTCCTGCATAGTTTGTGCTAATACCCCTATCATATTATGGTTACTGTCATCCATCAGTTGCCTAAAAGCCAACTGGTTTTCTGTGGTTAAAATAGGCATTGTACTATAACCCACTGACCCTTGGTTATTTGTCATAAACTGGTTTGCCCCAGACCCAGACCCTAATTGTGGTGATGAATTCGATGTGGAATTGTGTAAGCCTGCCATAAAAGATGTTGGCATTCCATAAGAGGAATTTCTGGTTCTATTACTATCAAAACCGGGTGGTCTGGTTAGTGGAGTGGTGAAATGGGTTTGTGTCCCTGATGGTGGAACAAATCCCCCAGGATAACCAATGGTTCCAGTATTTCCTAAGATCGAACTATTAGTTGATGTGCCACTTACTCCATTAGTGGCTATATTACTGGTTGAAGATGCAACAGACTGTGCATTCGAAGGGATCACATTAGATGTTCCCATCGAAGCTGATACATTAGTGCCTGTTGTATGTGGGGCATTTTGTTCCCCTTGTTGATTGTCAGAATTAGACATCTTGTTCAAACGTTTTCTTCTGGATAAGGGTTGGTTGTTGTTGGTTATTTTACCACTTCTTAGGTTCATAAAACAACAAACTTCTTAGGTTCCAACGTTTTTATAATGGTTATGTCTCAACAATCTTTATTTCTAATGTCCAACGATTGTGTCCCACCGGGTGTGCCAATTTGTTTCCAGTGATTTATGGTAAACAACCGCTAGTCTTCCAAACTATCGAATAAACTTACTGACTGTTATTCAATTTCTCTGGTAACTCGCAGGATCGACTAGATTGATCCTAGGACGTGTTGGTCATTAGGGTAACTCTCATGATCGAACAGGTATTCATGGTTGGTATTTAGAATGTTGTGTAGGTGTTTGACTTATTTCGATTTCTCTCTTAAAGATCTAAAGGTATGATCAAAATAAATGTGCGCGAAACTAAATTGCATGAATAAAAGTTAATTGTAAAGACATGTAAAAACTGCATAAAAGACAGGTAAATGATTTCGAAACATAAAACAAAACAGTTAATGTAAAAGATTCGAAATATGAAGAAAGCGTTTAATACAAGAAATCTGTAAGATGACTTTAAGTAAAAAGGTGTTCAAAGGATAAAAACTTGAAGATAAAGGCATGAAATGTATAACAGTTTCTGAAATGTAAAGTGTTTGAAATGTAAAGAAAGCATTTAAATGTAAGGCATCAATGAAAAGATTTCGAATAAAAAGACTTTAGATGCAAAAAAACTTGTAAATGGTATTGATACAAAGACAAAGGAAAGTACTGGAAATGATAAAGGGTTTTCATTAAATCATAAACATGTGGTGTTATCATACGTACATTGCTCTTGCATTCGTTTCCCTAGCCATGTGGTAATTTGAATGTTTACTGAGTATTTTGTACAATAGATATGACACACGAAATCCTAATGCTAAGACTTATATTTATACTACTTCGACCATAACGGTCTTGCTATAAGATTCTGCCACGTTCAGAACATGCAGAGCAATGCCTCTCTTTTGCTTCCACGTGTCTTCGAATGCTCCAACGCATACATTTCAAACTTCGAACATCCCGCTTGCATTTGAATTTCAAATGTTTTGGCACTTCTTCGCTTCGAACGCACTTCTTTAGACACAGCCTTGTTATCATTTCGAGACTTCTTTGGATATATTCCCATAATTGCCACTCGAAGCTCCAAGCTTTGATATGCTCATTCGAAACACTGCTCCTACTATTTCGAAACATGACGTTTTATTTCATTTCGATCAAAACGTCCAATTTACTTTGCTTCTAATAATATTATCAAAATCTTCAGCCAACAACGCCAGGGGTATATTATATGCTCTCACACTTGTGAGGGCCAGATATCAAATATTCACTATTCACTACCAATATCTTAACACTTTGCTTGTATCTCTTTGTTCTCACTTTTACTTGATCGTCGGAGTGCCTTGCACGTACAACCCTTTTTTTCCTCCTTGACATCACAGCCCGACTATAGATCATCATTCGACCGCTTCACATATTCTGATCAACCGGTAAAATCAGTGACACCATCTGTGGGAAACTGCTCTCCCCATATTTATTTCCTCAAAACTCAAAGATCAAAGTGTTGTACCCCAAAATTTGCCCTCTTTTCATACACGTATATTATTGGTTTTATGGTTATGAAATAAAGGTATATTTATCAAGCTTCTTCAGGTTACAAGTGACGTTTATTTCGTCAATGGATATTCTCAGAGTATTTTCTGTGTTGAAGATCGGTTCGCCGTTTTGCAACAATTCGGGGTTCAAAGATTCACAAGTCCAACCCGACACGTCATATTCAGGTGTTCTTTCGCCAAGATATCTCTGATAACATCTTCTCAAATTCAGGTTCGGCTCAAGAGTCAATTCTTTAAAAAAGGTATCCGAATGTGTGAGTTTTCTCGAAGAAATATGGTGAAAAAGTGTGCTGAAAGTGCAGTTTTTACGCGTTAAAAAATTCATAACTTGAAGATCGCGGCTCGTTTTGAACCCGTTCCAGTGGCTAAAATTCCGTATTAAAGTCATCTATGTTTTCATCTCTCACGGCTGGAAGTCAATTTCGATCAGAAGGTCTTCAAAAATGCGGATTTATTAAGTATTTTCGTACAGAAAATTTGTGACAGAAATTTAATTGCGTCATGTTCAGAAAATCATAACTTGGTCGATTTTCATCGTATCAAGCTGGTTCCAGCGCCAAAATTTCATAAATTGAGTTGGCTAAGTTTTCACAGAAGGTATCGAGTTCGAAAAATATCCAAAAGGTCTTTATTTTTTGCTCAGAGTACGCGTGACGCGCCGAAAATCTTGAATGCTGAATATTATTTTATCTGGGTCGAAACTTCAAAAATTCATAACTCGGTCAACTTTTATCGGATTGGGCCCATCTTTTTACACAAGGTCACTGACTCAGAGATCTACAACTTTGCTTCAAAAGTAGAGACCGAATTATGCTCCGATCAATACCAGTTTTTTATTGAAGAACGTGTCAGAGTCGACACTGGAGCCCAAAATAAGTTTGTCTGAGCTGAAATTTCAAAAATTCATAACTAATTAACCATTTATCCGATTGAGCCCATTTTCGGACATGAGTTAGAACTCGATGTCGGCTACATTTTGTTTTCATATTTCAACTTCAAAAATTGCACTTAAGCCCCTGCGATTTTGCCTAGAATGTGACAGACTCAAGTGGACATTTGAGGCTCAATTACACATTTAAAGCCCATTTTTTGCTCTCTAATTTCTATTATATAATCCCATTCTTTTCACACAAACAAGGAGGAGAAAAAAATTAACCTTTGCCACAGCGCTGTCAGAATATCAAATTCTTTCAGGAATCCTAAAAACCTTGAAATCCTTAATACAAATCCCCCTCTCACTACAAATAAGCCATCCCGGTTACAAACCAACATTTCACTACTTCTCCAGTAAGGATAAGGCTGGCTTGATCTCCATGATCAAAAGGGCATAAAAGCATTCATATCACTACTTCTCCGGTAAGGGTAAGGCTGATTTGATCTCCATGATCAAAAGGGTATAATCATTCATACATGCCATATCGGTTTTAATGTGTTCATAATATATAATGTGTATTTGTATTTCATAATATATATCGGTTGTTGTTTATTTGACGTTGGTGTTGTTGTTGTTTATTTGACGTTGTTGGTGTTGTTGTTATTTATTTGACGTTGTTGTTGTTGTTATTGTTTATTTGACGTTGTTATTGTTGTTAATTTGACGTTGTTATTGTTGTTTATTTGACGTTGTTTTTGTTATTTGACATTGTTGTTGTTGTATTTGTTGTTGTTGTTGTTGCTTATTTGACGTTGTTGTTATTGTTGTTGTTTATTTGACGTTGTTGCTGTTGTTTATTTGACGTTGTTGTTGTTGTTGTTGTTGTTTATTTGATGTTGTTGTTGTTGTTTATTTGACGTTGTTGTTGTTGACGTTGTTGTTGTTGTTGTTGTTTATTTGACATTGTTATTGTTGTTGATGTTGTTTATTTGACGTTGTTGTTGTTTATTTGACGTTGTTGTTGTTGTTGTTGTTGTTTATTTGACGTTGTTGTTGTTGTTGTTGTTATTTATTTGACGTTGTTGTTGTTGTTTATTTGACGTTGTTGTTGTTGTTGTTTATTTGACGTTGTTGTTGTTTATTTGACGTTGTTGTTGTTGTTGTTATTTATTTGACATTGTTGTTGTTGTTGTTGACGTTGTTGTTGTTGTTTATTTGACATTGTTGTTGTTGTTGGTGGTGTTGTTGTTTATTTGACGTTGTTGTTGTTGTTGTTGTTTATTTGACGTTGTTTTAGTTGTTGTTGTTTATTTGGCGTTGTGATCAGTGGATTTGGAACTGACTGTTTAACGCTGGTTTCGCGAAATGTCGCGGAAGCAAGAGTCGCCACCGTCTTTTATTTTCTCCAAATGGAAAGGACAAAAGCACAAAAAAATTCCTTAAAGAGATTGCTCTCGGTTCGGGAGGTAGATTATAGAAAGGGAAGGTGTTAGCACCCTTTCTATCCATGGTTATCCATGGGCTCTTAGATACTTGCTCATTGTGTTTTCAAAAAGGTTTGTTTGCTTTTCAATGTGGGTTTTAAAAAGTTTCTTTGAAAATTCCAGTTCGACTCTTGTATCGGTCCTCAAGAGTGTTTGAAAAATGCTTTCGAAAGCTTTTTGAAAATGTGTTGGTATGAAAAGTATTTTTGATTTGTTTTGTTTTGAATTAGAGCAAATATCCACGAGTCGTCTACCTACCCTAAGGAATTTGTCTGTGTAAATGTCCTTTAAAGTAGTGCCATCCCACCATTGAGAGGTAGGTAGCACCACCGTTGGAGGTGTTCGGGTCAACTCGAGGTTCGGGACATGGTGATCACCAGAGCAATAGGAAGACACCTTAGAAGCTACCCTCATGCCAGGTTCCCGGATCATGAGGACTTACTAAGACATCCTCTACTCGACGATCACCTTTCGAGGCAAGGCAACAGTGAGGCGTACCCTAGGGGTGGTGTGTGCGATTCATGTGTCGTTTTCATTTGCATTTATCTTGTCATGTTATTGGTGTTCTACGCTTGTTTTTATTTTGTTCATACAGTCTTTCATGCTTTGTTTAACAGTTAAGATATTTGCGGGAAAAGTAAATTCTAAACTATTACAAAAGGCGCGGGTCCACATCGCCAAAATTAACCAAGACCCGATTTGACGGAAAATAAAGAAATTAAAAGTGCGAGAAGTAATTTACATGGCTTCGGGAGAGGTACATGAATATTTAAGCGGAATAAAATAATATGCGAATTAATAATTAAATCGAAACGAGGGCGTTGGACCCTTTTTGCAAAATTAAATTACATGGAATTGATTAAAATTAAAAGAAGGAAAGAATTTATTTTTTGGTATTTTTTAGTGTTTTAGGAATTTAATGAAAAAGAGAATTAATTAAAATTAAAATTGAATGCAAACCCTAATTCTAGTGGCTTTTAAATTTATTATGAAAATATTAAATTAAAACCTAAATTAACCCTAATTTTCATGTACAAATTTAATTATAAAAAGTAAAATATTTAATTATTTAATATATTTATGAAAGAAAAAATAAAAAGGGATGAAAAATTTATAATTAAACCTATTTCTACATTTTTTTAGATTTTTGTTAAAAGTATTAAAATTACAACTTAAATTAAAACTAAATTCAATTACATGCAAATTTATTTAAGAAAATACTAAAATTATTTATTGTATTTTTAATCTTTTCTGATTTTTTATTGGTATTTTATATTTGTGAAAATAATAAAATTAATTACTAAAACAACAATTAAAAAGAAAAATAGAAAATAGAAAAAATAAAGAGAATAGGAAGAATTGCAAACCAAAGGGGGTTCAGATCCCAAATTAGGAGGTTAAATCCAAGCAATTCTGGCCCACTGAGCATGGCCTTGTTAGACTTTTGCTGGACACGTGCACGCGCGTTGACTTGAGTTCATCATAGTCTTCAGTTCATGGCCGTTGATCTGGTGCTCTGGGACACGTGGAAGGTGGGATTTTGTGGACATACGGTAGTCGCTTGCCTAAAGACTGCATAGAAACACATTGAAGATAAAAATATAAGGAAAGGGAGGGGACCTGGGATCGAACCCAGGTCCTGAAGGTCATCAACGCGTGTGCCTGCCAATCGTGCCACTTGGTTACTTTGTATATTAAATAACTGGAGAACAATATAATAAGAAACAACGATTAATGGGAAATTTAGCGCGCAAATTTAAATGGACCACTCATGTCTTGACACTGCATCATCTTCTCCGTTTTGTTTTTTTTTTCTGAAAATACAAAGACAATAGACAACGGTTTTTGAACCGTTCTGTAATATACCATTAGAGAAAATAACGAATAGGCCATAAGGCCACATAAATTAAGCGCGATGGTTGATTTTGAACCGTCCCAACATGCTGAATTCAGTTATGGTACCATGGGACTCTAATTTTTCCTGAACTGGGAAACCCCAATTCCAAGTTCTTCAAACCCTAAAAAACGATAATGGTGGATTCACGTAGGGTGCATAAAAATACAATTAAATATGTTGGTTAGCTTCAGAACCATTCAAGGAATAAGAATCAATAATTGAAATGCCATAAAAATGCATAGATTTCAAAGTACGATTATGAATTTTTCATGAAATATCTTGAATTCTGTATACCGATTCCTTGAGTTTTGATGGTTGTCTTTGATTGGAATATGCCCAGTGAACCTTCAGCAAGCTAATGGAATAAGAATTATGCCTTGAATCGCCCTAGAATATGGTTTTCAGTTTTGAGTTTCTTTGCAAAATTTTCAAGTTTGTTCTTCAAGTTTTTGAGCAGCTGCGTGTGTATTATGAATAGGGTTGTGTTCCATATTTATGCAAGAGTGAATTAGGTTAAGAACATGGATCCAAATATCTCGCATTCATGATTTTGGAAATTTGATTTTCTAAGATTTTTTCAATCTTTTTCCATGTGCTTTTTGATACAAATCAGCTCCAATCTCTCCAAATCCTTCTATATTGGGATATGCATGAATTATTGAGACTAAAACATGTACAAAAAGATTTGTTAGGTTAAGTTAAATATTTTTCACATATTTAATTGATTTAAGTGAATTATTATAAATAAAAATTCAAATAAATAAATAAAAAATGAAAAAATACTTCCCTTTGGGCCAAGTGGTCGTGCACATGCTTGGAATGATGAATTGTGGAAGAAAAATAGGCCCATTAGCAATTTTAGGTCATTTGAATCAATGTTGACTTTTCAAAATATCCAAAAATTTCCCAACTTCCACAAGGCATAACTTGCTCAATTTTTAAGCTTTTCTCATGTTCTTGGACATTTTGGAAAGGTCGTTGAGTCCTCTAACCAATGCCTTTGGTCCCATGTCATTTGGATTTACCAATCTCAAGTTATGGCCTTTGACTTAAAGTCCCTTTTTGTTGACTTTTGAAAATGACCTATAATGTTGAAATTGATAACTTTTTGTGAGAGCATTTCTTGGACTTGAAGTATGAAGATGAGTGGTAGAAAATGTCTTTCTCTTCAAAATGAGCTTTGGATGGAATTTTTCTGATAATCCATGTGAAAGTTATGCCCTGGTCAATTTCAGTTGACTTTTTCAACTGTCCAAATAAGGAAACTTTTGCATCTTGATGATTTCTGAGCCAAATTTTGAGAATCATGATCAAGCATTGATCAAATGATGTTTGTGGATTCAAAATGATATGTTGACCAAAAATTTGAACTTTTGACTGTCAAATGACCATTTTGCCCCTACAGTTGACTGTAGTGCAATTAGGGTTTTTGACTGTGCAATTTTGTGCTGAATGTCTTGAAACTTGATATGAGGATGCTTGACCATACTTGTAGGCTTGTGAGACTTGAATGGACCTTTGAAAACTTCATTTTCTTGACCAGAATACAAACCCTAGTTTTGACTGCTTAGGAGGCCTTTGCACTGTGTAACCCTTGGGGAATTTTGAAGCTTGACTTGGCAATTTCTTGAAGAATATGGGAGGGCAAATTTTGGGGTACAACAGTTGCCCCTGTTCAATCTTCTTAGACCTGAGGATGCAGATTGGCTGACGTGCCTTTCGTAATCCGAGGGTAGAAGATGATTGAACACTAGAGTGCCCAGAAATTTGCACTCACATAGAAGCAGTGTGATGGGAATGGGCTTACAGATGCCATTTGGAGATTGATGAATAGGATGATGGGCTTATAGATGCCATCTGGATGTTGATCGTGTAAGAGATTCCTTAGCGAGAACCTGCATACCTGCAAAAGAAAAAACGAGTACCTGACACGTTGCAAGAACTGGTTTTCAGATGCTTGGTATAGAGATATCCTGAATGGTTGCAGGAGCTGAGTCTGGAGCTTCAAATGGTGATGAATGAACCAGGGATGGTTGCTACCTTAGCATGAATGGTAAGAGAACCTTGGGTGACTTTAACTTCAACAACGCTCGTTGAGAAAATCTTGGTGGGAATTACCATCTTCGCAGTATCGGGAAGAGAACCATAGGCAATTATAATCTGAAAGGAATTATCACCTCACTCACCGTCGGAGAGGGGACCATAGGAAAAGGAATTATCACCTCACTCACCGTCGAAGAGGGAACCATAGGAAAAGGAATTATCACCTCACTCACCGTCGGAGAGGGAACCATAGGAAAAGGAATTATCACCTCACTCACCGTCGGAGAGGGAACCATAGGAAAAGGAATTATCACCTCACTCACCGTCGGAGAGGGAACCATCTGAAAAGGAATTATCACCTTACTCACCGTCGGAGAGGGAACCATAGGAAAGGAATTATCACCTCACTCACCGTCGGAGAGGGAACCATCTGAAAAGGAATTATCACCTCACTCACCGTCGGAGAGGGAACCATCTGAAAAGGAATTATCACCTCACTCACCATCGGAGAGGGAACCATAGGAAAATGAATTATCACCTCACGCACCATCGGAGAGGGAACCATAGAAAAAGGAATTATCACCTCACGCACCATCGGAGAGGGAACCATAGGAAAGGAATTATCACCTCACGCACCATCGGAGAGGGAACCATAGGAAAGGAATTATCACCTCACTCACCGTCGGAGAGGGAACCATAGAAAAAGGAATTATCACCTCACTCACCGTCGGAGAGGGAACCATAGGAAATTATAATCTGAAAGAAAAACCTACAATGGAAATCTCATGCCCGTCGGAGAGAAAACCAATCGGTAATTATAATCTCAAAGAAAAACCTGATAACTTCTACTGAGTCTTCATCAGAAAAATCTGTTGGGAGTCGATTTAGCTGGACTAGAGAAGGCCTGGGACTGGATAAGAAATCTCTGGAGTCGATTAACTGAACCGGTCTAGGTCTTTCAATATGATTGAGAATTTCAACTGCATCTTTCCTGAAAGGTAAAGGTCAGTCATATGCAATGCATGATATGGATCAAGCAATGATGTTCTCAACATAAATGAGATTTGTATGATATGATGTGTCTATACATGCTATAATGATGTATGTGATGTTTTATGAATGTATGTTTTCGTCTAGGAAAGTAAATCCTTGACGGGTGCCGGGAAGTCATATCCTGGGCGGATGTTGAAGAATAGATTTTGCTTCCGCTTGGGATGATAACTGCAAGAATACCGGTAGGAGAAGATGACTCAGTTGCGGAATAAACTTGGCAAATGGAAGATTCTGCGGGGAGAAAAGATACTCTAGCGATCATGCTGGGAAGCAATACTCTGTGGGAAGAGGGATGCCTTGCTGAGTGTTGATAATAATTTGCTGGGGATACCCTTGTTGTTGGAAGTGTTGATAGACTTCGCTGGGGGTAAGAGAACTTCGTCGGGGACGCTCTTTCCATGGCTTTTGGCTGAGGATAACCCAGTTATATCCTGTTAAGGAAATAACTCTTTAAATAAAGCCGGGCGACGCGTTCGTGCTCTGAGAGGTTAAGCTTCCAGAATCTACTGGGGATAAGCTTACTGCTTGGGGATATGAATCCCTAACTTTCTTGGGGAAGCTAATTGGATTTTCCTGGGGAAGTTTTGATATGCTGGGGAAGGTTGAGATCTACTGAGGATACTCAATTTCCTTAAGATTTGATAACCTTGCTTGGAGGAGAGTGTACAGACTTGCTGGCTCACTCTCTGGGGAATTAAGGTATGCCGGTTATGTTCTTTAGCTGAACCTACCTTGGCACCTTGGAGGATGGAACAATTAGATTGCCTGGACAACTCTTTATTGCCCCTGCTTCGGAGATGAGGGAAGAGGATACCTGTGTGGGTGATTGACAAATCTTCGGGTAGACAAGTGACGAGATGCCGGGACATAGTTGTACGCTTTGATCCCTAACTTTTGCCTGGACCGCCCTTTCGGGTTTTCAGTCCACCGGGATACCCATTTTTGCCCAAGCCGCCTTTTCAGTTTTTTGACTTGCCGGGTGTACATATTTTTCCGTTTTCATCCCTTATTTTTGCCCGAACCCTTTTGGTTCGACGGGAAGCCCTTATTTTTGCCTAGGCATGTCAGCCTAGCGGGTCTTTGATGATGCGCAGTATTTTTCGACTATGTCCACGCTCTCAGAATGTAAGGCGTTGCCCCTGTTGGAAGTATTTTGTCCTGCCCCAGATAATGGGCAATGCTCCTACTGTGCCCCTTGATTGTAGGTACTTCTGTTCACAAGGTGTTCATCGTGCGAATTTCCCTGCTATTCAAACAAATAGTCATATGCAAACAAGGTTATTTTAAGAATGCAAAAGCCTATGTCTGTCTTGAATTTTGAAAATGCATTTTGTATAATACAGTGCGGTGTCAACTCAAGATTTTACAGCAAACCTTCAGGAGTCAGGATACCTTCGTAACAGTATGCTTTCGAACTAACCCATGCTTCAGCTAGGACTTTTAAGGGTTATATCGTGGCCTGGTTCACGGTTTAAGAAACAAAGGATAATGGCTCAAATTATTTGTACCCACCCGCTCTTCGTGATGTTCTCCAAACCTAAACTCCATTGATCGTGCGTTAGACCTTGTTCGAGTCTTTGCTTTGATTTTCCGGTGATGATTCGGATGTTGATAATTTATTCTGACTAGACAGTCATTTTTGCTTTTGTTGAGGGTTTGTGAGACCTCTTTCTTGATTTTTGTCATCCCTTTCTTTTTGCCTGAACTGTTTCCTTTTTGGAATTACAGTCAGCGGGATGCCCCAGTTTCATAAGTCCCTTTTTATAGGTTTTGACTTCTTGGGCTTTTCGTTCATGATTTTTTTTTTGATAATGACTGCCTGTCTTGACGATTATAGGGAACCATCACTGTCTTTTGTTTTGTAAGGACTTTTGGTGTCATTCGTTATGCACTTGGATCAACTGAGAGAACTACCCTGCCCCAGGTTATGATTAAGGGTATTGATTTTCGAAAATAAAAACTTCTACTTCTTTGGCTCAGAGGGGTTGACGAGGGATTATCTTCCTTATGACTCCAGTGTTTAGGAATTGAAACAATGTCTGTACCTCATAAGCGGGGTCCATTCAAAAGCATACTGTAATGATTGCGGTATCGTTTTCGTCATCCTCCCTCAAGAGGTTTAGAATTTTCAGTCAAGAGTTAATCACAAAAGTATGAAAGCAGTTTTAAGTACAGTAAACATAATTAATTCAAGACAGACATGTGTAATGCATTCATGAAATAAAAGAGTTTAACATGACAATTGTTTATCAAGAAAGGAAAAATACAACTTGAATTCAAATGAACAAAAATCTCTCAATCCTAGCCATGTTTTGGCAAGGGAGCAATGATCACATTGGGAGTCTCAGCAGGCTCGAATTCAATCTCTTTGGCATCGATCATATTCTGAATCTTGTATTTCAGTGCCCAACAATCCTCGGTATCGTGCCCCGGGCTATCGGAATGATAAGCACATCTGGCTTCTGGATTGTAGCTTGGAGAGGAAGTCTTAGGATTTGCAGGAGGATTAATCACCGCAATCAGGTTCATCTTCAACATGTGCTGCAATGCTTGTGACCATGGCATGTTAATGTTGGTGAATTGTCTTTTAGGCTCGTCCGGCCTTCGCTGGTTTCCCTTTTGTGGTTGGCGGCGTGGTGTAGAACCAGAGATCATGACTGCCCCTGCATGTTGGTCACGGCGACCCTTTTGGCTGTATGCAGCATTAGATTCTTTCCTTCCCGTGTAAGGCTTTTTGTGAGTATAAGAAGGTGTGGCCTCTTGAATTTTCCCACTCTTGATACCAACTTCAATTCTTTCGCCGGTCAGGATGAGGTCGGTAAATCCTGCAGATGAATTACCAATGAGATGGTTGAAGAACGTGAAGTGGTGAAAAACACAAGAAGGGGGGTTGAATTGTAAAACTGAAATCTAAAGCAATGAACAAGATATTTTTATCCTGGTTCGTTTGATCTCAAACTACTCCAGTCCACCCGTCAAGGTGATTTCGCCTCTCTCCAACGAGGTCTTAATCCACTATATTCAACTGAATATTACAGACTGCTTTAACAACTGCTAAAGCCTTCTTGATTCAAACCACAACCCGGTTTGTCAAGGTAACACTTTCTTACAAAGAGATAAAACTATGTGTGTGAATGTTTTCTACAAAACTGTATCACAACTGTGATGTATACACAAATTGAAGTTTAGAAACTAGATTGCTAAACAGTAATAGAATATCAGAGTGTGTGGTTTAGCAAAACTGAGAGAGCGAAGATTATGGTTTAGCTTTTGTGCGTGTAGAGATTTGGAGAGCATTAGCCATTTCAATCTTCAAAGCCTTGTTTATATAGCACTGAGATGATGAACGTTGGATGCAATATTCTTGATTCAATGCTAATAACAAGCTTTCCTTATTGAGCAGATCTTGTCTGGAATGGGGCCGTTGGAATTAATTTGCTTTCAATGCACAGTACCGTTGCTTACTTAATGCAAGTTCTGGCTTGGCTCATTCTGACTCTGCTTCGCTGCTGATGAACTATTGTGTTTCTTTATCAGAGTGTTTGAGCGCAGTCTTGTTCATCAGGCTTCAGCATGTACGTGAGTTGATCATCTGATTTTGACATTCTGATATAGCAACTTCTGATGCTGGTGTCTGAAATCAAGTTCTGATGCTGAATAGATGTGATCTTGCTTATTTCAATCAGAGTATCTGCAAGTCAGAACATAATAATTTTAGGCAGCAGATTGTTCATACATGAAACTTATAAATACTATATCTTTTCACTTTGTTATCATCAAAACTTAAATATAGGGTAGTAGATTCAAACTTTGTTCTAACAATCTCCCCCTTTTTGATGATGACAAAAACTAGATATTTTAAATGAAAATAACGTGAAAAGGTATCTGAAATATGTATTAGAATAAGAAGTAAAAGAATAAGGAGTAAGGAGATGTCAGAGTTGAGAGATACTCCCCCTGAGTTTATTACTTCCCTTTGATTATACGTGTTCTTCAGGATCCGATCTTTTTGCCTTTCTTTGAACATCAGATTATCAGAGTCTTTGACTTATCAGAAGCTTTATGTCAGAGCAGAGCTTCAGAGCTTATCTTGTCAGAGCTTTGCTTTGGATCAGAATATTAGGACGGATCAGAACTTCATAGTGATCAGAGCTTCTAGTCTTCAGAGTGTTCAGGAGCTTCCTTGTGCCTGTAGACTTTAAGCAAAACAGAGAAAAATATTTCAAGTAATAGAGTTAGAATGTTTGAGAATTTCTGTCTAGTCAGCCGTTATTGATTAAAATATCATTCTTGTTCTCCCCCTTTTTGTCAGCAATCAAAAAGTGTTGGTGATGTGCTAAAACAATTAAGATCAGAAAAACTAATCATATTGAGATAGTTCAGAATCAAAACAAGAAAATATTACAAAACATAATCAATCAGTGCATCAGAAACTCAAGGAAAACATGAAAAAGGTCATGCATGAAAAAAAAGACTAAGGTTGAGGAGGCAAGCGTGTGAACAGGTTCTCCAGCATGGCTTGAATTTTTTCAGCAGTCTCATTCTGCTTATGCACCATGCTGACAACAGTGTCAATCTTGCTGTCCTGCACATCCATTCTCTCTTTCATCTTCTGATCGCTTTCATCCATCCGCTGCTGCAGACGCATGTCATTCAGCCTTAATTCTTCCAGAGTCTGCTTGTCCAAGGCAGCTTGAGAAGCATCAGAAGGAGGAGGCTTCTCAGAACTTTCAGCAACATCTTCTGCTTGAATTTCTGCAGCCTGAATGGTCTTGTCTTCTTCTGATGGTTGCACCTTTGCAGCTTGCTGTTTCTCAGACCAAGGTTCATTGTCCAGATGGAGCACGTCCTCTTTCAGAAGCTGATTTCCAACTTCATTCAGAAGCTTGCTGAAATTTTGTTGTGCCTGCTCATAGTTGATATCCTGCAACTTGAGGGCTTCAGCACGTACCCAAAGTCTGAATTGTGACCAGAGCTGATCAGAAGCAGCTGGGTCAATCATCCCAGGACAGACTTGCTTCAAAGAAGCAATCCATTGCAGCACACCTGTTTCAAAATTCAAAATACCAGAGCCAACATCTGGTTGCTTTGGTTTTGGGATGGCAATTTTGTGTTTTAGATCAGCAAGACGGTCAAGACTGGTTAAGTCAATGAAAGTCCTGCTGGGGTTTTCAGAGGTTTTCTGAGAAGCTGTTTGTTTTGGAGAAGGGGTATCAGAGTCAGATATTACGATTGGACTGGGTGGTGTTTTGGGAGTATTTAGTGGTGTCGATTCTGATGAGGATGGTAACTGGGGCATGACAACAGTTGTTCCACATGGCAATTGGATTGCCAGCGGTGATGGTTGAGGTGAGTGAGGTTCAGATTGATGAGGGGAAGGAGTTTCAGAGTGGTGAAACTCTGTTTGTGGTGATGGTGGATTAATTTCTGGTTGGGGAGAGGGAGTTGGAATCTCTGATTGCTCAGGGATCAGAGGTTCTTCTGAGAGTGGTTGTTGTTGTTCTGGTTCTGCAGCAGATTGCTGTTGTTCTGGTTCATCAGCAGATTGCTGTTGTTCTGGTTGTGGAGGAGGAACATTTTGTGGTTCAGAGTTTGGTTGATCAGAGGCATGTTGATCAATATCAGACAACACTTGGTCAAGTGCTGATGTTGTTGAAATTGTTGGTTGTTTGGGGTGTTTGGTTCTGGGTCTTCTGAGTTTTAATGCCTCAGAAGGGTCTTCTTCTTGTACAGTTTCATCTATGGTAGGGATGGGGATTGAGATTCTATGAGAGGTTTGAAGAGGGATAGATGCTGGAATAGTAGCAGAATTTAAAACAGGGGCAGCAGATGAAATACCTCTTTTCTTGGGAGTCTGCTGAGATGATCCTTCTGATGGCGCCTTCCTCTTCTTTGTCTTCTTCAGAGTCACTTCTGGTTGAGGTTGATGCAGATCTCTGATATTCAGCTTTGGATCTGTACCATCTGCCTTGCACGCATCCAAGTACCTGAGAATCACCTCTGGTTTAGATTCAATTTCAGAGAATAACGGAAAATCACTCAGAGGCACTCTTCTGCTGGAGATATCAGCACTGGGAGTAGCTCTGGGTTCCTTCTGAATATTCTCTATCAGCTTCATCTTTTTCAGGTTCTTTGCGTTCAGAGGTTTCCCAATTGTTGGATCAATAATGCTTAGCTCTTGAGCTTCTATCAGATGCTCAATCAGTCTATTCTCTGTCAGAATATCTGATATCAACCTTCCAAAAGTTATCCAATCCCTCTTGGTTCTTTCTTCTTCCCTTGTTTCTTTCACACTTGTTCTGAGGTGGTTGAACAAGAAGTGAGCCAGATTGATCTTTACCTTCTGATCAATAAAGTAGATCAGAAACTGCTGATCCACATTTATGTAATCAGGAGAACTGGTTGGTTTCCTGTGGTTGAAGCACCCCAGAATAATCTTAGCCCATACTCTGAAATGATCCTTCAGATCTTTAATCTTGCTGCTGGGCATCCCAAGAGTGAAAATCCTGTCAGCTACCACACCTATATCAGCACATCTTTCAGCCATGTCCACACAACGGACGCCACCACCACTTTGACCGATTAGCCTTGCAATGAGATCTTCAGTAATCACAATCTTCTTCCCCATAACAAAGGAGGTGACTAGATGTGTTGAAGCCTTGGCGTGAATCCAAAATTCCTTGACCAACATTGGGAATGTTGGTCCAACCAACCTATCGAAATACCTTTCCCACTTTTGAGCCCTAACTTCTTCAGTTAGGTCAAAACCATTCTCCTTCAAGCTTTCAAAATCAATGATTAATTCAGAAAGCACTTCAAGATTCTTCACCGGTGTGAGGAGAGTTCTGAGTGGCACTTGATATTGCTCAGATGATGCTTTCTTCTGAGTACCTGCAGAAACGCTGCTGGAGGTTGCCATGTTCACACTAAAAGGGTTTTGAGAATAAACTGAGGAAAATAGGTTGCAAGAGATGAACACAGAAATATGCAGAAAATGCTTGAGTATTAGTGAGAAAGCGTAAAGAATAAGAATGAGAGATTAATGTGCTTAAATAGAGTTTTCAAAACTATTTTGAAAAGATAAACGTTTTCTAAGAGAGAGAAAAATCATGATTGCCATTTAAAAGTATGATTACTTTTCATTAAATGCTTGCTGATTTTGGGGGATTTGAGAAAGATACTTAAAAACGGTTACCAGACATGTGTCTCAATGCACCCAATCAACGCTTTGCCTTCTCAGAAGCGTGCACGCGTTCTGCTTCAGAGATATGCTGATGATTGGATGACACTTGTTTGATGTAGTGATCAGCACGTCTGTCTTTGAGCTTAGACTCTCAGATCTTTAGACTTGCATCTGATACAATCTGCATGTTCTATCTTTCTGAAAGGAGATTGATCAGAAGTTCACAGTAAAATAATTACATTCTGAAGGTAACTATATGGAATTAAAACATTTTCACTCTGGACATACTTTCATGCTGAGATGTTTCAGAATGAAATTAAACCTATCTTCTGAAAGGGGTTTAGTAAAGATATCAGCCCATTGATGGTCTGTATCTATAAATTTTAAGTTCAAGATACCTTTCTGAATATAGTCCCTAATGAAGTGATGTTTTATTTCTATATGCTTAGCTCTAGAATGTAAAATTGGATTCTTACTTAATCAAATAGCAGAAGTATTATCACAAAGTATAGGAATGTTACTCTCAAAAATCTGGAAGTCTTCAAGCTGACTTTTCATCCAGAGCATTTGTGTGCTACATCCTGCTGCTGCTATGTACTCAGCTTCTGCTGTTGACAGAGCAATTGTTGATTGCCTTTTGCTAGACCAAGAAATCAGATTTTCTCCCAGAAACTGGCAGCTTCCAGAAGTACTTTTATGTTCCACTCTATCTCCAGCAAAATCAGCATCACAGTAGCCTACTAAGCTGTAATCACTAGATTTTCTATAAAACAAACCCAGATTAGTAGTACCTTTCAGATACTTGAAAATTCGCTTAACAACTGTTAAGTGAGATTCTCTAGGATCTGATTGGAATTTAGCACAGATACAAACACTGAATAATATGTCAGGTCTTGAAGCAGTCAGATAGAGGAGAGAACCAATCATACCTCTGTAGACTTTCTGTTCTACATTTTTGCTTACCTCTTCTCTTTCCAGAATGCACGTGGGATGCATTGGAATCTTTGATGGATTACATTCTGAGAGGTCAAATTTCTTCAGAAGATCTCTGATGTATTTGCTCTGATGAATGTAAGTTCCTTCTGGAGTTTGATTGATCTGAATTCCTAGAAAGAATTTCAGTTCCCCCATGAGGCTCATCTCAAATTCTGCCTGCATACACTTAGCAAATTTTCTTCCAAGAGAAGGATTAGTAGAACCAAAAATAATATCATCAACATAAATTTGACAGACTAGGATGTCACTCTTAACTGATTTACAGAATAGAGTAGTGTCCACTTTCCCTCTGGTGAATTCATTTTCCAGCAGAAAGTTACTTAGCCTTTCATACCAAGCTCTGGGAGCTTGTTTCAGACCATACAGTGACTTCTTTAGTTTGAAAACATGTTCTGGATGTTTTGTATTTTCAAAACCTGGGGGTTGGTGTACATAAACTTCTTCTTCTATATAACCATTTAAGAATGCACTTTTAACATCCATCTGATACAGAGTGATGCCTCTATTAACAGCAAATGAAATTAAAAGTCTGATAGATTCTAACCTGGCGACTGGGGCAAAGGTTTCTGTATAGTCTATCCCCTCTTGCTGACTATAACCTTGTGCAACCAGTCGTGCCTTGTTTCTGATGACTTCACCTTGTTCATTTAGCTTGTTTCTGAACACCCATCTTGTTCCAATGACGTTGAATCCTTTTGGTCTGGGAACGAGATCCCATACGTCGTTTCTGGTGAATTGATTCAGCTCTTCTTGCATTGCCAGAATCCAGTCATTATCCAGGAGTGCTTCATCAATAGAAGAAGGTTCAATCAGAGACACCAGTCCCATAAGAGTTTCTTCAGAGTTTCTGAAGCTTGCTCTTGTTCTGATTGGATCTTCCTTTCTTCCTAGGATAGTCTCTTCTGGGTGATCCAAGCTGCTTCTGGGTAATCTCTTCTGAGGTTGATCAGCAGCTGTTGTAGGATTTCTAGCAGTACTCCTTTCAGACGTTGAAGGAATGTCTGTGTTGAGAGCTTCTGATGACTTGTCTTCAGAACCTGCAAATTCAATTTCTATACCTGCAAACACTTCATTCTGCTTTGACTTTTCAGAGTCAAGCTTGTCATCAAAACGAACACTGATTGATTCTTCCACAATCTGTGTTTCTGTATTGTATACTCTGTACCCTCTTGAGCGTTCAGAGTATCCTAACATAATACACTTATGTGCTTTAGAGTCAAACTTGTTCAAATAATTCTTTGTATTTAATATAAAGCAAGTACATCCAAATGGATGAAAATATGAAATGTTGGGCTTTCTGTTCTTCCACAATTCATATGGAGTCTTTTCCAGAATAGGTCTTATTGAGATTCTGTTCTGAATGTAGCACGCTGTGTTTATTGCCTCTGCCCAGAAGATCTTAGCAACGTTTGTCTCATTGATCATGGTTCTGGCCATTTCTTGCAATGTTCTGTTCTTTCGTTCTACAACTCCATTTTGTTGGGGAGTTCTAGGACAAGAGAAATCATGCAGAATGCCTCTGTCATTAAAGAATGACTCAAAATCTTTATTTTCAAATTCTCCACCATGATCACTTCTGACTTTAACGATTCTAAGATCCTTTTCATTCTGAACTTGGTTACAGAAGGTAACAAACACAGAGTGTGACTCGTCCTTGTGTCTTAAGAACTTTACCCATGTCCATCTGCTATAGTCATCTACGATTACTAACCCATACTTCTTACCACTGACTGAAGCAGTTTTAACTGGTCCAAATAAGTCAATGTGCAGAAGTTCTAATGGCTTAGAGGTAGAAACAACATTTTTGGATTTAAAAGAAGGTTTTGCAAATTTGCCTTTCTGACATGCTTCACACAGAGCATCTGAATTGAACTTCAAATTAGGAAGTCCTCTGACCAGATTGAGTTTGTTAATCTGAGATATTCTTCTCATACTAACATGCCCTAATCTTCTGTGCCAGATCCACTGCTCGTTGTTAACAGACAGAAGACATTTTACATTCTGACTCTTTAGTTCAGAAAGTTTGATTTTGTAAATGTTGTTTTTCCTCTTACCATTAAACAGGGTAGTCCCATCTTTCTGACTAACAGCTTTACATGATTTTTGATTAAAGATTATATCATAACCGTTATCACTTAATTGACTTATGGATAACAGATTATGCATCAATCCATCTACTAGCAGAACATTATTGATAGAGGGAAGATTTCCATTACCTACAGTTCCAGAGCCAATTATCTTTCCCCTCTGATTGCCTCCAAAGCCAACGTGGCCTCCAGGCTTAAGTTCCAGGCTTTGGAACATATGCCTTCTTCCTGTCATGTGTCGTGAGCAGCCAGAGTCCAGGTACCATGACTGGTGTTTCTGACTTGCTGCTAAAGATATCTGCAACATGTATTATTTTATCCTTAGGTACCCAGATTTTCTTGGGTCCTGATTTGTTAGTTTTACCAAAACTCTGGTTGAATTTTGGTTTCACAGAGTGCTTACTGCTAGTATATTTGATATCATGTGTGTGACCATACACAAAATGTGAATTCAGAGGAGTGTGTTTAATGGTTAAGTCCATGACATTCTTTGGTGTAGGAACCTTACCTTGGTATCCTATTCCTTTCCTGCCGTTTCTGCTAACTCCATAGATCATTGAAGCCATTCTGCTTCTATCTATGCTTTTAGCTAGGAACTTCTGGAAACTGTGATCATACTCCTTGATGATCTCATCAGCGTTGCTGGGAGTTTCAGAAATTGGTTCCTTCTGAGAGTTTTGTAAAGTGTTTTCTAATTTTGAAATCTTATTTCTCAGCTCAGAATTTTCCAATTTGAGACTCTCAGACTTATTAGAGTCAGATTCAAGATTCCTTTTCAGGTCTCTGAATTTAGCTCTAATTTGCTGATAACGTTCCAGAATTTCATTAAGGCTTTCAGCAAGTTCAGCCTTTGTAAAGTTAACAGCAAAGTTAGGAAATACCTTTTCAGTGTCTGATTCTGAGTCTGATTCAGAAGCTTCACTATCTTCTGAAATGTTAGCCATGAGAGCTATGTTTGCCCTTTCATCATCTGATTCTGAGTCAGCTTCAGACGAGTCAGAGTCATCCCATGTAGCCATGAGACTTTTCTTCTTCTCTCTTCCAAACTTCTTTTTGGGCTTTTCCCTCTGAAGCTTTGGGCAGTCACTCTTGTAGTGTCCTTGCTCATTGCACTCATAGCAGATGATGTCTTTTGTGTTTGGATTTTTGCTACTGGAGGAGCCTTCAGATCTTCTGTATCCAGAGGAAGAATCTGTCCTTCTGTATCTGGAAGAAGACTCGTTCTGATCAGATCTTCTGGGATTCCTGAACTTCCTTTGTCTTTGCTTCCACAGTTGATTTACTCTTCTGGAGAGAAGGGAAAGTTCGTCTTCTTCTGATGAGGATCCATCAGATGTTTCTTAAACTGCCTGCAAAACTTTAGACTCAAACTTTCTGTTAGATTTTAATGCTAAAGGCTTACCTTGCTTCTGAGGCTCATCAGCTTCTAGCTCTATCTCATGACTTCTGAGGGAGCTGATAAGTTCCTCCAGAGTGATTTTGTTGAGATCTTTAGCTAGCTTCAGAGCAGTAACCATAGGCCTCCACTGCTTGGGTAAACTTCTGACTATTTTCTTGACATGGTCAGCAGTAGAGTATCCTTTGTCCAGAACTTTGAGACCAGCTACCAAAATCTGGAATCTAGAGAACATAGTTTCAATGGATTCAGATTCTTCCATTTTGAACGCCTCATACTTCTGAATGAGCGCCAGAGCTTTTGTTTCTTTGACCTGAACGTTGCCCTCATGCGTCATTCTGAGAGAATCAAAAATATTCTTTGCTGTGTCTCTGTTGGAGATCTTTTCATACTCAGTATAGGAGATGGCACTGAGGAGGATGGTTCTGGCCTTGTGGTGATTCTTGAAGTCACACTTTTGTTGATCAGACATTGTTTTTCTATCAATCTTCTGACCACTTGCATTCACAGGGTGCGTGTATCCATCTGTCACCATATCCCACAGATCAGCATCATGTGCCAGAAAGAAGCTTTCAATTCTGTCTTTCCAGTAATCAAAGTTTTCTCCATCAAAGACTGGAGGTTTGCCACTGAATCTGTCTCTGTCCTCATTGTTGTCATTGCTGATGTGAGAATTGTTTCCTGCCATTGTGTTTTTCTGACGCTGGATCTTGTACTGACACGGTTAAGTGTTTTAGCTCAGAACCAGGCGCTCTGATACCAATTGAAGTGGTGAAAAACACAAGAAGGGGGGGTTGAATTGTAAAACTGAAATCTAAAGCAATGAACAAGATATTTTTATCCTGGTTCGTTTGATCTCAAACTACTCCAGTCCACCCGTCAAGGTGATTTCGCCTCTCTCCAACGAGGTCTTAATCCACTATATTCAACTGAATATTACAGACTGCTTTAACAACTGCTAAAGCCTTCTTGATTCAAACCACAACCTGGTTTGTCAAGGTAACACTTTCTTACAAAGAGATAAAACTATGTGTGTGAATGTTTTCTACAAAACTGTATCACAACTGTGATGTATACACAAATTGAAGTTTAGAAACTAGATTGCTAAACAGTAATAGAATATCAGAGTGTGTGGTTTAGCAAAACTGAGAGAGCGAAGATTATGGTTTAGCTTTTGTGCGTGTAGAGATTTGGAGAGCATTAGCCATTTCAATCTTCAAAGCCTTGTTTATATAGCACTGAGATGATGAACGTTGGATGCAATATTCTTGATTCAATGCTAATAACAAGCTTTCCTTATTGAGCAGATCTTGTCTGGAATGGGGCCGTTGGAATTAATTTGCTTTCAATGCACAGTACCGTTGCTTACTTAATGCAAGTTCTGGCTTGGCTCATTCTGACTCTGCTTCGCTGATGATGAACTATTGTGTTTCTTTATCAGAGTGTTTGAGCGCAGTCTTGTTCATCAGGCTTCAGCATGTACGTGAGTTGATCATCTGATTTTGACATTCTGATATAGCAACTTCTGATGCTGGTGTCTGAAATCAAGTTCTGATGCTGAATAGATGTGATCTTGCTTATTTCAATCAGAGTATCTGCAAGTCAGAACATAATAATTTTAGGCAGCAGATAGTTCATACATGAAACTTATAAATACTATATCTTTTCACTTTGTTATCATCAAAACTTAAATATAGGGTAGTAGATTCAAACTTTGTTCTAACAAAACGGCCCGGATAGGGTCCCCAAGAACATATCAACGAGTTCCCGGTCAGTTAATGGAGGCTGTACCCTTCCAGCAAGGTCTCTCCATCTCTGCGCGTATTCCTTGAAACCTTCACTTGACCCTAGCGACATACCCTGGAGTTGGGTACGTGTAGGAGCACGGTCGGCATTGTACTGGTAATGCTTGTAGAAAGCAGTGGCTAGGTCTTCCCAGGTATGGATGTTGGCTCCATTCAATTGATAGAACCACTCGAGCTGAGTCCCTGAAAGACTCTCTTGGAAGAAATGGATCCATAAGTTTTTGTCAGCTGTATAAGGGCTGGATCCTCCTTGTGTAAGCCCTGAGATGCAATTTAGGACAGGATGCCCCGTCATATTTAGCAAAGGCAGGTGCCTTAAACTTGTGCGGGATCACCACCCCAGAAGACAGACCTAGATCCTCGAAGTCCAGGCCAGGCACTTTTTGTATCTCCATAGCACTGAGCCGGTCTTCCAACTGTTTGTACCTATCCTCAGCCGGAGGGTACTGTTCGTCGTTGAAATCTGTCTCGCTGTCGGAGACCACTGGACTGGGAACCCTTTCCTCTTGATGACTGCCTTTCCCCACAGACGGAGTTGTCCTCTCAGTTTCATCCTGCAGTGTATTCCTAGATCTGCGTCTAGGGCTGAACAAAACAGTCCTCTTCTTCTTCTTTTCTTTCTTCAAGAGCAGAGCCTTCAGATCTTGTTGCCCCTGGGTCAAATTCATGATCAGCCCTTGGAATTGGGCGTTCTGAGCCTGGAGGGCCTTGATAGTGTGCTCGGTTGAGGATTCAGGATTCATGACGAGACTGCTGAAATAAACAGCGAAGAAGGTAAGTAACCCGCAGAGAATGGGTACCTGTTATGCAATGATATGTATGATATGCATGCAATGATTTCAAGGACCTCGCGGGGTAAATAGAGAAACTTGTTAGAGTTGAGAACCGGTAACTTGATTGAAGGCACTTCATGTTGTTGAGAGTCCTTCTTCAAGGGTCAAAGGCTCACCATATCCAGTGGGTCATAGCCCCTGACAACCTTGTCTAGAGGAAAATAAATCCCCTCTGCCCCTTGCTGGACAGTTGGTTCATCATGACCTGCATCACAAGCCCTTGAGATCCTTGAAATGGGTTAGGATGTATGCAATGGTATGATGTTATGGTATGCATGGGGTAATGTAAGTAACCCTGTTGTGAGTCCCAATTAAGGACTGTAAATTAAACCTGCAGGAAATTCAGTAAACCTTGTTATGAGTCCCAATTAAGGACTATAAACAAAACCTGCAGGAAACTTAGTACACTCTGTTAGGAGTCCCAATTAAGGACTATAAACAAACCCTGCAAGTAGTTCATGTATCAGATAAAGCATGCAAGTAGTCAAGTACGAAGGCACACAAGTCACACAAGAGAAGCCCTTAGAGTTTAAGGCCAGCATGAGGTCTGGGTATTACCCTCTTGAAGTTGGTGGGCTCAACCTGTCCTATTAGAAGTAACCGGGTTCTTAGAGGATCCCAATATCATTGACTATCCTCAATCGGTCATAACTCCAGCATCACAATCTTTTCTTGCGGCCAGAACCATCACGAGAGTTTAGCCTCAATGGGCGTAGCATACTGCTACTGTTCTAATGGCCAAGTTGTGTCAATTAAGGTTCTAAGGTGGTTGGTGCTTAATGACCCCTCAGAAGACCCATATTCTCCTTGTTGCAACACAAGGGATATCGGTACAGACCAAGGTGCCACACCAACGTAGCCACTGCTTCACCCGTGTCGGTCTACGCCGGACAGGTCGCTCACAGCTTATGCTACCTAAACAGGGTATCCCCAGATCCGGGTTAGGATCTATGTAACTCCTAAGACAGTCCCACAATTTAAAGCAAACAAGGAAAGCAATTGAAAACACAGTTATGAACTAACCCTAAGGTACACCTCACTTTATAAAGTTTATTCCCCAGCAGAGTCGCCAGTTCTGTGATCGGTGGATCTGGAACTGACTGTTTAACGCTGGTTTCGCGAAATGTCGCGGAAGCAAGAGTCGCCACCGTCTTTTATTTTCTCCAAATGGAAAGGACAAAAGCACAGAAAAATTCCTTAAAGAGATTGCTCTCGGTTCGGGAGGTAGATTATAGAAAGGGAAGGTGTTAGCACCCTTTCTATCCATGGTTATCCATGGGCTCTTAGATACTTGCTCATTGTGTTTTCAAAAAGGTTTGTTTGCTTTTCAATGTGGGTTTTAAAAAGTTTCTTTGAAAATTCCAGTTCGACTCTTGTATCGGTCCTCAAGAGTGTTTGAAAAATGCTTTCGAAAGCTTTTTGAAAATGTGTTGGTATGAAAAGTATTTTTGATTTGTTTTGTTTTGAATTAGAGCAAATATCCACGAGTCGTCTACCTACCCTAAGGAATTCGTCTGTGTAAATGTCCTTTAAAGTAGTGCCATCCCACCATTGAGAGGTAGGTAGCACCACCGTTGGAGGTGTTCGGGTCAACTCGAGGTTCGGGACATGGTGATCACCAGAGAAATAGGAAGACACCTTAGAAGCTACCCTCATGCCAGGTTCCCGGATCATGAGGACTTACTAAGACATCCTCTACTCGACGATCACCTTTCGAGGCAAGGCAACAGTGAGGCGTACCCTAGGGGTGGTGTGTGCGATTCGTGTGTCGTTTTCATTTGCATTTATCTTGTCATGTTATTGGTGTTCTACGCTTGTTTTTATTTTGTCCATACAGTCTTTCATGCTTTGTTTAACAGTTAAGATATTTGCGGGAAAAGTAAATTCTAAACTATTACAAAAGGCGCGGGTCCACATCGCCAAAATTAACCAGGACCCGATTTGACGGAAAATAAAGAAATAAAAGTGCGAGAAGTAATTTACATGGCTTCGGGAGAGGTACATGAATATTTAAGCGGAATAAAATAATATGCGAATTAATAATTAAATCGAAACGAGGGCGTTGGACCCTTTTTGCAAAATTAAATTACATGGAATTGATTAAAATTAAAAGAAGGAAAGAATTTATTTTTTGGTATTTTTTAGTGTTTTAGGAATTTAATGAAAAAGAGAATTAATTAAAATTAAAATTGAATGCAAACCCTAATTCTAGTGGCTTTTAAATTTATTATGAAAATATTAAATTAAAACCTAAATTAACCCTAATTTTCATGTACAAATTTAATTATAAAAAGTAAAATATTTAATTATTTAATATATTTATGAAAGAAAAAATAAAAAGGGATGAAAAATTTATAATTAAACCTATTTCTACATTTTTTTAGATTTTTGTTAAAAGTATTAAAATTACAACTTAAATTAAAACTAAATTCAATTACATGCAAATTTATTTAAGAAAATACTAAAATTATTTATTGTATTTTTAATCTTTTCTGATTTTTTATTGGTATTTTATATTTGTGAAAATAATAAAATTAATTACTAAAACAACAATTAAAAAGAAAAATAGAAAATAGAAAAAATAAAGAGAATAGGAAGAATTGCAAACCAAAGGGGGTTCAGATCCCAAATTAGGAGGTTAAATCCAAGCAATTCTGGCCCACTGAGCATGGCCTTGTTAGACTTTTGCTGGACACGTGCACGCGCGTTGACTTGAGTTCATCATAGTCTTCAGTTCATGGCCGTTGATCTGGTGCTCTGGGACACGTGGAAGGTGGGATTTTGTGGACATACGGTAGTCGCTTGCCTAAAGACTGCATAGAAACACATTGAAGATAAAAATATAAGGAAAGGGAGGGGACCTGGGATCAAACCCAGGTCCTGAAGGTCATCAACGCGTGTGCCTGCCAATCGTGCCACTTGGTTACTTTGTATATTAAATAACTGGAGAACAATATAATAAGAAACAACGATTAATGGGAAATTTAGCGCGCAAATTTAAATGGACCACTCATGTCTTGACACTGCATCATCTTCTCCGTTTTGTTTTTTTTTTCTGAAAATACAAAGACAATAGACAACGGTTTTTGAACCGTTCTGTAATATACCATTAGAGAAAATAACGAATAGGCCATAAGGCCACATAAATTAAGCGCGATGGTTGATTTTGAACCGTCCCAACATGCTGAATTCAGTTATGGTACCATGGGACTCTAATTTTTCCTGAACTGGGAAACCCCAATTCCAAGTTCTTCAAACCCTAAAAAACGATAATGGTGGATTCACGTAGGGTGCATAAAAATACAATTAAATATGTTGGTTAGCTTCAGAACCATTCAAGGAATAAGAATCAATAATTGAAATGCCATAAAAATGCATAGATTTCAAAGTACGATTATGAATTTTTCATGAAATATCTTGAATTCTGTATACCGATTCCTTGAGTTTTGATGGTTGTCTTTGATTGGAATATGCCCAGTGAACCTTCAGCAAGCTAATGGAATAAGAATTATGCCTTGAATCGCCCTAGAATATGGTTTTCAGTTTTGAGTTTCTTTGCAAAATTTTCAAGTTTGTTCTTCAAGTTTTTGAGCAGCTGCGTGTGTATTATGATTAGGGTTGTGTTCCATATTTATGCAAGAGTGAATTAGGTTAAGAACATGGATCCAAATATCTCGCATTCATGATTTTGGAAATTTGATTTTCTAAGATTTTTTCAATCTTTTTCCATGTGCTTTTTGATACAAATCAGCTCCAATCTCTCCAAATCCTTCTATATTGGGATATGCACGAATTATTGAGACTAAAACATGTACAAAAAGATTTGTTAGGTTAAGTTAAATATTTTTCACATATTTAATTGATTTAAGTGAATTATTATAAATAAAAATTCAAATAACTAAATAAAAAATGAAAAAATACTTCCCTTTGGGCCAAGTGGTCGTGCACATGCTTGGAATGATGAATTGTGGAATAAAAATAGGCCCATTAGCAATTTTAGGTCATTTGAATCAATGTTGACTTTTAAAAATATCCAAAAATTTCCCAACTTCCACAAGGCATAACTTGCTCAATTCTTAAGATTTTCTCATGTTCTTGGACATTTTGGAAAGGTCTTTGAGTCCTCTAACCAATGCCTTTGGTCCCATGTCATTTTGATTTACCAATCTCAAGTTATGGCCTTTGAATTAAAGTCCCTTTTTGTTGACTTTTGAAAATGACCTATAATGTTGAAATTGATAACTTTTTGTGAGAGCATTTCTTGGACTTGAAGTATGAAGATGAGTGGTAGAAAATGTCTTTCTCTTCAAAATGAGCTTTGGATGGAATTTTTCTGATATTCCATGTGAAAGTTATGCCCTGGTCAATTTCAGTTGACTTTTTCAACTGTCCAAATAAGGAAACTTTTGCATCTTGATGATTTCTGAGCCAAATTTTGAGAATCATGATCAAGCATTGATCAAATGATGTTTGTGGCTTCAAAATGATATGTTGACCAAAAATTTGAAATTTTGACTGTCAAATGACCATTTTGCCCCTACAGTTGACTGTAGTGCAATTAGGGTTTTTGACTGTGCAATTTTATGCTGAATGTCTTGAAACTTGATATGAGGATGCTTGACCATACTTGTAGGCTTGTGAGACTTGATTGGACCTTTGAAAACTTCATTTTCTTGACCAGAATACAAACCCTAGTTTTGACTGCTTAGGAGGCCTTTGCACTGTGTAACCCTTGGGGAATTTTGAAGCTTGACTTGGAAATTTCTTGAAGAATATGGGAGGGCAAATTTTGGGGTACAACAGGCGTTGTTGTTGTTTATTTGACATTGTTGTTGTTGACATTGTTGTTGTTGTTGTTTATTTGACGTAGTTGTTGTTGTTGACGTTGTTGTTGTTGTTGCTTATTTGACGTTTTTGTTGTTGTTGATGTTGTTGTTGTTTATTTGACGTTGTTGTTGTTGTTGTTTATTTGACGTTGTTGTTGTTGTTGTTATTGTTGTTGTTTATTTGACGTTGTTGTTGTTGTTGTTTATTTGATGTTGTTGTTGTTTATTTGACATTGTTGTTGTTGTTGACGTTGTTGTTGTTGTTTATTTGACATTGTTGTTGTTGTTGTTTATTTGACGTTGTTGTTGTTGTTTATTTGACGTAGTTGTTATTGTTGACGTTGTTGTTGTTGTTGTTGTTTATTTGACGTTGTTGTTGTTGTTTATTTGACGTTGTTGTTGTTATTGTTGTTGTTTATTTGAGGTTGTTGTTGTTGTTTATTTGATGTTGTTGTTGTTGTTTATTTGACATTGTGGTTGTTTATTAGACGTTGTTGTTGTTGTTGTTTATTTGACGTTGTTGTTGTTTATTGGACGTTGATGTTGTTGTTGTATATTTGACGGTGTTGTTGTTGTTGTTGTTGTTTATTTGACGTTATTGTTGTTGACATTGTTGTTGTTGTTTATTTGACGTAGTTGTTGTTGTTAACGTTGTTGTTATTGTTTATTTGACGTTTTTGTTGTTGTTGATGTTGTTGTTGTTGTTGTTGTTTATTTGACGTTGTTGTTATTGTTGTTTATTTGACGTTGTTGTTGTTGTTGTTTATATGACGTTGTTGTTGTTGTTATTATTGTTGTTTATTTGACGTTGTTGTTGTTGTTGTTTATTTGATGTTGTTGTTGTTGTTGATGTATTTGTTGTTGTTGTTGTTGTATTTGTTGTTGTTGTTGTTGCTTATTTGACGTTGTTGTTATTGTTGTTGTTTATTTGACGTTGTTATTGCTGTTGTTTATTTGACATTGTTGTTGTTGTTGTTTATTTGATGTTGTTGTTGTTGTTTATTTGACGTTGTTGTTGTTGACGTTGTTGTTGTTGTTGTTGTTTATTTGACGTTGTTATTGTTGTTGCTGTTGTTTATTTGACGTTGTTGTTGTCATTGTTGTTGTTTATTTGACGTTGTTGTTGTTGTTTATTTAACGTTGTTGTTGTTGTTTATTTGACGTTGTTGTTGTTGTTTATTTGACGTTGTTGTTGTTTATTTGATGTTGTTGTTGTTGTTTATTTGACATTATTGTTGTTTATTTGACATTGTTGTTGTTTATTTGATGTTGTTGTTGTTTATTGGACGTTGTTGTTGTTGATGTTGTATATTTGACGGTGTTGTTGTTGTTGTTTATTTGACGTTGTTGTTGTTGTTGTTTATTTGACGTTGTTGTTGTTGTTGACGTTGTTGTTGTTGTTGTTTATTTGACGTTGTTGTTGTTGTTGACATAGTTGTTGTTGTTGTTATTTATTTCACGTTGTTGATGCTGTTGTTTATTTGACGTTGTAGTTGTTGTTTATTTGACGTTGTTGTTGTTGTTGACATTGTTGTTGTTGTTGTTGTTTATTTGATGTTGTTGTTGTTGTTTATTTGACATTGTTGTTGTTTTTGACGTTGTTGTTGTTGTTGTTTATTTGACATTGTTGTTGTTGTTGTTGTTGACGTTGTTGGTTTTATTGTTTATTTGACATTGTTGTTGTTCTTTATTTGATGTTGTTTTAGTTGTTGTTGTTTATTTGACGTTGTTGTTGTTGTTTATTTGACGTTGTTGTTGTTGACATTGTTGTTGTTGTTGTTTATTTGACGTTGTTGTTGTTGTTGACGTTGTTGTTGTTGTTGTTGTTGTTGTTTATTTGACGTTTTTGTTGTTGTTGTTGTTGATGTTGTTGATGTTGTTGTTGATGTTGTTGTTGATGTTGTTGTTGTTGTTGTTTATTTGACGTTGTTGTTATTGTTGTTTATTTGACATTGTTGTTGTTGTTGTTTACATGACGTTGTTGTTGTTGTTATTGTTGTTGTTTATTTGACGTTGTTGTTGTTGTTTATTTGATGTTGTTATTGTTGTTGTTTATTTGACATTTTGTTGTTGTTGACGTTGTTGTTGTTGTTTATTTGACATTGTTGTTGTTGTTGTTGACGTTGTTGGTGTTGTTGTTTATTTGACGTTGTTGTTGTTGTTGTTTATTTGATGTTGTTTTAGTTGTTGTTGTTTATTTGACGTTGTTGTTGTTGTTTATTTGACATTGTTGTTGTTGTTTATTTGACGTTGTTGTTGTTGACATTGTTGTTGTTGTTTATTTGACGTTGTTTTTGTTGTTGTTGTTTATTTGGCGTTGTTGTTGTTTATTTGACATTGTTGTTGACATTGTTGTTGTTGTTGTTGTTGTGTATTTGACGTAGTTTTTGTTGTTTACGTTGTTATTGTTGTTGTTTATTTGACGTTTTTGTTGTTCTTGATGTTGTTGTTGTTTATTTGACGTTGTTGTTGTTGTTGTTTATTTGACGTTGTTGTTGTTCATTTGACGTTGTTGTTGTTGTTGTTTATTTGACGTTGTTGTTATTGATGTTGTTTATTTGACGTTGTTGTTGTTGATGTTGTTTATTTAATGTTGTTGTTGTTGTTGTTGTTTATTTGACTTTGTTGTTGTTGTTGTTGGCGTTGTTGTTATTGTTGTTTATTTGACATTGTTGTTGTTGTTGTTGACGTTGTTGGTGTTGTTGTTCATTTGACGTTGTTGTTGTTGTTTATTTGACGTTGTTGTTGTTTATTTAACGTTGTTTTAGATGTTGTTGTTTATTTGACGGTGTTGTTGTTTATTTGACACTGTTGTTGTTGTTGACATTGTTGTTGTTGTTTATTTGACATTGTTGTTGTTGTTGTTGATGTTGTTGGTGTTGTTGTTTATTTGACGTTGTTGTTGTTGTTGTTGTTGTTTATTTGACGTTGTTTTAGTTGTTGTTGTTTATTTGACGTTGTTGTTGTTGTTTATTTGACGTTTTTGTTTTTGACATTGTTGTTGTTGTTTATATGTCATTGTTGTTGTTGTTTATTTGACATAGTTGTTGTTGTTGACGTTGTTGTTGTTGTTGTTGTTGTTGTTGTTTATTTGACGTTTTTGTTGTTGATGATGTTGTTGTTGTTGTTTATTTGACGTTGTTGTTATTGTTTATTTGACGTTGTTGTTGTTGTTTATTTGACGTTGTTGTTGTTATTGTTGTTGTTTATTTGACGTTGTAGTTGTTGTTGTTTATTTGATGTTGTTGTTGTTGTTTATTTGACGTTGTTTTAGTTGTTGTTGTTTATTTGACGTTGTTGTTGTTGTTTATTTGACGTTTTTGTTTTTGACATTGTTGTTGTTGTTGTTGTTTATATGACGTTGTTGTTGTTGTTTATTTGACATAGTTGTTGTTGTTGTTGTTTATTTGACGTTTTTGTTGTTGATGATGTTGTTGTTGTTGTTTATTTGACGTTGTTGTTATTGTTTATTTGACGTTGTTGTTGTTGTTTATTTGACATTGTTGTTGTTTATTTGATGTTGTTGTTGTTGTCTATTAGACGTTGTGGTTGTTTATTAGACGTTGTTGTTGTTGTTGTTTATTTGACGTTGTTGTTGTTGTTTATTGGACGTTGATGTTGTTGTTGTATATTTGACGGTGTTGTTTTTGTTGTTGTTGTTGTTTATTTGACGTTATTGTTGTTGACATTGTTGTTGTTGTTTATTTGACGTAGTTGTTGTTGTTAACGTTGTTGTTATTGTTTATTTGACGTTTTTGTTGTTGTTGATGTTGTTGTTGTTGTTGTTTATTTGACGTTGTTGTTATTGTTGTTTATTTGACGTTGTTGTTGTTGTTGTTTATATGACGTTGTTGTTGTTGTTGTTATTGTTGTTGTTTATTTGACGTTGTTGTTGTTGTTGTTTATTTGATGTTGTTGATGTATTTGTTGTTGTTGTTGTTGAATTTGTTGTTGTTGTTGTTGCTTATTTGACGTTGTTGTTATTGTTGTTGTTTATTTGACGTTGTTATTGCTGTTGTTTATTTGACATTGTTGTTGTTGTTGTTTATTTGATGTTGTTGTTGTTGTTTATTTGACGTTGTTGTTGTTGACGTTGTTGTTGTTGTTGTTGTTTATTTGACGTTGTTATTGTTGTTGTTGTTGTTTATTTGACGTTGTTGTTGTCATTGTTGTTGTTTATTTGACGTTGTTGTTGTTGTTTATTTAACGTTGTTGTTGTTGTTTATTTGACGTTGTTGTTGTTGTTTATTTGACGTTGTTGTTGTTTATTTGATGTTGTTGTTGTTGTTTATTTGACATTATTGTTGTTTATTTGACATTGTTGTTGTTTATTTGATGTTGTTGTTGTTTATTGGACGTTGTTGTTGTTGATGTTGTATATTTGACGGTGTTGTTGTTGTTGTTTATTTGACGTTGTTGTTGTTGTTGTTGTTTATTTGACGTTGTTGTTGTTGTTGTTGACGTTGTTGTTGTTGTTGTTTATTTGACGTTGTTGTTGTTGTTGACATAGTTGTTGTTGTTGTTATTTATTTCTCGTTGTTGATGTTGTTGTTTATTTGACGTTGTAGTTGTTGTTTATTTGACGTTGTTGTTGTTGTTGACATTGTTGTTGTTGTTGTTGTTTATTTGATGTTGTTGTTGTTGTTTATTTGACATTGTTGTTGTTTTTGACGTTGTTGTTGTTGTTGTTTATTTGACATTGTTGTTGTTGTTGTTGTTGACGTTGTTGGTTTTATTGTTTATTTGACATTGTTGTTGTTCTTTATTTGATGTTGTTTTAGTTGTTGTTGTTTATTTGACGTTGTTGTTGTTGTTTATTTGACGTTGTTGTTGTTGACATTGTTGTTGTTGTTGTTTATTTGACGTAGTTGTTGTTGTTGACGTTGTTGTTGTTGTTGTTGTTGTTTATTTGACGTTTTTGTTGTTGTTGTTGATGTTGTTGATGTTGTTGTTGATGTTGTTGTTGATGTTGTTGTTGTTGTTGTTTATTTGACGTTGTTGTTATTGTTGTTTATTTGACATTGTTGTTGTTGTTGTTTACATGACGTTGTTGTTGTTGTTATTGTTGTTGTTTATTTGACGTTGTTGTTGTTGTTGTTGTTTATTTGATGTTGTTATTGTTGTTGTTTATTTGACATTTTGTTGTTGTTGACGTTGTTGTTGTTGTTTATTTGACATTGTTGTTGTTGTTGTTGACGTTGTTGGTGTTGTTGTTTATTTGACGTTGTTGTTGTTGTTGTTTATTTGATGTTGTTTTAGTTGTTGTTGTTTATTTGACGTTGTTGTTGTTGTTTATTTGACATTGTTGTTGTGGTTTATTTGACGTTGTTGTTGTTGACATTGTTGTTGTTGTTTATTTGACGTTGTTTTTGTTGTTGTTGTTTATTTGGCGTTGTTGTTGTTTATTTGACATTGTTGTTGACATTGTTGTTGTTGTTGTTGTTGTTGTGTATTTGACGTAGTTTTTGTTGTTTGCGTTGTTATTGTTGTTGTTTATTTGACGTTTTTGTTGTTCTTGATGTTGTTGTTGTTTATTTGACGTTGTTGTTGTTGTTGTTGTTTATTTGACGTTGTTGTTGTTCATTTGACGTTGTTGTTGTTGTTGTTTATTTGACGTTGTTGTTATTGATGTTGTTTATTTGACGTTGTTGTTGTTGTTGTTGTTTATTTAATGTTGTTGTTGTTGTTTATTTGACTTTGTTGTTGTTGTTGTTGGCGTTGTTGTTATTGTTGTTTATTTGACATTGTTGTTGTTGTTGTTGACGTTGTTGGTGTTGTTGTTCATTTGACGTTGTTGTTGTTGTTGTTTATTTGACGTTGTTGTTGTTTATTTAACGTTGTTTTAGATGTTGTTGTTTATTTGACGGTGTTGTTGTTTATTTGACACTGTTGTTGTTGTTGACATTGTTGTTGTTGTTTATTTGACATTGTTGTTGTTGTTGTTGATGTTGTTGGTGTTGTTGTTTATTTGACGTTGTTGTTGTTGTTGTTGTTGTTTATTTGACGTTGTTTTAGTTGTTGTTGTTTATTTGACGTTGTTGTTGTTGTTTATTTGACGTTTTTGTTTTTGACATTGTTGTTGTTGTTTATATGTCATTGTTGTTGTTGTTTATTTGACATAGTTGTTGTTGTTGACGTTGTTGTTGTTATTGTTGTTGTTGTTGTTTATTTGACGTTTTTGTTGTTGATGATGTTGTTGTTGTTGTTTATTTGACGTTGTTGTTATTGTTTATTTGACGTTGTTGTTGTTGTTTATTTGACGTTGTTGTTGTTGTTATTGTTGTTGTTTATTTGACGTTGTAGTTGTTGTTGTTTATTTGATGTTGTTGTTGTTGTTTATTTGACGTTGTTTTAGTTGTTGTTGTTTATTTGACGTTGTTGTTGTTGTTTATTTGACGTTTTTGTTTTTGACATTGTTGTTGTTGTTGTTGTTTATATGACGTTGTTATTGTTGTTTATTTGACATAGTTGTTGTTGTTGTTGTTGTTTATTTGACGTTTTTGTTGTTGATGATGTTGTTGTTGTTGTTTATTTGACGTTGTTGTTATTGTTTATTTGACATTGTTGTTGTTGTTTATTTGACGTTGTTGTTGTTGTTGTTGTTGTCTATTTGACGTTGTTGTTGTTGTTGTTTATTTGATGTTGTTGTTGTTGTTTATTTGACGTTGGTGTTGTTGTTGTTTATTTGACGTTGTTGTTGTTGTTATTTATTTGACGTTGTTGTTGTTGTTGTTATTGTTTATTTGACGTTGTTGTTATTGCTGTTGTTGTTTATTTGATGTTGTTATTGTTGTTTATTTGACGTTGTTTTTGTTATTTGACGTTGTTGTTGTTGTATTTGTTGTTGTTGTTGGTGCTTATTTGACATTGTTGTTATTGTTGTTGTTTATTTGACGTTGTTGTTGTTGTTTATTTGACGTTGTTCTTGTTGTTGTTTATTTGATGTTGTTGTTGTTGTTGTTTATTTGACGTTGTTGTTGTTGACGTTGTTGTTGTTTATTTGACATTGTTATTGTTGTTGCTGTTGTTTATTTGACGTTGTTGTTGTCGTTGTTGTTGTTTATTTGACGTTGTTGTTGTTGTTGTTGTTTATTTGACGTTGTTGTTGTTATTTATCTGACGTTGTTGTTGTTGTTGTTTATTTGACGTTGTTGTTGTTGTTGTTGTTTAATTGACGTTGTTGTTGTTATTGTTGTTGTTTATTTGACATTGTTATTGTTGTTGTTTATTTGACATTGTTGTTGTTGTTGTTGACGTTGTTGTTGTTGTTTATTTGACATTGTTGTTGTTGTTGTTGGTGTTGTTGTTTATTTGACGTTGTTGTTGTTGTTGTTGTTTATTTGACGTTGTTTTAGTTGTTGTTGTTTATTTGGCGTTGTTGTAGTTTATTTGACATTGTTGTTGTTGTTGTTTATTTGACGTAGTTGTTGTTGTTGACGTTGTTGTTGTTGTTGTTGCTTATTTGACGTTTTTGTTGTTGTTGATGTTGTTGTTGTTGTTTATTTTACGTTGTTATTGTTAATGTTTATTTGACGTTGTTGTTGTTTTTATTGTTGTTGTTTATTTGACGTTGTTGTTGTTGTTGTTTATTTGTTGTTGTTGTTGTTGTTTATTTGACATTGTTGTTGTTGTTGACGTTGTTGTTGTTGTTGTTTATTTGACATTGTTGTTGTTGTTGTTTATTTGACGTAGTTGTTGTTGTTTATTTGACGTAGTTGTTGTTGCTGACGTTGTTGTTGTTGTTGTTGTTGTTTATTTGACGTTTTTGTTGTTGTTGATGTTGTTGTTGTTGTTGTTTATTTGACGTTGTTGTTATTGTCTATTTGACGTTGTTGTTGTTATTTATTTGACGTTGTTGTTGTTGTTGTTATTGTTGTTGTTTATTTGAGGTTGTTATTGTTGTTTATTTGATGTTGTTGTTGTTGTTGTTTATTTGACTTTGGTGTTGTTGTTGTTTATTTGACGTTGTTGTTGTTGTTATTTATTTGATGTTGTTGTTGTTGTTATTGTTTATTAGAAGTTGTTGTTGTTGTTGTTGGTTTTTATTTGACGTTGTTATTGTTGTTTATTTGACGTTGTTGTTATTATTGTTGTCTATTTGACGTTGTTGTTGTTGTTTATTGGACGTTGTTATTGTTGTTGTTGTTGTTGTTTATTTGACGTTGTTGTTGTCGTTGTTGTTGTTTATTTGACGTTGTTGTTGTTGTTTATTTGACGTTGTTATTGTTGTTATTTATTTGACGTTGTTGTTGTTTATTTGACGTTGTTGTTGTTGTTTATTTGACGTTGTTGTTGTTGTTGTTGTTGTTGTTGTTGTTTATTTGACATTGTTGTTGTTGTTGTTGACGTTGTTGTTGTTGTTTATTTGACATTGTTGTTGTTGTTGTTGGTGTTGTTGTTTATTTGACGTTGTTGTTGTTGTTTATTTGACGTTGTTTTAGTTGTTATTGTTTATTTGGCGTTGTTGTTGTTTATTTGACATTGTTGTTGTTGTTGTTTATTTGACGTAGTTGTTGTTGTTGACGTTGTTGTTGTTGATGTTGTTGATGTTGTTGTTTATTTGACGTTGTTGTTGTTGTTGTTTATTTGACGTTGTTGTTGTTGTTATTGTTGTTGTTTATTTGACGTTGTTGTTGTTGTTGTTTATTTGATGTTGTTGTTGTTTATTTGACATTGTGGTTGTTTATTTGACGTTGTTGTTGTTGTTGTTTATTGGACGTTGATGTTGTTGTTGTATATTTGACGATGTTGTTGTTGTTGTTTATTTGACATTGTTGTTATTGTTGTTTATTTGACGTTGTTGTTGTTGACATTGTTGTTGTTGTTTATTTGACGTAGTTGTTGTTGTTAACGTTGTTGTTGTTGTTTATTTGACGTTGTTGTTGTTGACATTGTTGTTGTTGTTTATTTGACGTAGTTGTTGTTGTTAACGTTGTTGTTGTTGTTGTTTATATGACGTTGTTGTTGTTGTTTATTTGACGTTGTTGTTGTTGTTGGTGTTGTTGTTTATTTGACGTTGTTGTTGTTGTTGTTTATTTAACGTTGTTTTAGATGTTGTTGTTTATTTGACGGTGTTGTTGTTGTTGTTTATTTGACGTTTTTGTTATTGACATTGTTGTTGTTGTTGTTGTTGTTTATATGACGTTGTTGTTGTTGTTGTTGTTTATTTGACATAGTTGTTGTTGTTGACGTTGTTGTTGTTGTTGTTGTTGTTTATTTGACGTTTTTGTTGTTGTTGATGTTGTTGTTGTTGTTGTTTATTTGACGTTGTTATTGTTTATTTGATGTTGTTGTTGTTTATTTGACGTTGTTGTTGTTGTTATTGTTGTTGTTTATTTGACGTTGTTGTTGTTGTTGTTTATTTGATGTTGTTGTTGTTGTTTATTTGACGTTGGTGTTGTTGTTGTTTATTTGACATTGTTGTTGTTGTTATTTATTTGACGTTGTTGTTGTTATTGTTTATTTGACGTTGTTGCTGTTGTTGTTGTTGTTTATTTGACGTTGTTATTGTTGTTTATTTGACGTTGTTTTTGTTATTTGACGTTGTTTTTGTTGTTGTTGTTGTATTTATTGTTGTTGTTGTTGTTGTATTTGTTATTGTTGTTGCTTATTTGACGTTGTTGTTATTGTTGTTGTTTATTTGACGTTGTTATTGCTGTTGTTTATTTGACGTTGTTGTTGTTGTTGTTTTGTTTATTTGATGTTGTTGTTGTTGTTTATTTGACGTTGTTGTTGTTGTTGTTTATTTGACGTTGTTATTGTTGTTGCTGTTGTTTATTTGACGTTGTTGTTGTCATTGTTGTTGTTTATTTGTCGTTGTTTTTGTTGTTGTTGTTTATTTAACGTTGTTGTTGTTATTTATTTGACGTTGTTGTTGTTGTTGTTTATTTAACGTTGTTGTTGTTGTTGTTTATTTGACGTTGTTGTTGTTGTTTATTTTCAGTTGTTGTTGTTGTTATTTATTTGACATTGTTGTTGTTGTTGTTGACGTTGTTGTTGTTGTTGTTTTTTATTTGACATTGTTGTTGTTGTTGTTGGTGTTGTTGTTTATTTGACGTTGTTTTAGTTGTTATTGTTTATTTGGCGTTGTTGTTGTTTATTTGACATTGTTGTTGTTGACATTGTTGTTGTTGTTGTTTATTTGACGTAGTTGTTGTTGTTGACGTTGTTGTTGTTGTTGATGTTGTTGATGTTGTTGTTTATTTGACGTTGTTGTTGTTGTTGTTGTTTATTTGACGTTGTTGTTGTTGTTATTGTTGTTGTTTATTTGACGTTGTTGTTGTTGTTGTTTATTTGATGTTGTTGTTGTTGTTTATTTGACATTGTGGTTGTTTATTTGACGTTGTTGTTGTTGTTGTTTATTGGACGTTGATGTTGTTGTTGTATATTTGACGATGTTGTTGTTGTTGTTTATTTGACATTGTTGTTATTGTTGTTTATTTGACGTTGTTGTTGTTGACATTGTTGTTGTTGTTTATTTGACGTAGTTGTTGTTGTTAACGTTGTTGTTGTTGTTTATTTGACGTTGTTGTTGTTGACATTGTTGTTGTTGTTTATTTGACGTAGTTGTTGTTGTTAACGTTGTTGTTGTTGTTGTTTATATGACGTTGTTGTTGTTGTTTATTTGACGTTGTTGTTGTTGTTTATTTGATGTTGTTGTTGTTGTTGCTGTTTATTTGACATTGTTGTTGTTGTTGACGTTGTTGTTGTTGTTGTTGTTGTTTATTTGACATTGTTGTTGTTGTTGTTGTTGACGTTGTTGTTGTTGTTTATTTGACGTTGTTGTTGTTGTTGTTGTTGTTTATTTGACGTTGTTTTAGTTGTTGTTGTTTATTTGACGTTGTTGTTGTTGTTTATTTGACGTTGTTGTTATTGTTTATTTGACGTTGTTGTTGTTGCTGTTGTTGTTTATTTGATGTTGTTATTGTTGTTTATTTGACGTTGTTTTTGTTATTTGACGTTGTTGTTGTTGTATTTGTTGTTGTTGTTGGTGCTTATTTGACATTGTTGTTATTGTTGTTGTTTATTTGACGTTGTTGTTGTTGTTTATTTGACGTTGTTGTTGTTGTTGTTTATTTGATGTTGTTGTTGTTGTTTATTTGACGTTGTTGTTGTTGACGTTGTTGTTGTTTATTTGACATTGTTATTGTTGTTGCTATTGTTTATTTGACGTTGTTGTTGTCGTTGTTGTTGTTTATTTGACGTTGTTGTTGTTGTTGTTGTTGTTGTTGTTTATTTGACGTTGTTGTTGTTATTTATTTGACGTTGTTGTTGTTGTTGTTTATTTGACGTTGTTGTTGTTGTTGTTTAATTGACGTTTGTTGTACCCCAAAATTTGCCCTCCCATATTCATCAAGAATTGTCAAAGTCAAGGTCACAAAATTCCCCAAGGGTTGTACAGCTCAACTGGCTCCTATACAGTCAAAACTAGGGTTTGAGTTCTGGTCAAGCAAATGAACTTCTCAAAGGCCCAATCAAGTCCCATATGCCTACAAATGAGGTCAAGCATCCTCATGTCAAATTTCAAGGCATTCAGCTCAAAATTGCACAGTCAAAACCCTAGATTGCACTACAGTCAACTGTAGGGGCAAAATGGTCATTTGACAGTCAAAAGTTCAAATTTTTGGTCAATATATCATTTTGAAGCCACAAACATCATTTGATCAATGCTTGATCATGATTCTCAAAATTTGGCTCAGAAATCATCAAAGATGCAAAAGTTGCTATATTTGGACAGCTGAAAAAGTCAACTGAAATTGACCAGGGCATAACTTTCACATGGATTATCAGAAAAATTCCCTCCAAAGCTCATTTTGAAGAGAAAGACATTTCCTACAATTCATCTTCATGTTCCAAGTCCAAGAAATGCTCTCACAAAAAGTTATCAATTTCAACATTATAGGTCATTTTCAAAAGTCAACAAAAAGTGACTTTAAGTCAAAAGGCCATAACTTGAGATTGGTAAATCAAAATGACATGGGACCAAAGGCATTGGTTAAAGGACTCAAAGACCTTTCCAAAATGTCCAAGAACATGTGAAAAGCTTAAAAATTGACCAAGTTATGCCTTGTGGAAGTTGGGAAATGTTTAGGAATTTTGAAAAGTCAACATTGATGCAAAAGGCCTAAAAATGCAAATGGGCCCAATTTTCTTCCAAGTTTCTTCATGCCAAGCCTATGCACGACCATTAGGCCCAAAGGGAAGTATTTTCATATTTTTTAATTATTTATTTGAATTTATATTAATTTATATTCATTTAAATCATTTTAATTCATGAAAAATATAATCTTAACCTAAACAAATCTTTTTATGCATACTTTGGACTCTATAACTCGTGCACATGCTGATTGGGAAGAATTGGATTGAATTGGATATGATTTGCACAAAAACCATGTGAAAAAGATTGAAAGTATAATGGAAAAAAATTAAATCTTTAATCCTTGAATGCAAGAGATTTTGTTGGAAATTGTTGACCTAAAATGCTCCATACATATTCAGAACCAAAAACCTAATGCCAAAAAAGACTGCAAGCTGCGCTCAGAACCTCATTACAAACTTGCAAAATTTCTCAAAAAATCCAATTCTGAAATCCACCCTAGAGACTGATTCAAAGCTCCATTCCTTTTGCAAAAGCTTCCTTGTGAATTCCTGATCGTACTCCAATCAAAAACAACAATAAAAGCGCAAAGAATTGGTATCTGTAACTTAAACTGCATCCAAGAAATTCCATAATCGTGCATCCCATTCTAGGCATTATTTGTAAAAGTTAATGGCTGATTCGTGTTCATCATAAAGTTTTGAAGCTAACTGTTACTTTTAATTGCATTTTTTCGTGATCTATGTGATTATACCATGTATGCGTTTTAGGGTTTCAGGAATTCAAAAAGAGGGTTTCCCAATACAAGAAAAATTAGAACTTCTGGATACCATGGTTGAATTCAGGGCTTAGAGACGAAGAAGAACATGTCATCGCGCCCAATTTATGTTTCATATATGGCTATTCGCTATTTTTTTGTAAACCCCCTAAAGCCACGCTGTAAAAACCGTTGCCCATTAGTTTTGTTTTACAGGGAAGAAGAAAGAGACGAAGACGTGTCCACTGATGACAGGTCCATTTGAATTTCGCGCGGAATTCCAAAGCATTAGCTTTTTTCTTTTATATTATTTATGATATATTATATATTAAATAAACTTGTATAGCTCAGCTGGCCAGGGGACAACGCTTGTGACCTCACAGACCTGGGTTCAAGTCCCAGGTCTGGCGAAAATTTCACATTATTTTTCATAAAGAGTTCTTATGCAGCGCGCTTGAGGAGGACCACCCTATTCCATCAGTATCTCACCATACACGCGTCCAGTGCGTATAAATCAAAGGCTTAAGTTCAAGGAATATACCCTAGACCAGTCAACGTGTCATACTGGATGTAAAAGGTCAACGAAGACTGAAATTCAACTGGGCCAGGCCTCTCAAATTTACACCTCCTTATTTGGGGCAACACCCCACTTTGGTTTGTTTTCTCTTTCTTTTATTATTTTAATTATTATATTAATTGTTTTTATTGCTTTAATTAATTAATTTTCTCTCTTTTATAAAAATACAAAGAAAACATCATAAAAATAAAAATGCTCAAATAAAAACATAATATTTATTTTATTATAATTATTTTCATCAGTAAATTAATATATGTCAATATTTAGTTAATTAGGTTAATTTTAATCCTTTTTTAAATAAAAATCCAAAAAATGTAGAATCTAGGTTTTAATCGTTAATTCTTTTTTTTTATTCCCTTTTTTCCACAACAATAATTATTATTTATTTATTTATTTATTTTCCTATTTAAATTGTACATAAATGAATTAGGTTTAATTTAGGTCATATTTTAATTCTTTCACAATAAATAAAAAATATTAGAATTAGGGTTTGCTTCTTAATTTAATTTTAATTAACTTTTATTTTCTTATTAAATCTAAAAAAAACTAAAAATACCTAAAAACATTTTTCTTCTTAATTTTAATTTTAATTTTAATTCCTCTTTATTTAATTAATTCATTAACTTTAACTATTGTTTGCAAAAGGGTCCAACGCCCGTCGTTTCAATTATTAATTTTGCGCATTTATCTTATGTCGTTTAACTATAATTATGTAATTGTCCCTAAGCCATGTAATTTACTTTTCGCACTTTATTTCTTCGCATTATTTATTTTTTCGCTAAATCGGGTCCGGTTTAATTTTGGCGATGTGGGCCCGCGCCATTTGTAATAGTTTAGATTTTTATTTCCTCGCAAAATATTTAACTGTTAACCAAGCATGAAAGAATGAATGTCTTAATAAAATCAAGCGTAGAACACGACAAACATGACAAGACAAATAACTGAAACATGACACACAATTCGCACACACCACCCCTAGGGTACGCCTCACTATTGCCTTTCGAAAGGTGGTCGTCGAGTAGAAAACGTCTTAGTAAGTCCTCATGATCCGGGAACCTGGCATGAGGGAAGCTTCTAAGGTGTCTTCCCATTGCTCTGGTGATCACCACGTCCCTAAACTCGAATTGACCCGAACACCTCCAACGGTGGTGCTACCTACCTCTCAATGGTGGGATGGCACTACTTTAAAGGACATTTACACAGACGAATTCCTTAGGGTAGGTAGACGACTCTAGATACTTGCTCTAATTTCAAAAACAAATTCAAAAATACTTTTCACACCGACACCTTTTCAAAAAGCTTTCGAAAGCAATTTTTCAAACACTCTTGAGGACCGATACAAGAGTCGAACTGAAATTTTCAAAGAAACTTTTAAAACCCACAACTGAAAAGCAAACAAACCATTTTTAAAAAAAAAAAACACAAGTGAGCAAGTATCTAAGAGCCCATGGATAACCATGGATAGAAAGGGTGCTAACACCTTCCCTTTCTATAACCTACCTCCCGAACCGAGAGCAATCTCTTTAAGGAATTTTTCTGTGCTTTTGTCCTTTCCAGTTGGAGAAAATAAAAGACGGTGGCGACTCTTGCTTCCGCGACATTTCGCGAACCAGCTTTAAAACAGTCAGTTCCAGATCCACCGATCACAGAACTGGCGACTCTGCTGGGGAATTATTTTAAAGTGAGGTGTACCTTAGGACTAAGATCACTTGTGTTTTCAATTGTCTGAATTGTTTGCTTTAAATTGTGGGACTGTCTTGGGAGTTCTATAGATCCTAACCCGGATCTGGGGGATACCTTCTTAGAAAGTAGCAACAAGGCTGTGAGGGAACTGTGCGGGGTATACCGACATGGTTGAAACAGTCTGCTACGTTGATGTGGCACTTTGGTGTGTACCGGTAACCCTTGAGTTCAGTCAAGGAGAGTACGGGGCCTCCGCGTGGTGTCATGAAGCATCAACAGACCTTAGGAACCTTAATTGAACTATCTTGGCCTCTTTAGGGTAGTGAGATAACTGACTTTGGTGCAGTCCGAGGTTGGTTGATACTCGATACTACACTCAATTGAGGGTTGCTTTCCTGGAATATTTCGGTCGCCAGTTCAGTGGCTAAATCGAAACGATGAACAATGAAAGCAATCCCGTGATATTGGGACCCTTAGAACCCGGTTACTTCTAATAGGACAGGTTGAACCCACCAACTTCAAGAGGGTAGTACCCCAAACTTCATGCTGGCCTAAACTCTAAGGGCTCTTTGTGTGACTTGTGTGCCTTCGTACTTGACTATTCGCATGCTTGTTGTCTAACCCTTGAGTTCTTGCAGGTTTGGTTTATAGTCCTTAATTAGGACTCATAACAAAGTTTACCGAATGTCTTGCAGGTTCTGTTCATAGTCCTTAATCGGGACTTATAACAGGGTGAACTAATTTCTTGCAGGTCTTGTTTATAGCCCTTAACTAGGACTCATGACAGGGTTAACCAAATTTCTTGCAGGGTTGTTTTAGTCCTTAACCAGGACTCATAACAAGTTTATCAAGTTTCTTGCAGGTTTTGGGTTCGCAGTCCTTAAATGGGACTCATAACAGGGTTTACCTACTTCACCCCATGCATAGCATGACATCATACCATTGCATACCATTGCATACATCCTAACCCATTTCAAGGATCTCAAGGGCTTGTGATGCAGGTCATGATGAACCAACTGCCCAGCAAGGGGCAAAGAGGATTTATTTTCCTCCAGCTAAGGTCGTCAGAGGCTATGACCCACTTGATATGGTGAGCTCTGACTCCTGAAGAAGGTCCCCTTAACCAAGGTTGTTTGGAAATCTAAACCAGACACGATGACTAAAGTCAGAGGCTATGACCCACTGGATATGGTGAGCCTTTGACCCTTGGAAGAAAGACTCTCAACAAATATGAAGTTCTTTCAATCAAACTGCCGGATCCAAATGCTAACCAATTTTCTTGTTTACCCCGCGAGGTCCTTGAAAACATTGCATGCATATCATACCCATCATTGCATAGCAGGTATCCCTTGTTGCAGGTCACTCACCCTTCTCGCTGTTTATTTCAGCAATGGCTCGCCCACAAGACAACCAGGACTTTCTTGCTCAAGAGACTCGGTTCGGGGAAATCCTCCTGAATCTATCCAAGGGGCAGGAGGAGCTAAGGACACTTCTCACAGAGACCTCCGCCAGGGGCAATGCTGAGGATGGAAAGTTGGAACACCTACAAGCTGAGATGGATGCTATGAAAGCCCAGATGCTGGGACAGAGGAATATCATTCACTGCCTAGTTCAAAGACAAGAGGAGCTCTGGTTTCTCTTCAACCAACTGCTTCAGGGTAACCTACTGGGGCAAACATCTGAGGGTAAAAAGCCATTCATCATCCAATCATCCTCGAGACAAGAGGATAAGGGGAAAGTTCCTCAAATGACTCCAGTGCCACAAATTCAACGCCAACCTCACCGAGTTCAGCCAGACAAGCCCAGGAGGCAATTCACCCAGCTCAACATGTCGCTGTTTCAAGCTTTGCAACACCTATTGAGGTTGAATCTGATCACATTAAAGGCTCGTCCCCGGAATCCCAACACAGCATCTCCTGCCTATGACCCCAATAAGAGATGTGCCTACCACTCTGCTAGCCCAGGACATGACACCAATGAATGTTGGGAGCTGAGGAACAAAATCCAGCACCTGATCGATGAAGGGACAGTGGAGTTCACACAAGATGGACAGGTTGAATTTTTCTACCATTCCTCCAAGGATCATCAGTTGAAGTGACAAGCTCCGAGATTAAGAAACTTTTGTCCATTCGAATGTTCAAGTTGTGTTTTCTTTTGACCGTTCAAACATTTATTCATGTTAAACATTGTTATCACATTAATGCATCGCTTATGTCTATTTTGAATCAATATATTCGTATTCACTAAATGCCAATTATTTTCATATTATTTTCATATTTTTTTCTGATGTCAACTCTTGATCTAAAATTCTAAGCCTCTTGAGGGAGGATGACGAAAACGATACCACGATCTTTACAGTATGCTTTTGAACAGACCCCGCTGATGAGGTACAGGCATTGTTTCAATCCCTAAACACTGGAGTTATAAGGATGATAATCCCTCGTCAACCCATCAGAGCCAAAGAAGTAGGAGTTTTATTTTCGAAATTGAAACCCTTAATCATAACCTGGGGCAGGGTAGTTCTCTCGGTTGATCCAAGTGCATAGCGAATGGCACCAAAGAGATCCTTAAACAAAAAAAAGTAATGGTTCAGAACAATCAAAAGGACAGGCAGTCATTATCCAAAAAAAATCATAAACGAAAAGCCCAAGAAGTCAAAACCTATAAAAAGGGACCTATAAAACTGGGGCATCCCGCTGACTGTAATTCCAAAAAGGAAACAGTTCAGGCAAAAAAAAGAAAGGGATAACAAAAATCAAGAAAGAGGTCTCACAAACCCTCAACAACAAAAATAACTGCCTAGTCAGAATAAATCATCAATGTTTGAACCATCACCGGAAAATCAAAGCAAAGACTCGAACGAGGTCTAACGTATGATCAACTGAGTTTAGGTTTGAAGAACATCACGAAGAGCGGGTGGGTACAAATAAAATTTGAGCCTTTATCCTTTGTTTCTTAAACCGTGAACCAGGCCACGTTATAACCCTAAAAAGTCCTAGCTGAAGCATGGGTTAGTTCAAAAGCATATTGTGACAAAAGGTATCCTGACTCCTTAAGGCTTACTATAAAGGAGTTGACATCACGTTTTACAAACATTCATTTGTTTTATGAAAAAAAAAGAACGCATTTTCAAAATCTTCAAGACAGACATAAGCTTTGCATTTTTAACATAACTTTGTTTGCATATGACTTTTTGTTTGAACAGCAGGGAAATTCGCATAATGAAAGTCTAATGAACGAGAGTATCTCCAATCAAGGGGCATGGCATGACTATTGTCCATCATCTGGGGCAGTTAAGTCAAGATCCAGAGAATCTCTCAAAAGGCCAAAAGCCTGGGGCAAATCTCCGCCTGAGTCACTTGGGGGCATTCCAGCAACAAATCTTGCCTGATCAAACACCCTTTGATGGCATGACAAAACACTTCTGACAGGGGCAATTCCCTACATCCTGAGGACACGGACATAGTCGAAAAAATACTGCGCATAATCAAAGACCCGCTAGGTTGACATACCTAGGCAAAAATAAGGGCTTCCCGGCGAACCAAAGGGGTTCGGGCAAAATGAAGGGATGAAATGAAAAAAATCTGTACACCCGGCAAGTCGAAAACCTGAAAAGGCGGCTTGGGCAAAAATGGGTATCCCGGTGGACTGAAAACCCGAAAGGGCGGTCCAGGCAAAAGTTAGGGATCAAAGCGTACGACTATGTCCTGTCATTCACATCACTTGCCTACCAGAAGAAGGTTTGTCCGTCAATAACTATCAGCACCTCATAGGTCTTTCTCTCCCACCTCAGAAACAGGGGCAATAAGGAGTCACCTAAGAGCAATCTAATGGTTCTATCCTCCAAGGTGCCAAGATAGGTTCAGCTAAAGAACATAACCGGTACCTCTTAAATCCCCAGAGAGTGGTTCAGTAAAAACAATACCTTCTTCTCCAAGCTATTATCAGATTGTCAAGGAAATTGAGTATCCTCCCGTAGATCTCAACCTCCCCAGCAGCAGCACATATTCAATACAAGCATCCCCGGCAGTCTTGGCCTCAAGATTGTTCCCCGGCGGTATCTCAGTCACTTCCCCTGCATAACAAAACTTCCCCAGGAGTCCAATCCAGTTTCCCCAGGAAGTTGGGACTCATATCCCCAAGCAATAAGCTTATCCCCAGTAGATTCTGGAAGCTTATCCCCTCGCAGAGCACGAACGCATCGCCCGGCTTTATTTAAAGAGTTATTTCCTTAACAGGATATAACTGGGTTATCCTCAGCCAGAAGCCACGGGAAGAGCGTCGTCGACAAAGCCTTCCTACCCCAGCGAAGTCTATCAATGCTTCCTATACAACAAGGGTTTCCTCAGCAAGTCGTTCTCAATAATTCAGCAAAGCATTTCTCTCCCCACAGAGTACCGCTTCCTAGCATGGTCGTCAGAGTATCTTTTCTCCCCGCAGAATCTTCCATTTGCCAAGTTTATTCCTCAACAGAGTTATCTTCTCCTACCAGTGTTCTTGCAACTACCATCCCCAGCGGAAGGGAAATCAATACCTCAACATCAGCCCAGGATACGACTTCCTAGCGCCTGTCAAGGATTTACTTTCCTAGACAAAAACATACATTCATAAAACGTCACATACATCATTATAGCATGCATAGACACATCATATCATACAAGTCTCATTTACATCAAGAACGTCATTGCATATCATGCATTGCATATGACTGACTTTTACCTTTCAGGAAAGATGCAGTTTAAATTCTCAATCACATTTCAAGACCTAGACCGGTCCAGTCAAATCGACCCTAAGATCTCCCTGGTTCTTATCCCAGTAGAAGACACCCAAGATTTTTCTCAACGAGCGTTGTTGAAGATAAAGTCACCCAAGATTTCCTTAACAAGCGTTGTTGAGGTCACCAAGATTTTTCCTCAACAAGCGTTGTTGAAGTTAAAGTAGTCTTTTGTGGTCCCCTCTCCGACGGTGAGCGTGAGGTGGTAATTCCTTTTTCGAGATGTTTTCCTCTCCGACGGTGAGCGTGAGGTGATAGTCTTTTGTGGTCCCCTCTCCGACGGTGAGCGTGAGGTGGTAATTCCTTTTTCAAGATGTTTTCCTCTCCGACGGTGAGCGTGAGGTGATAGTCTTTTGTGGTCCCCTCTCCGACGGTGAGCGTGAGGTGGTAATTCCTTTTTCAAGATGTTTTCCTCTCCGACGATGAGCGTGAGGTGATAGTCTTTTATGGTCCCCTCTCCGACGGTGAGCGTGAGGTGGTAATTCCTTTTTCAAGATGTTTTCCTCTCCGACGATGAGCGTGAGGTGATAGTCTTTTGTGGTCCCCTCTCCGACGGTGAGCGTGAGGTGGTAATTCCTTTTTTCAAGATGTTTTCCTCTCCGACGATGAGCGTGAGGTGATAGTCTTTTGTGGTCCCCTCTCCAACGGCGTGTGAGGTGGTAATTCCTTCTTCAGATGTTTCCTCTCCGGCATGAGCGTGAGGTGATATTTCCTTCCAGATTATAATTTCCTATAGCTCCTTCTCCAACGACGAGTGAAGTGACTCCCTTTGAGATTATAATGTCCTTTGGTTCTATTCCTGACACTACGAAGATGGTAATTCTCACCAAGATTTTCTCAACGAGCGTTGTTGAGGTTAAAATCATTCAGGATTCTCTTACCATCCATGCTAAGGCAGTAACCATCCCTGGTTCATTCATCAACGTTTGAAGCTCCAGACCCAGCTCCTGTAACCAGTCAGGACATATCTATATCAAGCATCTAAAATCAGCTCCTGCGACGTGTCAGGTACTCATTTTTCTGTTTTGCAGGTATGCAGTTTCTCGTTAAGGAATCTCCTACGCGATCAATGTCCAGATGGCATCTATAAGCCCATCATCCTATCCAAGTAACATCCAAATGGCATCTATAAGCCCATTCTCTCATCATCATTGCAACTATGTGAGCGCAAATTTCTGGGCACTCTAGTGTCCAATCATCTTCTACCCTCGGATTACGAAAGGCACGTCAGCCAATCTGCATCCTCAGGTCTAAGAAGATTGAACAGGGGCAACTGTTGTACCCCAAAATTTGCCCTCCCATATTCATCAAGAATTGTCAAAGTCAAGGTCACAAAATTCCCCAAGGGTTGTACAGCTCAACTGGCTCCTATACAGTCAAAACTAGGGTTTGAGTTCTGGTCAAGCAAATGAACTTCTCAAAGGCCCAATCAAGTCCCATATGCCTACAAATGAGGTCAAGCATCCTCATGTCAAATTTCAAGGCATTCAGCTCAAAATTGCACAGTCAAAACCCTAGATTGCACTACAGTCAACTGTAGGGGCAAAATGGTCATTTGACAGTCAAAAGTTCAAATTTTTGGTCAATATATCATTTTGAAGCCACAAACATCATTTGATCAATGCTTGATCATGATTCTCAAAATTTGGCTCAGAAATCATCAAAGATGCAAAAGTTGCTATATTTGGACAGCTGAAAAAGTCAACTGAAATTGACCAGGGCATAACTTTCACATGGATTATCAGAAAAATTCCCTCCAAAGCTCATTTTGAAGAGAAAGACATTTCCTACAATTCATCTTCATGTTCCAAGTCCAAGAAATGCTCTCACAAAAAGTTATCAATTTCAACATTATAGGTCATTTTCAAAAGTCAACAAAAAGTGACTTTAAGTCAAAAGGCCATAACTTGAGATTGGTAAATCAAAATGACATGGGACCAAAGGCATTGGTTAAAGGACTCAAAGACCTTTCCAAAATGTCCAAGAACATGTGAAAAGCTTAAAAATTGACCAAGTTATGCCTTGTGGAAGTTGGGAAATTTTTAGGAATTTTGAAAAGTCAACATTGATGCAAAAGGCCTAAAAATGCAAATGGGCCCAATTTTCTTCCAAGTTTCTTCATGCCAAGCCTATGCACGACCATTAGGCCCAAAGGGAAGTATTTTCATATTTTTTAATTATTTATTTGAATTTATATTAATTTATATTCATTTAAATCATTTTAATTCATGAAAAATATAATCTTAACCTAAACAAATCTTTTTATGCATACTTTGGACTCTATAACTCGTGCACATGCTGATTGGGAAGAATTGGATTGAATTGGATATGATTTGCACAAAAACCATGTGAAAAAGATTGAAAGTATAATGGAAAAAAATTAAATCTTTAATCCTTGAATGCAAGAGATTTTGTTGGAAATTGTTGACCTAAAATGCTCCATACATATTCAGAACCAAAAACCTAATGCCAAAAAAGACTGCAAGCTGCGCTCAGAACCTCATTACAAACTTGCAAAATTTCTCAAAAAATCCAATTCTGAAATCCACCCTAGAGACTGATTCAAAGCTCCATTCCTTTTGCAAAAGCTTCCTTGTGAATTCCTGATCGTACTCCAATCAAAAACAACAATAAAAGCGCAAAGAATTGGTATCTGTAACTTAAACTGCATCCAAGAAATTCCATAATCGTGCATCCCATTCTAGGCATTATTTGTAAAAGTTAATGGCTGATTCGTGTTCATCATAAAGTTTTGAAGCTAACTGTTACTTTTAATTGCATTTTTTCGTGATCTATGTGATTATACCATGTATGCGTTTTAGGGTTTCAGGAATTCAAAAAGAGGGTTTCCCAATACAAGAAAAATTAGAACTTCTGGATACCATGGTTGAATTCAGGGCTTAGAGACGAAGAAGAACATGTCATCGCGCCCAATTTATGTTTCATATATGGCTATTCGCTATTTTTTTGTAAACCCCCTAAAGCCACGCTGTAAAAACCGTTGCCCATTAGTTTTGTTTTACAGGGAAGAAGAAAGAGACGAAGACGTGTCCACTGATGACAGGTCCATTTGAATTTCGCGCGGAATTCCAAAGCATTAGCTTTTTTCTTTTATATTATTTATGATATATTATATATTAAATAAACTTGTATAGCTCAGCTGGCCAGGGGACAACGCTTGTGACCTCACAGACCTGGGTTCAAGTCCCAGGTCTGGCGAAAATTTCACATTATTTTTCATAAAGAGTTCTTATGCAGCGCGCTTGAGGAGGACCACCCTATTCCATCAGTATCTCACCATACACGCGTCCAGTGCGTATAAATCAAAGGCTTAAGTTCAAGGAATATACCCTAGACCAGTCAACGTGTCATACTGGATGCAAAAGGTCAACGAAGACTGAAATTCAACTGGGCCAGGCCTCTCAAATTTACACCTCCTTATTTGGGGCAACACCCCACTTTGGTTTGTTTTCTCTTTCTTTTATTATTTTAATTATTATATTAATTGTTTTTATTGCTTTAATTAATTAATTTTCTCTCTTTTATAAAAATACAAAGAAAACATCATAAAAATAAAAATGCTCAAATAAAAACATAATATTTATTTTATTATAATTATTTTCATCAGTAAATTAATATATGTCAATATTTAGTTAATTAGGTTAATTTTAATCCTTTTTTAAATAAAAATCCAAAAAATGTAGAATCTAGGTTTTAATCGTTAATTCTTTTTTTTTATTCCCTTTTTTCCACAACAATAATTATTATTTATTTATTTATTTATTTTCCTATTTAAATTGTACATAAATGAATTAGGTTTAATTTAGGTCATATTTTAATTCTTTCACAATAAATAAAAAATATTAGAATTAGGGTTTGCTTCTTAATTTAATTTTAATTAACTTTTATTTTCTTATTAAATCTAAAAAAAACTAAAAATACCTAAAAACATTTTTCTTCTTAATTTTAATTTTAATTTTAATTCCTCTTTATTTAATTAATTCATTAACTTTAACTATTGTTTGCAAAAGGGTCCAACGCCCGTCGTTTCAATTATTAATTTTGCGCATTTATCTTATGTCGTTTAACTATAATTATGTAATTGTCCCTAAGCCATGTAATTTACTTTTCGCACTTTATTTCTTCGCATTATTTATTTTTTCGCTAAATCGGGTCCGGTTTAATTTTGGCGATGTGGGCCCGCGCCATTTGTAATAGTTTAGATTTTTATTTCCTCGCAAAATATTTAACTGTTAACCAAGCATGAAAGAATGAATGTCTTAATAAAATCAAGCGTAGAACACGACAAACATGACAAGACAAATAACTGAAACATGACACACAATTCGCACACACCACCCCTAGGGTACGCCTCACTATTGCCTTTCGAAAGGTGGTCGTCGAGTAGAAAACGTCTTAGTAAGTCCTCATGATCCGGGAACCTGGCATGAGGGAAGCTTCTAAGGTGTCTTCCCATTGCTCTGGTGATCACCACGTCCCTAAACTCGAATTGACCCGAACACCTCCAACGGTGGTGCTACCTACCTCTCAATGGTGGGATGGCACTACTTTAAAGGACATTTACACAGACGAATTCCTTAGGGTAGGTAGACGACTCTAGATACTTGCTCTAATTTCAAAAACAAATTCAAAAATACTTTTCACACCGACACCTTTTCAAAAAGCTTTCGAAAGCAATTTTTCAAACACTCTTGAGGACCGATACAAGAGTCGAACTGAAATTTTCAAAGAAACTTTTAAAACCCACAACTGAAAAGCAAACAAACCATTTTTAAAAAAAAAAAAACACAAGTGAGCAAGTATCTAAGAGCCCATGGATAACCATGGATAGAAAGGGTGCTAACACCTTCCCTTTCTATAACCTACCTCCCGAACCGAGAGCAATCTCTTTAAGGAATTTTTCTGTGCTTTTGTCCTTTCCAGTTGGAGAAAATAAAAGACGGTGGCGACTCTTGCTTCCGCGACATTTCGCGAACCAGCTTTAAAACAGTCAGTTCCAGATCCACCGATCACAACGTTGTTGTTGTTATTGTTGTTGTTTATTTGACGTTGTTATTATTGTTGTTTATTTGACATTGTTGTTGTTGTTGTTGACGTTGTTGTTGTTGTTTATTTGACATTGTTATTGTTGTTGTTGGTGTTGTTGTTTATTTGACGTTGTTGTTGTTGTTGTTTATTTGACGTTGTTTTAGTTGTTGTTGTTTATTTGGCGTTGTTGTAGTTTATTTGACATTGTTGTTGTTGTTGTTTATTTGACGTAGTTGTTGTTGTTGACGTTGTTGTTGTTGTTGCTTATTTGACGTTTTTGTTGTTGTTGATGTTGTTGTTGTTGTTTATTTGACGTTGTTGTTGTTATTGTTTATTTGACGTTGTTGTTGTTTTTATTGTTGTTGTTTATTTGACGTTGTTGTTGTTGTTGTTTATTTGTTGTTGTTGTTGTTGTTGTTTATTTGACATTGTTGTTGTTGTTGACGTTGTTGTTATTGTTGTTTATTTGACATTGTTGTTGTTGTTGTTGTTTATTTGACGTAGTTGTTGTTGTTTATTTGACGTAGTTGTTGTTGCTGACGTTGTTGTTGTTGTTGTTGTTGTTGTTTATTTGACGTTTTTGTTGTTGTTGATGTTGTTGTTGTTGTTGTTGTTTATTTGACGTTGTTGTTATTGTCTATTTGACGTTGTTGTTGTTATTTATTTGACGTTGTTGTTGTTGTTGTTATTGTTGTTGTTTATTTCAGGTTGTTATTGTTGTTTATTTGATGTTGTTGTTGTTGTTTATTTGACTTTGGTGTTGTTGTTGTTTATTTGACGTTGTTGTTGTTATTTATTTGATGTTGTTGTTGTTGTTATTGTTTATTAGAAGTTGTTGTTGTTGTTGTTGGTTTTTATTTGACGTTGTTATTGTTGTTTATTTGACGTTGTTGTTATTATTGTTGTTTATTTGACGTTGTTGTTGTTGTTTATTGGACGTTGTTATTGTTGTTGTTGTTGTTGTTTATTTGACGTTGTTGTTGTCGTTGTTGTTGTTTATTTGACGTTGTTGTTGTTGTTTATTTGACGTTGTTGTTGTTGTTATTTATTTGACGTTGTTGTTGTTTATTTGACGTTGTTGTTGTTGTTTATTTGACGTTGTTGTTGTTGTTGTTGTTTATTTGACATTGTTGTTGTTGACATTGTTGTTGTTGTTGTTTATTTGACGTAGTTGTTGTTGTTGACGTTGTTGTTGTTGTTGATGTTGTTGATGTTGTTGTTTATTTGACGTTGTTGTTGTTGTTGTTGTTTATTTGACGTTATTGTTGTTGTTATTGTTGTTGTTTATTTGACGTTGTTGTTGTTGTTGTTTATTTGATGTTGTTGTTGTTGTTTATTTGACATTGTGGTTGTTTATTTGACGTTGTTGTTGTTGTTGTTTATTGGACGTTGATGTTGTTGTTGTATATTTGACGATGTTGTTGTTGTTCTTTATTTGACATTGTTGTTATTGTTGTTTATTTGACGTTGTTGTTGTTGACATTGTTGTTGTTGTTTATTTGACGTAGTTGTTGTTGTTAACGTTGTTGTTGTTGTTTATTTGACGTTGTTGTTGTTGACATTGTTGTTGTTGTTTATTTGACGTAGTTGTTGTTGTTAACGTTGTTGTTGTTGTTGTTGTTTATATGACGTTGTTGTTGTTGTTTATTTGACGTTGTTGTTGTTGTTTATTTGATGTTGTTGTTGTTGTTGCTGTTTATTTGACATTGTTGTTGTTGTTGACGTTGTTGTTGTTGTTGTTTATTTGACATTGTTGTTGTTGTTATTGACGTTGTTGTTGTTGTTGTTTATTTGACGTTGTTGTTGTTGTTGTTGTTGTTTATTTGACGTTGTTTTAGTTGTTGTTGTTTATTTGACGTTGTTGTTGTTGTTTATTTGACGTTGTTGTTATTGTTTATTTGACGTTGTTGTTGTTGCTGTTGTTGTTTATTTGATGTTGTTATTGTTGTTTATTTGACGTTGTTTTTGTTATTTGACGTTGTTGTTGTTGTATTTGTTGTTGTTGTTGGTGCTTATTTGACATTGTTGTTATTGTTGTTGTTTATTTGACGTTGTTGTTGTTGTTTATTTGACGTTGTTGTTGTTGTTGTTTATTTGATGTTGTTGTTGTTGTTGTTGTTTATTTGACGTTGTTGTTGTTGACGTTGTTGTTGTTTATTTGACATTGTTATTGTTGTTGCTATTGTTTATTTGACGTTGTTGTTGTCGTTGTTGTTGTTTATTTGACGTTGTTGTTGTTGTTGTTGTTTATTTGACGTTGTTGTTGTTATTTATTTGACGTTGTTGTTGTTGTTGTTTATTTGACGTTGTTGTTGTTGTTGTTTAATTGACGTTGTTGTTGTTATTGTTGTTGTTTATTTGACGTTGTTATTGTTGTTGTTTATTTGACATTGTTGTTGTTGTTGTTGACGTTGTTGTTGTTGTTTATTTGACATTGTTATTGTTGTTGTTGGTGTTGTTGTTTATTTGACGTTGTTGTTGTTGTTGTTGTTTATTTGACGTTGTTTTAGTTGTTGTTGTTTATTTGGCGTTGTTGTAGTTTATTTGACATTGTTGTTGTTGTTGTTTATTTGACGTAGTTGTTGTTGTTGACGTTGTTGTTGTTGTTGCTTATTTGACGTTTTTGTTGTTGTTGATGTTGTTGTTGTTGTTTATTTGACGTTGTTGTTGTTAATGTTTATTTGACGTTGTTGTTGTTTTTATTGTTGTTGTTTATTTGACGTTGTTGTTGTTGTTGTTTATTTGTTGTTGTTGTTGTTGTTGTTTATTTGACATTGTTGTTGTTGTTGACGTTGTTGTTATTGTTGTTTATTTGACATTGTTGTTGTTGTTGTTGTTTATTTGACGTAGTTGTTGTTGTTTATTTGACGTAGTTGTTGTTGCTGACGTTGTTGTTGTTGTTGTTGTTGTTTATTTGACGTTTTTGTTGTTGTTGATGTTGTTGTTGTTGTTGTTTATTTGACGTTGTTGTTATTGTCTATTTGACGTTGTTGTTGTTATTTATTTGACGTTGTTGTTGTTGTTGTTATTGTTGTTGTTTATTTCAGGTTGTTATTGTTGTTTATTTGATGTTGTTGTTGTTGTTGTTTATTTGACTTTGGTGTTGTTGTTGTTTATTTGACGTTGTTGTTGTTATTTATTTGATGTTGTTGTTGTTGTTATTGTTTATTAGAAGTTGTTGTTGTTGTTGTTGGTTTTTATTTGACGTTGTTATTGTTGTTTATTTGACGTTGTTGTTATTATTGTTGTTTATTTGACGTTGTTGTTGTTGTTTATTGGACGTTGTTATTGTTGTTGTTGTTGTTGTTTATTTGACGTTGTTGTTGTCGTTGTTGTTGTTTATTTGACGTTGTTGTTGTTGTTTATTTGACGTTGTTGTTGTTGTTATTTATTTGACGTTGTTGTTGTTTATTTGACGTTGTTGTTGTTGTTTATTTGACGTTGTTGTTGTTGTTGTTGTTGTTGTTTATTTGACATTGTTGTTGTTGACATTGTTGTTGTTGTTGTTTATTTGACGTAGTTGTTGTTGTTGACGTTGTTGTTGTTGTTGATGTTGTTGATGTTGTTGTTTATTTGACGTTGTTGTTGTTGTTGTTGTTTATTTGACGTTGTTGTTGTTGTTATTGTTGTTGTTTATTTGACGTTGTTGTTGTTGTTGTTTATTTGATGTTGTTGTTGTTGTTTATTTGACATTGTGGTTGTTTATTTGACGTTGTTGTTGTTGTTGTTTATTGGACGTTGATGTTGTTGTTGTATATTTGACGATGTTGTTGTTGTTCTTTATTTGACATTGTTGTTATTGTTGTTTATTTGACGTTGTTGTTGTTGACATTGTTGTTGTTGTTTATTTGACGTAGTTGTTGTTGTTAACGTTGTTGTTGTTGTTTATTTGACGTTGTTGTTGTTGACATTGTTGTTGTTGTTTATTTGACGTAGTTGTTGTTGTTAACAATGTTGTTGTTGTTGTTGTTTATATGACGTTGTTGTTGTTGTTTATTTGACGTTGTTGTTGTTGTTTATTTGATGTTGTTGTTGTTGTTGCTGTTTATTTGACATTGTTGTTGTTGTTGACGTTGTTGTTGTTGTTGTTGTTGTTTATTTGACATTGTTGTTGTTGTTGTTGTTGACGTTGTTGTTGTTGTTGTTTATTTGACGTTGTTGTTGTTGTTGTTGTTGTTTATTTGACGTTGTTTTAGTTGTTGTTGTTTATTTGACGTTGTTGTTGTTGTTTATTTGACGTTGTTGTTATTGTTTATTTGACGTTGTTGTTGTTGCTGTTGTTGTTTATTTGATGTTGTTATTGTTGTTTATTTGACGTTGTTTTTGTTATTTGACGTTGTTGTTGTTGTATTTGTTGTTGTTGTTGGTGCTTATTTGACATTGTTGTTATTGTTGTTGTTTATTTGACGTTGTTGTTGTTGTTTATTTGACGTTGTTGTTGTTGTTGTTTATTTGATGTTGTTGTTGTTGTTGTTTATTTGACGTTGTTGTTGTTGACGTTGTTGTTGTTTATTTGACATTGTTATTGTTGTTGCTATTGTTTATTTGACGTTGTTGTTGTCGTTGTTGTTGTTTATTTGACGTTGTTGTTGTTGTTGTTGTTTATTTGACGTTGTTGTTGTTATTTATTTGACGTTGTTGTTATTGTTGTTTATTTGACGTTGTTGTTGTTGTTGTTTAATTGACGTTGTTGTTGTTATTGTTGTTGTTTATTTGACGTTGTTATTGTTGTTGTTTATTTGACATTGTTGTTGTTGTTGTTGACGTTGTTGTTGTTGTTTATTTGACATTGTTGTTGTTGTTGTTGGTGTTGTTGTTTATTTGACGTTGTTGTTGTTGTTGTTGTTGTTGTTTATTTGACGTTGTTTTAGTTGTTGTTGTTTATTTGGCGTTGTTGTAGTTTATTTGACATTGTTGTTGTTGTTGTTTATTTGACGTAGTTGTTGTTGTTGACGTTGTTGTTGTTGTTGCTTATTTGACGTTTTTGTTGTTGTTGATGTTGTTGTTGTTGTTTATTTGACGTTGTTGTTGTTAATGTTTATTTGACGTTGTTGTTGTTTTTATTGTTGTTGTTTATTTGACGTTGTTGTTGTTGTTGTTTATTTGTTGTTGTTGTTGTTGTTTATTTGACATTGTTGTTGTTGTTGACGTTGTTGTTGTTGTTGTTTATTTGACATTGTTGTTGTTGTTGTTTATTTGACGTAGTTGTTGTTGTTTATTTGACGTAGTTGTTGTTGCTGACGTTGTTGTTGTTGTTGTTGTTTATTTGACGTTTTTGTTGTTGTTGATGTTGTTGTTGTTGTTGTTTATTTGACGTTGTTGTTATTGTCTATTTGACGTTGTTGTTGTTATTTATTTGACGTTGTTGTTGTTGTTGTTATTGTTGTTGTTTATTTGAGGTTGTTATTGTTGTTTATTTGATGTTGTTGTTGTTGTTGTTTATTTGACTTTGGTGTTGTTGTTGTTTATTTGACGTTGTTGTTATTTATTTGATGTTGTTGTTGTTGTTATTGTTTATTAGAAGTTGTTGTTGGTTTTTATTTGACGTTGTTATTGTTGTTTATTTGACGTTGTTGTTATTATTGTTGTTTATTTGACGTTGTTGTTGTTGTTTATTGGACGTTGTTATTGTTGTTGTTGTTGTTGTTTATTTGACGTTGTTGTTGTCGTTGTTGTTGTTTATTTGACGTTGTTGTTGTTGTTTATTTGAAGTTGTTGTTGTTGTTATTTATTTGACGTTGTTGTTGTTTATTTGACGTTGTTGTTGTTGTTTATTTGACGTTGTTGTTGTTGTTGTTGTTGTTGTTTATTTGACATTGTTGTTGTTGTTGTTGACGTTGTTGTTGTTGTTTATTTGACATTGTTGTTGTTGTTGTTGGTGGTGTTGTTGTTTATTTGACGTTGTTGTTGTTGTTTATTTGACGTTGTTTTAGTTGTTATTGTTTATTTGGCGTTGTTGTTGTTTATTTGACATTGTTGTTGTTGACATTGTTGTTGTTGTTGTTTATTTGACGTAGTTGTTGTTGTTGACGTTGTTGTTGTTGATGTTGTTGATGTTGTTGTTTATTTGACGTTGTTGTTGTTGTTGTTGTTTATTTGACGTTGTTGTTGTTGTTATTGTTGTTGTTTATTTGACGTTGTTGTTGTTGTTGTTTATTTGATGTTGTTGTTGTTGTTTATTTGACATTGTGGTTGTTTATTTGACGTTGTTGTTGTTGTTGTTTATTGGACGTTGATGTTGTTGTTGTATATTTGACGATGTTGTTGTTGTTGTTTATTTGACATTGTTGGTATTGTTGTTTATTTGACGTTGTTGTTGTTGACATTGTTGTTGTTGTTTATTTGACGTAGTTGTTGTTGTTAACGTTGTTGTTGTTGTTTATTTGACGTTGTTGTTGTTGACATTGTTGTTGTTGTTTATTTGACGTAGTTGTTGTTGTTAACGTTGTTGTTGTTGTTGTTTATATGACGTTGTTGTTGTTGTTTATTTGACGTTGTTGTTGTTGTTTATTTGATGTTGTTGTTGTTGTTGCTGTTTATTTGACATTATTGTTGTTATTGACGTTGTTGTTGTTGTTGTTGTTTATTTGACATTGTTGTTGTTGTTGTTGTTGACGTTGTTGTTGTTGTTGTTTATTTGACGTTGTTGTTGTTGTTGTTGTTGTTTATTTGACGTTGTTTTAGTTGTTGTTGTTTATTTGACGTTGTTGTTGTTGTTTATTTGACGTTGTTGTTTTTGTTTATTTGACGTTGTTGTTGTTGGCATTGTTGTTGTTGTTGTTTATTTGACGTTGTTTTTGTTGTTGTTGTTTATTTGGCGTTGTTATTGTTATTTATTTGACATTGTTGTTGTTGACATTGTTGTTGTTGTTGTTTATTTGACGCAGTTTTTGTTGTTGACGTTGTTGTTGTTGTTGTTGTTGTTTATTTGACGTTGTTGTTATTGTTGTTGACGTTGTTGTTGTTGTTGTTTATTTGACGTTGTTGTTGTTGTTGTTTATTTGACGTTGTTTTAGATGTTGTTGTTTATTTCACGTTGTTGTTGTTGTTTATTTAACGTTGTTTTAGATGTTGTTGTTTATTTGACGGTGTTGTTGTTTATTTGACAGTGTTGTTGTTGTTGACGTTGTTGTTGTTGTTGTTTATTTGACATTGTTGTTGTTGTTGTTGTTGTTTATTTGACGTTGTTGTTGTTGTTGTTTATTTGACGTTTTTGTTATTGACATTGTTGTTGTTGTTGTTGTTGTTGTTTATATGACGTTGTTGTTGTTGTTGTTGTTTATTTGACATAGTTGTTGTTGTTGACGTTGTTGTTGTTGTTGTTGTTGTTTATTTGACATTTTTGTTGTTGTTGATGTTGTTGTTGTTGTTTATTTGACGTTGTTATTGTTTATTTGATGTTGTTGTTGTTGTTTATTTGACGTTGTTGTTGTTGTTATTGTTGTTGTTTATTTGACGTTGTTGTTGTTGTTGTTTATTTGATGTTGTTGTTGTTGTTTATTTGACGTTGGTGTTGTTGTTGTTTATTTGACATTGTTGTTGTTGTTATTTATTTGACGTTGTTGTTGTTGTTATTGTTTATTTGACGTTGTTGTTGTTGGTGTTGTTGTTTATTTGACGTAGTTGTTGTTGCTGACGTTGTTGTTGTTGTTGTTGTTGTTGTTGTTTATTTGACGTTTTTGTTGTTGTTGATGTTGTTGTTGTTGTTGTTTATTTGACGTTGTTGTTATTGTCTATTTGACGTTGTTGTTGTTGTTTATTTGACGTTGTTGTTGTTGTTGTTGTTATTGTTGTTGTTTATTTGAGGTTGTTATTGTTGTTTATTTGATGTTGTTGTTGTTGTTGTTTATTTGACTTTGGTGTTGTTGTTGTTTATTTGACGTTGTTGTTGTTATTTATTTGATGTTGTTGTTGTTGTTATTGTTTATTAGAAGTTGTTGTTGTTGTTGTTGGTTTTTATTTGACGTTGTTATTGTTGTTTATTTGACGTTGTTGTTATTATTGTTGTTTATTTGACGTTGTTGTTGTTGTTTATTGGACGTTGTTATTGTTGTTGTTGTTGTTGTTTATTTGACGTTGTTGTTGTCGTTGTTGTTGTTTATTTGACGTTGTTGTTGTTGTTTATTTGACGTTGTTGTTGTTGTTGTTATTTATTTGACGTTGTTGTTGTTTATTTGACGTTGTTGTTGTTGTTTATTTGACGTTGTTGTTGTTGTTGTTGTTGTTGTTTATTTGACATTGTTGTTGTTGTTGTTGACGTTGTTGTTGTTGTTTATTTGACATTGTTGTTGTTGTTGTTGGTGTTGTTGTTTATTTGACGTTGTTGTTGTTGTTTATTTGACGTTGTTTTAGTTGTTATTGTTTATTTGGCGTTGTTGTTGTTTATTTGACATTGTTGTTGTTGACATTGTTGTTGTTGTTGTTTATTTGACGTAGTTGTTGTTGTTGACGTTGTTGTTGTTGATGTTGTTGATGTTGTTGTTTATTTGACGTTGTTGTTGTTGTTGTTTATTTGACGTTGTTGTTGTTGTTATTGTTGTTGTTTATTTGACGTTGTTGTTGTTGTTGTTTATTTGATGTTGTTGTTGTTGTTTATTTGACATTGTGGTTGTTTATTTGACGTTGTTGTTGTTGTTGTTTATTGGACGTTGATGTTGTTGTTGTATATTTGACGATGTTGTTGTTGTTGTTTATTTGACATTGTTGTTATTGTTGTTTATTTGACGTTGTTGTTGTTGACATTGTTGTTGTTGTTTATTTGACGTAGTTGTTGTTGTTAACGTTGTTGTTGTTGTTTATTTGACGTTGTTGTTGTTGACATTGTTGTTGTTGTTTATTTGACGTAGTTGATGTTGTTAACGTTGTTGTTGTTGTTGTTTATATGACGTTGTTGTTGTTGTTTATTTGACGTTGTTGTTGTTGTTGGTGTTGTTGTTTATTTGACGTTGTTGTTGTTGTTTATTTAACGTTGTTTTAGATGTTGTTGTTTATTTGACGGTGTTGTTGTTTATTTGACAGTGTTGTTGTTGTTGACGTTGTTGTTGTTGTTGTTTATTTGACATTGTTGTTGTTGTTGTTTATTTTACGTTGTTGTTGTTGTTGTTTATTTGACGTTTTTGTTATTGACATTGTTGTTGTTGTTGTTGTTGTTTATATGACGTTGTTGTTGTTGTTGTTGTTGTTTATTTGACATAGTTGTTGTTGTTGACGTTGTTGTTGTTGTTGTTGTTGTTTATTTAACGTTTTTGTTGTTGTTGATGTTGTTGTTGTTGTTTATTTGACGTTGTTATTGTTTATTTGATGTTGTTGTTGTTGTTGTTTATTTGACGTTGTTGTTGTTGTTGTTATTGTTGTTGTTTATTTGACGTTGTTGTTGTTGTTGTTTATTTGATGTTGTTGTTGTTGTTTATTTGACGTTGGTGTTGTTGTTGTTTATTTGACATTGTTGTTGTTGTTATTTATTTGACGTTGTTGTTGTTGTTATTGTTTATTTGACGTTGTTGCTGTTGTTGTTGTTGTTGTTTATTTGACGTTGTTATTGTTGTTTATTTGACGTTGTTTTTGTTATTTGACGTTGTTTTTGTTGTTGTTGTTGTATTTATTGTTGTTGTTGTTGTTGTATTTGTTATTGTTGTTGCTTATTTGACGTTGTTGTTATTGTTGTTGTTTATTTGACGTTGTTATTGCTGTTGTTTATTTGACGTTGTTGTTGTTGTTGTTGTTGTTGTTTATTTGATGTTGTTGTTGTTTATTTGACGTTGTTGTTGTTGTTGTTGTTTATTTGACGTTGTTATTGTTGTTGCTGTTGTTTATTTGACGTTGTTGTTGTCATTGTTGTTGTTTATTTGTCGTTGTTTTTGTTGTTGTTGTTTATTTAACGTTGTTGTTGTTATTTATTTGACGTTGTTGTTGTTGTTGTTGTTTACTTAACGTTGTTGTTGTTGTTGTTTATTTGACGTTGTTGTTGTTGTTGTTGTTTATTTTCAGTTGTTGTTGTTGTTATTTATTTGACATTGTTGTTGTTGTTGTTGACGTTGTTGTTGGTGTTGTTTTTTATTTGACATTGTTGTTGTTGTTGTTGGTGTTGTTGTTTATTTGACGTTGTTTTAGTTGTTATTGTTTATTTGGCGTTGTTGTTGTTTATTTGACATTGTTGTTGTTGACATTGTTGTTGTTGTTGTTGTTTATTTGACGTAGTTGTTGTTGTTGACGTTGTTGTTGTTGATGTTGTTGATGTTGTTGTTTATTTGACGTTGTTGTTGTTGTTGTTGTTTATTTGACGTTGTTGTTGTTGTTGTTATTGTTGTTGTTTATTTGACGTTGTTGTTGTTGTTGTTTATTTGATGTTGTTGTTGTTGTTTATTTGACATTGTGGTTGTTTATTTGACGTTGTTGTTGTTGTTGTTTATTGGACGTTGATGTTGTTGTTGTATATTTGACGATGTTATTGTTGTTGTTTATTTGACATTGTTGTTATTGTTGTTTATTTGACGTTGTTGTTGTTGACATTGTTGTTGTTGTTTATTTGACGTAGTTGTTGTTGTTAACGTTGTTGTTGTTGTTTATTTGACGTTGTTGTTGTTGACATTGTTGTTGTTGTTTATTTGACGTAGTTGTTGTTGTTAACGTTGTTGTTGTTGTTGTTTATATGACGTTGTTGTTGTTGTTTATTTGACGTTGTTGTTGTTGTTTATTTGATGTTGTTGTTGTTGTTGCTGTTTATTTGACATTGTTGTTGTTGTTGACGTTGTTGTTGTTGTTGTTGTTTATTTGACATTGTTGTTGTTGTTGTTGTTGACGTTGTTGTTGTTGTTGTTGTTTATTTGACGTTGTTGTTGTTGTTGTTGTTTATTTGACGTTGTTTTAGTTGTTGTTGTTTATTTGACGTTGTTGTTGTTGTTTATTTGACGTTGTTTTTTTTGTTTATTTGACGTTGTTGTTGTTGACATTGTTGTTGTTGTTGTTTATTTGACGCTGTTTTTGTTGTTGTTGTTTATTTGGCGTTGTTATTGTTATTTATTTGACATTGTTGTTGTTGACATTGTTGTTGTTGTTGTTTATTTGACGCAATTTTTGTTGTTGACGTTGTTGTTGTTGTTGTTGTTGTTTATTTGACGTTGTTGTTGTTGTTGTTGACGTTGTTGTTGTTGTTGTTTATTTGACGTTGTTGTTGTTGTTGTTGTTTATTTGACGTTGTTTTAGATGTTGTTGTTTATTTGACGTTGTTGTTGTTGTTGTTGTTTATTTAACGTTGTTTTAGATGTTGTTGTTTATTTGACGGTGTTGTTGTTTATTTGACAGTATTGTTGTTGTTGACGTTGTTGTTGTTGTTGTTTATTTGACATTGTTGTTGTTGTTGTTGTTGTTTATTTGACGTTGTTGTTGTTGTTGTTTATTTGACGTTTTTGTTATTGACATTGTTGTTGTTGTTGTTGTTGTTGTTGTTTATATGACGTTGTTGTTGTTGTTGTTGTTGTTGTTTATTTGACATAGTTGTTGTTGTTGTTGACGTTGTTGTTGTTGTTGTTGTTGTTTATTTGACGTTTTTGTTGTTGTTGATGTTGTTGTTGTTGTTTATTTGACGTTGTTGTTGTTTATTTGATGTTGTTGTTGTTGTTTATTTGACGTTGTTGTTGTTGTTATTGTTGTTGTTTATTTGACGTTGTTGTTGTTGTTGTTGTTTATTTGATGTTGTTGTTGTTGTTGTTTATTTGACGTTGGTGTTGTTGTTGTTTATTTGACATTGTTGTTGTTGTTATTTATTTGACGTTGTTGTTGTTGTTATTGTTTATTTGACGTTGTTGTTGTTGTTGTTGTTGTTTATTTGACGTTGTTATTGTTGTTTATTTGACGTTGTTTTTGTTATTTGACGTTGTTTTTGTTGTTGTTGTTGTATTTATTGTTGTTGTTGTTGTATTTGTTATTGTTGTTGCTTATTTGACGTTGTTGTTATTGTTGTTGTTTATTTGACGTTGTTATTGCTGTTGTTTATTTGACGTTGTTGTTGTTGTTGTTTATTTGATGTTGTTGTTGTTGTTTATTTGACGTTGTTGTTGTTGTTGTTGTTTATTTGACGTTGTTATTGTTGTTGCTGTTGTTTATTTGACGTTGTTGTTGTCATTGTTGTTGTTTATTTGTCGTTGTTTTTGTTGTTGTTGTTTATTTAACGTTGTTGTTGTTATTTATTTGACGTTGTTGTTGTTGTTGTTTATTTAACGTTGTTGTTGTTGTTGTTTATTTGACGTTGTTGTTGTTGTTTATTTTCAGTTGTTGTTGTTATTTATTTGACATTGTTGTTGTTGTTGTTGACGTTGTTGTTGTTGTTGTTTATTTGACATTGTTGTTGTTGTTGTTGGTGTTGTTGTTTATTTGACGTTGTTGTTGTTGTTGTTTATTTGACGTTGTTTTAGTTCTTTTTGTTTATTTGGCGTTGTTGTTGTTTATTTGACTTTATTGTTGTTGTTGTTGTTGTTTATTTGACGTAGTTGTTGTTGTTGATGTTGTTGTTGTTGTTTATTTGACGTTTTTGTTGTTGTTGATGTTGTTGTTGTCGTTTATTTGACGTTGTTGTTGTTGTTGTTTATTTGACGTTGTTGTTGTTGTTTATTTGATGTTGTTGTTGTTGTTTATTTGACATTGTTGTTGTTGTTGACGTTGTTGTTGTTGTTTATTTGACATTGTTGTTGTTGTTTATTTGACGTTGTTGTTGTTGTTTATTTGACGTAGTTGTTGTTGTTGACGTTGTTTTTGTTGTTGTTTTTGTTGTTGTTGTTTATTTGACATTTTTATTGTTGTTGTTGATGTTGTTGATGTTGTTGTTTATTTGACGTTGTTGTTATTGTCTATTTGACATTGTTGTTGTTGTTTATTTGACGTTGTTGTTGTTGTTATTGTTGTTGTTTATTTGACGTTGTTATTGTTGTTTATTTGATGTTGTTGTTGTTGTTGTATATTTGACGTTGGTGTTGTTGTTGTTTATTTGACGTTGTTGTTGTTATTTATCTGACGTTGTTGTATTTGTTATTTTTATTTGACGTTGTTGTTGTTATTGTTTATTAGACGTTGTTGTTGTTGTTGTTTATTTGACGTTGTTATTGTTGTTTATTTGACGTTGTTGTTATTGTTGTTGTTTATTTGACGTTGTTGTTGTTGTTGTTGTTTATTGGACATTGTTGTTGTTGTTGACGTTGTTGTTGTTGTTGTTGTTGTTTATTTGACGTTGTTGTTGTTGACGTTGTTGTTGTTGTTATTGTTATTTATTTGACGTTGTTGTTGTTTATTTGACGTTATTGTTATTGTTTATTTGACGTTGTTGTTGTTGTTTATTTGACATTGTTGTTGTTGTTGTTATTGTTTATTTGACGTTGTTGTTGTTTATTTGACGTTGTTGTTGTTGTTGTTGACGTTGTTGTTGTTGTTGTTGTTTATTTGACGTTGTTGTTGTTGTTGTTTATTTGACGTTGTTGTTGTTGTTGTTTATTTGACGTTGTTGTTGTTGTTGTTTATTTGATGTTGTTGTTGTTGTTTATTTGACGGTGTTGTTGTTGTTGTTGTTTATTTGACGTTGTTGTTGTTGTTGACGTTGTTGTTGTTGTTTATTTGACGTTTTTGTTGTTGATGTTGTTGTTGTTTTTGTAGTTGTTTATTTGACGTTGTTGTTGTTGTTTATTTGACGTTGTTGTTGTTGTTGTTTATTTGACGTAGTTGTTGTTGTTAACGTTGTTGTTGTTGTTTATTTGACGTTGTTGTTGTTGACATTGTTGTTGTTGTTTATTTGACGTAGTTGTTGTTGTTAACGTTGTTGTTGTTGTTGTTTATATGACGTTGTTGTTGTTGTTTATTTGACGTTGTTGTTGTTGTTTATTTGATGTTGTTGTTGTTGTTGCTGTTTATTTGACATTGTTGTTGTTGTTGACGTTGTTGTTGTTGTTGTTGTTTATTTGACATTGTTGTTGTTGTTGTTGTTGACGTTGTTGTTGTTGTTGTTGTTTATTTGACGTTGTTGTTGTTGTTGTTGTTTATTTGACGTTGTTTTAGTTGTTGTTGTTTATTTGACGTTGTTGTTGTTGTTTATTTGACGTTGTTGTTTTTGTTTATTTGACGTTGTTGTTGTTGACATTGTTGTTGTTGTTGTTTATTTGACGCTGTTTTTGTTGTTGTTGTTTATTTGGCGTTGTTATTGTTATTTATTTGACATTGTTGTTGTTGACATTGTTGTTGTTGTTGTTTATTTGACGCAATTTTTGTTGTTGACGTTGTTGTTGTTGTTGTTGTTTATTTGACGTTGTTGTTGTTGTTGTTGACGTTGTTGTTGTTGTTGTTTATTTGACGTTGTTGTTGTTGTTGTTGTTTATTTGACGTTGTTTTAGATGTTGTTGTTTATTTGACGTTGTTGTTGTTGTTGTTGTTTATTTAACGTTGTTTTAGATGTTGTTGTTTATTTGACGGTGTTGTTGTTTATTTGACAGTGTTGTTGTTGTTGACGTTGTTGTTGTTGTTGTTTATTTGACATTGTTGTTGTTGTTGTTGTTGTTTATTTGACGTTGTTGTTGTTGTTGTTTATTTGACGTTTTTGTTATTGACATTGTTGTTGTTGTTGTTGTTTATATGACATTGTTGTTGTTGTTTATATGACATTGTTGTTGTTGTTGTTGTTGTTTATTTGACATAGTTGTTGTTGTTGTTGACGTTGTTGTTGTTGTTGTTGTTTATTTGACGTTTTTGTTGTTGTTGATGTTGTTGTTGTTGTTTATTTGACGTTGTTATTGTTTATTTGATGTTGTTGTTGTTGTTTATTTGACGTTGTTGTTGTTGTTATTGTTGTTGTTTATTTGACGTTGTTGTTGTTGTTGTTGTTTATTTGATGTTGTTGTTGTTGTTTATTTGACGTTGGTGTTGTTGTTGTTTATTTGACATTGTTGTTGTTGTTATTTATTTGACGTTGTTGTTGTTGTTATTGTTTATTTGACGTTGTTGTTGTTTATTTGACGTTGTTATTGTTGTTTATTTGACGTTGTTTTTGTTATTTGACGTTGTTTTTGTTGTTGTTGTTGTATTTATTGTTGTTGTTGTTGTATTTGTTATTGTTGTTGCTTATTTGACGTTGTTGTTATTGTTGTTGTTTATTTGACGTTGTTATTGCTGTTGTTTATTTGACGTTGTTGTTGTTGTTGTTGTTTATTTGATGTTGTTGTTGTTGTTTATTTGACGTTGTTGTTGTTGTTGTTGTTTATTTGACGTTGTTATTGTTGTTGCTGTTGTTTATTTGACGTTGTTGTTGTCATTGTTGTTGTTTATTTGTCGTTGTTTTTGTTGTTGTTGTTTATTTAACGTTGTTGTTGTTATTTATTTGACGTTGTTGTTGTTGTTGTTTATTTAACGTTGTTGTTGTTGTTGTTTATTTGACGTTGTTGTTGTTGTTTATTTTCAGTTGTTGTTGTTGTTGTTATTTATTTGACATTGTTGTTGTTGTTGTTGACGTTGTTGTTGTTGTTGTTTATTTGACATTGTTGTTGTTGTTGTTGGTGTTGTTGTTTATTTGACGTTGTTGTTGTTGTTGTTTATTTGACGTTGTTTTAGTTCTTTTTGTTTATTTGGCGTTGTTGTTGTTTATTTGACTTTATTGTTGTTGTTGTTGTTTATTTGACGTAGTTGTTGTTGTTGACGTTGTTGTTGTTGTTTATTTGACGTTTTTGTTGTTGTTGATGTTGTTGTTGTCGTTTATTTGACGTTGTTGTTGTTGTTGTTTATTTGACGTTGTTGTTGTTGTTTATTTGATGTTGTTGTTGTTGTTTATTTGACATTGTTGTTGTTGTTGACGTTGTTGTTGTTGTTTATTTGACATTGTTGTTGTTGTTTATTTGACGTTGTTGTTGTTGTTTATTTGACGTAGTTGTTGTTGTTGACGTTGTTGTTGTTGTTGTTTTTTGTTGTTGTTGTTTATTTGACATTTTTATTGTTGTTGTTGATGTTGTTGATGTTGTTGTTTATTTGACGTTGTTGTTATTGTCTATTTGACATTGTTGTTGTTGTTTATTTGACGTTGTTGTTGTTGTTATTGTTGTTGTTTATTTGACGTTGTTATTGTTGTTTATTTGATGTTGTTGTTGTTGTTGTATATTTGACGTTGGTGTTGTTGTTGTTTATTTGACGTTGTTGTTGTTATTTATCTGACGTTGTTGTATTTGTTATTTTTATTTGACGTTGTTGTTGTTATTGTTTATTAGACGTTGTTGTTGTTGTTGTTTATTTGACGTTGTTATTGTTGTTTATTTGACGTTGTTGTTATTGTTGTTGTTTATTTGACGTTGTTGTTGTTGTTGTTTATTGGACATTGTTGTTGTTGTTGACGTTGTTGTTGTTGTTGTTGTTTATTTGACGTTGTTGTTGTTGACGTTGTTGTTGTTGTTATTGTTATTTATTTGACGTTGTTGTTGTTTATTTGACGTTATTGTTATTGTTTATTTGACGTTGTTGTTGTTGTTTATTTGACATTGTTGTTGTTGTTGTTATTGTTTATTTGACGTTGTTGTTGTTTATTTGACGTTGTTGTTGTTGTTGTTGACGTTGTTGTTGTTGTTGTTGTTTATTTGACGTTGTTGTTGTTGTTGTTTATTTGACGTTGTTGTTGTTGTTGTTTATTTGACGTTGTTGTTGTTGTTGTTTATTTGATGTTGTTGTTGTTGTTTATTTGACGGTGTTGTTGTTGTTGTTGTTTATTTGACGTTGTTGTTGTTGTTGACGTTGTTGTTGTTGTTTATTTGACGTTTTTGTTGTTGATGTTGTTGTTGTTTTTGTAGTTGTTTATTTGACGTTGTTGTTGTTGTTTATTTGACGTTGTTGTTGTTGTTGTTTATTTGACGTAGTTGTTGTTGTTAACGTTGTTGTTGTTGTTTATTTGACGTTGTTGTTGTTGACATTGTTGTTGTTGTTTATTTGACGTAGTTGTTGTTGTTAACGTTGTTGTTGTTGTTGTTTATATGACGTTGTTGTTGTTGTTTATTTGACGTTGTTGTTGTTGTTTATTTGATGTTGTTGTTGTTGTTGCTGTTTATTTGACATTGTTGTTGTTGTTGACGTTGTTGTTGTTGTTGTTGTTTATTTGACATTGTTGTTGTTGTTGTTGTTGACGTTGTTGTTGTTGTTGTTGTTTATTTGACGTTGTTGTTGTTGTTGTTGTTTATTTGACGTTGTTTTAGTTGTTGTTGTTTATTTGACGTTGTTGTTGTTTATTTGACGTTGTTGTTTTTGTTTATTTGACGTTGTTGTTGTTGACATTGTTGTTGTTGTTGTTTATTTGACGCTGTTTTTGTTGTTGTTGTTTATTTGGCGTTGTTATTGTTATTTATTTGACATTGTTGTTGTTGACATTGTTGTTGTTGTTGTTTATTTGACGCAATTTTTGTTGTTGACGTTGTTGTTGTTGTTGTTGTTTATTTGACGTTGTTGTTGTTGTTGTTGACGTTGTTGTTGTTGTTGTTGTTGTTTATTTGACGTTGTTGTTGTTGTTGTTGTTTATTTGACGTTGTTTTAGATGTTGTTGTTTATTTGACGTTGTTGTTGTTGTTGTTGTTTATTTAACGTTGTTTTAGATGTTGTTGTTTATTTGACGGTGTTGTTGTTTATTTGACAGTGTTGTTGTTGTTGACGTTGTTGTTGTTGTTGTTTATTTGACATTGTTGTTGTTGTTGTTGTTGTTTATTTGACGTTGTTGTTGTTGTTGTTTATTTGACGTTTTTGTTATTGACATTGTTGTTGTTGTTGTTGTTGTTGTTGTTTATATGACGTTGTTGTTGTTGTTGTTGTTGTTTATTTGACATAGTTGTTGTTGTTGTTGACGTTGTTGTTGTTGTTGTTGTTTATTTGACGTTTTTGTTGTTGTTGATGTTGTTGTTGTTGTTTATTTGACGTTGTTATTGTTTATTTGATGTTGTTGTTGTTGTTTATTTGACGTTGTTGTTGTTGTTATTGTTGTTGTTTATTTGACGTTGTTGTTGTTGTTGTTGTTTATTTGATGTTGTTGTTGTTGTTTATTTGACGTTGGTGTTGTTGTTGTTTATTTGACATTGTTGTTGTTGTTATTTATTTGACGTTGTTGTTGTTGTTATTGTTTATTTGACGTTGTTGTTGTTTATTTGACGTTGTTATTGTTGTTTATTTGACGTTGTTTTTGTTATTTGACGTTGTTTTTGTTGTTGTTGTTGTATTTATTGTTGTTGTTGTTGTATTTGTTATTGTTGTTGCTTATTTGACGTTGTTGTTATTGTTGTTGTTTATTTGACGTTGTTATTGCTGTTGTTTATTTGACGTTGTTGTTGTTGTTGTTGTTTATTTGATGTTGTTGTTGTTGTTTATTTGACGTTGTTGTTGTTGTTGTTGTTTATTTGACGTTGTTATTGTTGTTGCTGTTGTTTATTTGACGTTGTTGTTGTCATTGTTGTTGTTTATTTGTCGTTGTTTTTGTTGTTGTTGTTTATTTAACGTTGTTGTTGTTATTTATTTGACGTTGTTGTTGTTGTTGTTGTTTATTTAACGTTGTTGTTGTTGTTGTTTATTTGACGTTGTTGTTGTTGTTTATTTTCAGTTGTTGTTGTTGTTGTTATTTATTTGACATTGTTGTTGTTGTTGTTGACGTTGTTGTTGTTGTTGTTTATTTGACATTGTTGTTGTTGTTGTTGGTGTTGTTGTTTATTTGACGTTGTTGTTGTTGTTGTTTATTTGACGTTGTTTTAGTTCTTTTTGTTTATTTGGCGTTGTTGTTGTTTATTTGACATTATTGTTGTTGTTGTTGTTGTTTATTTGACGTAGTTGTTGTTGTTGACGTTGTTGTTGTTGTTTATTTGACGTTTTTGTTGTTGTTGATGTTGTTGTTGTCGTTTATTTGACGTTGTTGTTGTTGTTGTTTATTTGACGTTGTTGTTGTTGTTTATTTGATGTTGTTGTTGTTGTTTATTTGACATTGTTGTTGTTGTTGACGTTGTTGTTGTTGTTGTTTATTTGACATTGTTGTTGTTGTTTATTTGACGTTGTTGTTGTTGTTTATTTGACGTAGTTGTTGTTGTTGACGTTGTTGTTGTTGTTGTTTTTGTTGTTGTTGTTTATTTGACATTTTTATTGTTGTTGTTGATGTTGTTGATGTTGTTGTTTATTTGACGTTGTTGTTATTGTCTATTTGACATTGTTGTTGTTGTTTATTTGACGTTGTTGTTGTTGTTATTGTTGTTGTTTATTTGACGTTGTTATTGTTGTTTATTTGATGTTGTTGTTGTTGTTGTATATTTGACGTTGGTGTTGTTGTTGTTTATTTGACGTTGTTGTTGTTATTTATCTGACGTTGTTGTATTTGTTATTTTTATTTGACGTTGTTGTTGTTATTGTTTATTAGACGTTGTTGTTGTTGTTGTTTATTTGACGTTGTTATTGTTGTTTATTTGACGTTGTTGTTATTGTTGTTGTTTATTTGACGTTGTTGTTGTTGTTTATTGGACATTGTTGTTGTTGTTGACGTTGTTGTTGTTGTTGTTGTTTATTTGACGTTGTTGTTGTTGACGTTGTTGTTGTTGTTATTGTTATTTATTTGACGTTGTTGTTGTTTATTTGACGTTATTGTTATTGTTTATTTGACGTTGTTGTTGTTGTTTATTTGACATTGTTGTTGTTGTTGTTATTGTTTATTTGACGTTGTTGTTGTTTATTTGACGTTGTTGTTGTTGTTGTTGACGTTGTTGTTGTTGTTGTTTATTTGACGTTGTTGTTGTTGTTGTTTATTTGACGTTGTTGTTGTTGTTGTTTATTTGACGTTGTTGTTGTTGTTGTTTATTTGATGTTGTTGTTGTTGTTTATTTGACGGTGTTGTTGTTGTTGTTGTTTATTTGACGTTGTTGTTGTTGTTGACGTTGTTGTTGTTGTTTATTTGACGTTTTTGTTGTTGATGTTGTTGTTGTTTTTGTAGTTGTTTATTTGACGTTGTTGTTGTTGTTTATTTGACGTTGTTGTTGTTGTTGTTTATTTGACGTAGTTGTTTTTGTTGTTGACGTTGTTGTTGTTGTTGTTGTTTATTTGACGTTTTTGTTGTTGTTGATGTTGTTGTTGTTGTTGTTTATTTGACGTTGTTGTTATTGTTGTTTATTTGATGTTGTTGTTGTTGTTGTTTATATGACGTTGTTGTTGTTATTGTTGTTGTTTATTTGACGTTGTTGTTGTTGTTGTTTATTTGATGTTGTTGTTGTTGTTTATTTGACATTGTTGTTGTTGTTGACGTTGTTGTTGTTGTTTATTTGACATTGTTGTTGTTGTTGTTGACGCTGTTGGTGTTGTTGTTTATTTGACGTTGTTGTTGTTGTTGTTTATTTGATGTTGTTTTAGTTGTTGTTGTTTACTTGACGTTGTTGTTGTTATTTATTTGACGTTGTTGTAGTTGTTTATTTGACGTTGTTGTTGTCGACATTGTTGTTGTTGTTGTTTATTTGACGTTGTTTTTGTTGTTGTTGTTTATTTGGCGTTGTTGTTGTTGTTTATTTGATGTTGTTGTTGTTGTTTATTTGACATTGTTGTTGTTGTTGACGTTGTTGTTGTTGTTTATTTGACGTAGTTGTTGTTGTTGACGTTGTTGTTGTTGTTGTTGTTGTTGTTGTTTATTTGACATTTTTATTGTTGTTGTTGATGTTGTTGATGTTGTTGTTTATTTGACGTTGTTGTTATTGTCTATTTGACATTGTTGTTGTTGTTTATTTGACGTTGTTGTTGTTGTTATTGTTGTTGTTTATTTGACGTTGTTATTGCTGTTTATTTGATGTTGTTGTTGTTGTATATTTGACATTGGTGTTGTTGTTGTTTATTTGACGTTGTTGTTGTTATTTATCTGACGTTGTTGTATTTGTTATTTATTTGACGTTGTTGTTGTTATTGTTTATTAGACGTTGTTGTTGTTGTTGTTTATTTGACGTTGTTATTGTTGTTTATTTGACGTTGTTGTTATTGTTGTTGTTTATTTGACGTTGTTGTTGTTGTTTATTGGACATTGTTGTTGTTGTTGACGTTGTTGTTGTTGTTTATTTGACGTTGTTGTTGTTGACGTCGTTGTTGTTGTTATTGTTATTTATTTGACGTTGTTGTTGTTTATTTGACGTTGTTGTTGTTGTTTATTTGACGTTGTTGTTGTTGTTTATTTGACATTGTTGTTGTTGTTGTTATTGTTTATTTGACGTTGTTGTTGTTTATTTGACGTTGTTGTTGTTGTTGTTGACGTTGTTGTTGTTGTTGTTGTTGTTTATTTGACGTTGTTGTTGTTGTTGTAGTTGTTTATTTGACGTTGTTGTTGTTGTTGTTTATTTGACGTTGTTGTTGTTGTTGTTTATTTGATGTTGTTGTTGTTGTTTATTTGACGGTGTTGTTGTTGTTGTTGTTTATTTGACGTTGTTGTTGTTGTTGACGTTGTTGTTGTTGTTTATTTGACGTTTTTGTTGTTGATGTTGTTGTTGTTTTTGTAGTTGTTTATTTGACGTTGTTGTTGTTGTTTATTTGACGTTGTTGTTGTTGTTGTTGTTTATTTGACGTAGTTGTTGTTGTTGTTGACGTTGTTGTTGTTGTTGTTGTTGTTGTTTATTTGACGTTTTTGTTATTGTTGATGTTGTTGTTGTTGTTGTTTATTTGACGTTGTTGTTATTGTTGTTTATTTGATGTTGTTGTTGTTGTTGTTTATATGACGTTGTTGTTGTTATTGTTGTTGTTTATTTGACGTTGTTGTTGTTGTTGTTTATTTGATGTTGTTGTTGTTGTTTATTTGACATTGTTGTTGTTGTTGACGTTGTTGTTGTTGTTTATTTGACATTGTTGTTGTTGTTGTTGACGCTGTTGGTGTTGTTGTTTATTTGACGTTGTTGTTGTTGTTGTTGTTTATTTGATGTTGTTTTAGTTGTTGTTGTTTATTTGACGTTGTTGTTGTTATTTATTTGACGTTGTTGTAGTTGTTTATTTGACGTTGTTGTTGTCGACATTGTTGTTGTTGTTGTTGTTTATTTGACGTTGTTTTTGTTGTTGTTGTTTATTTGGCGTTGTTGTTGTTGTTTATTTGACATTGTTGTTGTTGTTGTTTATTTGACGTAGTTTTTGTTGTTAACGTTGTTGTTGTTGTTATTGTTGTTTATTTGACGTTTTTGTTGTTCTTGATGTTGTTGTTGTTGTTTATTTGACGTTGTTGTTGTTGTTGTTGTTTATTTGACGTTGTTGTTGTTGTTGTTGTTGTTTATTTGACGTTGTTGTTGTTGTTGTTTATTTGACGTTGTTGTTGTTGTTGTTATTTATTTGACGTTGTTGTTGTTATTGATGTTGTTTATTTGACGTTGTTGTTGTTTATTTAATGTTGTTGTTGTTGTTTATTTGACATTGTTGTTGTTATTGTTGACGTTGTTGTTGTTGTTGTTGTTGACGTTGTTGGTGTTGTTGTTTATTTGACGTTGTTGTTGTTGTTTATTTGACGTTGTTTTAGATGTTGTTGTTTATTTGACGTTGTTGTTGTTTATTTAACGTTGTTTTAGATGTTGTTGTTTATTTGACGGTGTTGTTGTTTATTTGACAATGTTGTTATTGTTGACGTTGTTGTTGTTGTTTATTTGACATTGTTGTTGTTGTTGTTGTTGTTGACGTTGTTGGTGTTGTTGTTTATTTGACGTTATTGTTGTTGTTGTTGTTTATTTGGTGTTGTTTTAGTTGTTGTTGTTTATTTGACGTTGTTGTTGTTGTTGTTTATTTGACGTTTTTGTTTTTGACATTGTTGTTGTTGTTGTTTATATGACGTTGTTGTTGTTGTTGTTTATTTGACATAGTTGTTGTTGTTGACGTTGTTGTTGTTGTTGTTGTTGTTTATTTGACGTTTTTGTTGTTGATGATGTTGTTGTTGTTGTTTATTTGACGTTGTTGTTATTGTTTATTTGACGTTGTTGTTGTTGTTTATTTGACGTTGTTATTGTTGTTGTTTATTTGACGTTGTTGTTGTTTATTTGATATTGTTGTTGTTGTTTATTTGACGTTGGTGTTGTTGTTGTTTATTTGACGTTGTTGTTGTTGTTGTTATTTATTTGACGTTGTTGTTGTTATTGTTTATTTGACGTTGTTGTTGTTGTTGTTTATTTGACGTTGTTATTGTTTTTTATTTGACGTTGTTGTTGTTGTTTATTTGACATTGTGGTTGTTTATTTGACGTTGTTGTTGTTGTTGTTTATTGGACGTTGATGTTGTTGTTGTATATTTGACGATGTTGTTGTTGTTGTTTATTTGACATTGTTGTTGTTGTTGTTTATTTGACGTTGTTGTTGTTGACATTGTTGTTGTTGTTTATTTGACGTAGTTGTTGTTGTTAACGTTGTTGTTGTTGTTTATTTGACGTTGTTGTTGTTGACATTGTTGTTGTTGTTTATTTGACGTAGTTGTTGTTGTTAACGTTGTTGTTGTTGTTGTTTATATGACGTTGTTGTTGTTGTTTATTTGACGTTGTTGTTGTTGTTTATTTGATGTTGTTGTTGTTGTTGCTGTTTATTTGACATTGTTGTTGTTGTTGACGTTGTTGTTGTTGTTGTTTATTTGACATTGTTGTTGTTGTTGTTGTTGACGTTGTTGTTGTTGTTGTTTATTTGACGTTGTTGTTGTTGTTGTTTATTTGACGTTGTTTTAGTTGTTGTTGTTTATTTGACGTTGTTGTTGTTGTTTATTTGACGTTGTTGTTATAGTTTATTTGACGTTGTTGTTGTTGACATTGTTGTTGTTGTTGTTGTTTATTTGACGTTGTTTTTGTTGTTGTTGTTGTTTATTTGGCGTTGTTATTGTTGTTTATTTGACATTGTTGTTGTTGACATTGTTGTTGTTGACATTGTTGTTGTTGTTGTTTATTTGACGCAGTTTTTGTTGTTGACGTTGTTGTTGTTGTTGTTGTTGTTTATTTGACGTTGTTGTTGTTGTTGACGTTGTTGTTGTTGTTGTTTATTTGACGTTGTTGTTGTTGTTGTTTATTTGACGTTGTTTTAGATGTTGTTGTTTATTTGACGTTGTTGTTGTTGTTGTTGTTGTTTATTTAACGTTGTTTTAGATGTTGTTGTTTATTTGACGGTGTTGTTGTTTATATGACAGTGTTGTTGTTGTTGACGTTGTTGTTGTTGTTGTTTATTTGACATTGTTGTTGTTGTTGTTGTTGTTTATTTAACGTTGTTGTTGTTGTTGTTTATTTGACGTTTTTGTTATTGACATTGTTGTTGTTGTTGTTGTTGTTTATATGACGTTGTTGTTGTTTTTGTTGTTGTTGTTGTTTATTTGACATAGTTGTTGTTGTTGACGTTGTTGTTGTTGTTGTTGTTGTTTATTTGACGTTTTTGTTGTTGTTGATGTTGTTGTTGTTGTTTATTTGACGTTGTTATTGTTTATTTGATGTTGTTGTTGTTGTTTATTTGACGTTGTTGTTGTTGTTATTGTTGTTGTTTATTTGACGTTGTTGTTGTTGTTGTTGTTTATTTGATGTTGTTGTTGTTGTTTATTTGACGTTGGTGTTGTTGTTGTTTATTTGACATTGTTGTTGTTGTTATTTATTTGACGTTGTTGTTGTTGTTATTGTTTATTTGACGTTGTTGCTGTTGTTGTTGTTGTTTATTTGACGATGTTATTGTTGTTTATTTGACGTTGTTTTTGTTATTTGACGTTGTTTTTGTTGTTGTTGTTGTATTTATTGTTGTTGTTGTTGTATTTGTTATTGTTGTTACTTATTTGACGTTGTTGTTATTGTTGTTGTTTATTTGACGTTGTTATTGCTGTTGTTTATTTGACGTTGTTGTTGTTGTTGTTGTTTATTTGATGTTGTTGTTGTTGTTTATTTGACGTTGTTGTTGTTGTTGTTGTTTATTTGACGTTGTTATTGTTGTTGTTGTTGTTTATTTGACGTTGTTGTTGTCATTGTTGTTGTTTATTTGTCGTTGTTTTTGTTGTTGTTGTTTATTTAACGTTGTTGTTGTTATTTATTTGACGTTGTTGTTGTTGTTGTTTATTTGACGTTGTTGTTGTTGACATTGTTGTTGTTGTTTATTTGACGTAGTTGTTGTTGTTAACGTTGTTGTTGTTGTTGTTTATATGACGTTGTTGTTGTTGTTTATTTGACGTTGTTGTTGTTGTTTATTTGATGTTGTTGTTGTTGTTGCTGTTTATTTGACATTTTTGTTGTTGTTGACGTTGTTGTTGTTGTTGTTGTTTATTTGACATTGTTGTTGTTGTTGTTGACGTTGTTGTTGTTGTTGTTGTTTATTTGACGTTGTTTTAGTTGTTGTTGTTTATTTGACGTTGTTGTTGTTGTTTATTTGACGTTGTTGTTATTGTTTATTTGACATTGTTGTTGTTGACATTGTTGTTGTTGTTGTTGTTTATTTGACGTTGTTTTTGTTGTTGTTGTTTATTTGGCGTTGTTATTGTTGTTTATTTGACATTGTTGTTGTTGACATTGTTGTTGTTGACATTGTTGCTGTTGTTGTTGTTTATTTGACGCAGTTTTTGTTGTTGACGTTGTTGTTGTTGTTGTTGTTGTTGTTGACGTTGTTGTTGTTGTTGTTTATTTGACGTTGTTTTAGATGTTGTTGTTTATTTGACGTTGTTGTTGTTGTTGTTTATTTAACGTTGTTTTAGATGTTGTTGTTTATTTGACGGTGTTGTTGTTTATTTGACAGTGTTGTTGTTGTTGACGTTGTTGTTGTTGTTGTTTATTTGACATTGTTGTTGTTGTTGTTGTTGTTGTTGTTTATTTGACGTTGTTGTTGTTGTTGTTGTTGTTGTTTATTTGACGTTTTTGTTATTGACATTGTTGTTGTTGTTGTTTATATGACGTTGTTGTTGTTGTTGTTGTTGTTTATTTGACATAGTTGTTGTTGTTGACGTTGTTGTTGTTGTTGTTGTTTATTTGACGTTTTTGTTGTTGTTGATGTTGTTGTTGTTGTTTATTTGACGTTGTTATTGTTTATTTGATGTTGTTGTTGTTGTTTATTTGACATTGTTGTTGTTGTTATTGTTGTTGTTTATTTGACGTTGTTGTTGTTGTTGTTTATTTGATGTTGTTGTTGTTGTTTATTTGACGTTGGTGTTGTTGTTGTTTATTTGACATTGTTGTTGTTGTTATTTATTTGACGTCGTTGTTGTTGTTGTTATTGTTTATTTGACGTTGTTGCTGTTGTTGTTGTTGTTTATTTGACGTTGTTATTGTTGTTTATTTGAAGTTGTTTTTGTTATTTGACGTTGTTTTTGTTGTTGTTGTTCTATTTATTGTTGTTGTTGTTGTATTTGTTATTGTTGTTGCTTATTTGACGTTGTTGTTCTTGTTGTTGTTTATTTGACGTTGTTATTGCTGTTGTTTATTTGACGTTGTTGTTGTTGTTGTTGTTTATTTGATGTTGTTGTTGTTGTTTATTTGACGTTGTTGTTGTTGTTGTTGTTTATTTGACGTTGTTATTGTTGTTGCTGTTGTTTATTTGACGTTGTTGTTGTCATTGTTGTTGTTTATTTGTCGTTGTTTTTGTTGTTGTTGTTTATTTAACGTTGTTGTTGTTATTTATTTGACGTTGTTGTTGTTGTTGTTTATTTAACGTTGTTGTTGTTGTTTATTTGACGTTGTTGTTGTTGTTTATTTTTAGTTGTTGTTGTTGTTATTTATTTGACATTGTTGTTGTTGTTGTTGACGTTGTTGTTGTTGTTGTTGTTTATTTGACATTGTTGTTGTTGTTGTTGTTGGTGTTGTTGTTTATTTGACGTTGTTGTTGTTGTTGTTTATTTGACGTTGTTTTAGTTCTTTTTGTTTATTTGGCGTTGTTGTTGTTTATTTGACATTGTTGCTATTGACATTGTTGTTTTTGTTGTTGTTGACGTTGTTGTTGTCGTTTATTTGACGTTGTTGTTGTTGTTGTTTATTTGACGTTGTTGTTGTTGTTGTTTATTTGATGTTGTTGTTGTTGTTTATTTGACATTGTTGTTGTTGTTGACGTTGTTGTTGTTGTTGTTTATTTGACATTGTTGTTGTTGTTGTTTATTTGACGTTGTTGTTGTTGTTTATTTGACGTAGTTGTTGTTGTTGACGTTGTTGTTGTTGTTGTTGTTGTTTATTTGACATTTTTATTGTTGTTGTTGATGTTGTTGATGTTGTTGTTTATTTGACGTTGTTGTTATTGTCTATTTGACATTGTTGTTGTTGTTTATTTGACGTTGTTGTTGTTGTTATTGTTGTTGTTTATTTGACGTTGTTATTGTTGTTTATTTGATGTTGTTGTTGTTGTTGTATATTTGACGTGGGTGTTGTTGTTGTTTATTTCACGTTGTTGTTGTTATTTATCTGACGTTGTTGTATTTGTTATTTATTTGACGTTGTTGTTGTTATTGTTTATTAGACGTTGTTGTTGTTGTTGTTGTTTATTTGACGTTGTTATTGTTGTTTATTTGACGTTGTTGTTGTTGTTGTTGTTTATTTGACGTTGTTGTTGTTGTTTATTGGACGTTGTTGTTGTTGTTGACGTTGTTGTTGTTGTTGTTTATTTGACGTTGTTGTTGTTGACGTTGTTGTTGTTGTTATTGTTATTTATTTGACGTTGTTGTTGTTTATTTGACGTTGTTGTTGTTGTTTATTTGACTTTGTTGTTGTTGTTTATTTGACATTGTTGTTGTTGTTGTTATTGTTTATTTGACGTTGTTGTTGTTTATTTGACGTTGTTGTTGTTGTTGTTGACGTTGTTGTTGTTGTTGTTGTTGTTTATTTGACGTTGTTGTTGTTGTTGTTTATTTGACGTTGTTGTTGTTGTTGTTGTTTATTTGACGTTGTTGTTGTTGTTGTTTATTTGATGTTGTTGTTGTTGTTTATTTGACGGTGTTGTTGTTGTTGTTGTTGTTTATTTGACGTTGTTGTTGTTGTTGACGTTGTTGTTGTTGTTTATTTGACGTTTTTGTTGTTGATGTTGTTGTTGTTTTTGTAGTTGTTTATTTGACGTTGTTGTTGTTGTTTATTTGACGTTGTTGTTGTTGTTGTTTATTTGACGTAGTTGTTGTTGTTGTTGACGTTGTTGTTGTTGTTGTTTATTTTACGTTTTTGTTGTTGTTGATGTTGTTGTTGTTGTTGTTTATTTGACGTTGTTGTTATTGTTGTTTATTTGATGTTGTTGTTGTTGTTGTTTATATGACGTTGTTGTTGTTATTGTTGTTGTTTATTTGACGTTGTTGTTGTTGTTGTTGTTTATTTGATGTTGTTGTTGTTGTTTATTTGACATTGTTGTTGTTGTTGACGTTGTTGTTGTTGTTGTTTATTTGACATTGTTGTTGTTGTTGTTGACGTTGTTGGTGTTGTTGTTTATTTGACGTTGTTGTTGTTGGTTTTGTTGTTTATTTGATGTTGTTTTAGTTGTTGTTGTTTATTTGACGTTGTTGTTGTTATTTATTTGACGTTGTTGTAGTTGTTTATTTGACGTTGTTGTTGTCGACATTGTTGTTGTTGTTGTTTATTTGACGTTGTTTTTGTTGTTGTTGTTTATTTGGCGTTGTTGTTGTTGTTTATTTGACATTGTTGTTGTTGTTGTTGTTTATTTGACGTAGTTTTTGTTGTTAACGTTGTTGTTGTTGTTGTTGTTTATTTGACGTTTTTGTTGTTCTTGATGTTGTTGTTGTTGTTTATTTGACGTTGTTGTTGTTGTTGTTTATTTGACGTTGTTGTTGTTGTTGTTGTTTATTTGACGTTGTTGTTGTTGTTGTTGTTATTTATTTGACGTTGTTGTTGTTATTGATGTTGTTTATTTGACGTTGTTGTTGTTTATTTAATGTTGTTGTTGTTGTTTATTTGACATTATTGTTGTTATTGTTGACGTTGTTGTTGTTGTTGTTGACGTTGTTGGTGTTGTTGTTTATTTGACGTTGTTGTTGTTGTTTATTTGACGTTGTTTTAGATGTTGTTGTTTATTTGACGTTGTTGTTGTTTATTTAACGTTGTTTTAGATGTTGTTGTTTATTTGACGGTGTTGTTGTTTATTTGACAATGTTGTTATTGTTGACGTTGTTGTTGTTTATTTGACATTGTTGTTGTTGTTGTTGTTGTTGACGTTGTTGGTGTTGTTGTTTATTTGACGTTGTTGTTGTTGTTGTTGTTTATTTGGTGTTGTTTTAGTTGTTGTTGTTTATTTGACGTTGTTGTTGTTGTTGTTTATTTGACGTTTTTGTTTTTGACATTGTTGTTGTTGTTGTTTATATGACGTTGTTGTTGTTGTTGTTTATTTGACATAGTTGTTGTTGTTGACGTTGTTGTTGTTGTTGTTGTTGTTGTTGTTGTTTATTTGACGTTTTTGTTGTTGATGATGTTGTTGTTGTTGTTTATTTGACGTTGTTGTTATTGTTTATTTGACGTTGTTGTTGTTGTTGTTTATTTGACGTTGTTATTGTTGTTGTTTATTTGACGTTGTTGTTTATTTGATATTGTTGTTGTTGTTTATTTGACGTTGGTGTTGTTGTTGTTTATTTGACGTTGTTGTTGTTGTTGTTATTTATTTGACGTTGTTGTTGTTGTTATTGTTTATTTGACGTTGTTGTTGTTGTTGTTTATTTGACGTTGTTATTGTTGTTTATTTGACGTTGTTTTTGTTATTTGACGTTGTTGTTGTTGTTGTATTTGTAGTTGTTGTTGTTGTTGCTTATTTGACGTTGTTGTTATTGTTGTTGTTTATTTGACGTTGTTGCTGTTGTTTATTTGACGTTGTTGTTGTTGTTGTTTATTTGATGTTGTTGTTGTTGTTTATTTGACGTTGTTGTTGACGTTGTTGTTGTTGTTGTTTATTTGACGTTGTTATTGTTGTAGCTGTTGTTTATTTGACGTTGTTGTTGTCGTTGTTGTTGTTTATTTGACGTTGTTGTTGTTGTTGTTGTTTATTTGACGTTGTTGTTGTTGTTATTTATTTGACGTTGTTGTTGTTTATTTGACGTTGTTGTTGTTGTTATTTATTTGACGTTGTTGTTGTTGTTTATTTGACGTTGTTGTTGTTGTTGTTTATTTGACATTGTTGTTGTTCTTGTTGACGTTGTTGTTGTTGTTTATTTGACATTCTTGTTGTTGTTGTTGGTGTTGTTGTTTATTTGACGTCGTTGTTGTTGTTGTGGTTGTTTATTTGACGTTGTTTTAGTTGTTGTTGTTTATTTAGCGTTGTTGTTGTTTATTTGACATTGTTGTTGTTGACATTGTTGTTGTTGTTGTTTATTTGACGTAGTTGTTGTTTTTGACGTTGTTGTTGCTTATTTGACGTTTTTGTTGTTGTTGATGTTGTTGTTGTTATTTATTTGACGTTGTTGTTGTTAATGTTTATTTGACGTTGTTGTTATTGTTATTGTTGTTGTTTATTTGACGTTGTTGTTGTTGTTGTTTATTTGTTGTTGTTGTTGTTTATTTGTTGTTGTTGTTGTTGTTGTTTATTTGACGTTGTTATTGTTGTTTATTTGACGTTGTTTTTGTTATTTGACGTTGTTGTTGTTGTTGTATTTGTAGTTGTTGTTGTTGTTGCTTATTTGACGTTGTTGTTATTGTTGTTGTTTATTTGACGTTGTTGCTGTTGTTTATTTGACGTTGTTGTTGTTGTTGTTGTTTATTTGATGTTGTTGTTGTTGTTTATTTGACGTTGTTGTTGACGTTGTTGTTGTTGTTGTTGTTTATTTGACGTTGTTATTGTTGTAGCTGTTGTTTATTTGACGTTGTTGTTGTCGTTGTTGTTGTTTATTTGACGTTGTTGTTGTTGTTGTTTATTTGACGTTGTTGTTGTTGTTATTTATTTGACGTTGTTGTTGTTTATTTGACGTTGTTGTTGTTGTTATTTATTTGACGTTGTTGTTGTTGTTTATTTGACGTTGTTGTTGTTGTTGTTTATTTGACATTGTTGTTGTTGTTGTTGACGTTGTTGTTGTTGTTTATTTGACATTCTTGTTGTTGTTGTTGGTGTTGTTGTTTATTTGACGTCGTTGTTGTTGTTGTTGTTGTTGTTTATTTGACGTTGTTTTAGTTGTTGTTGTTTATTTGGCGTTGTTGTTGTTGTTTATTTGACATTGTTGTTGTTGACATTGTTGTTGTTGTTTATTTGACGTAGTTGTTGTTTTTGACGTTGTTGTTGCTTATTTGACGTTTTTGTTGTTGTTGATGTTGTTGTTGTTATTTATTTGACGTTGTTGTTGTTAATGTTTATTTGACGTTGTTGTTATTGTTATTGTTGTTGTTTATTTGACGTTGTTGTTGTTGTTGTTTATTTGTTGTTGTTGTTGTTGTTTATTTGTTGTTGTTGTTGTTGTTGTTGTTTATTTGACATTGTTGTTGTTGTTGACGTTGTTGTTGTTGTTGTTTTTTATTTGACATTGTTGTTGTTGTTGTTTATTTGACGTTGTTGTTGTTGTTGTTGTTTATTTGACGTAGTTGTTGTTGTTGACGTTGTTGTTGTTGTTTATTTGACCTTTTTGTTGTTGTTGATGTTGTTGTTGTTGTTTATTTGACGTTGTTGATATTGTCTATTTGACGTTGTTGTTGTTGTTTATTTGACGTTGTTGTTATTGTTGTTGTTTATTTGAGGTTGTTATTGTTGTTTATTTGATGTTGTTGTTGTTGTTGTTGTTTATTTGACGTTGGTTTTGTTGTTGTTTATTTGACGTTGTTGTTGTTGTTATTTATTTGACGTTGTTGTTGTTGTTATTGTTTATTAGAAGTTGTTGTTGTTGTTTATTTGACGTTGTTATTGTTGTTTATTTGACGTTGTTGTTATTGTTGTTGTTTATTTGACGTTGTTGTTGTTGTTTATTGGACGTTGTTATTGTTGTTGTTGTTGTTTATTTGATGTTGTTGTTGTCGTTGTTGTTGTTTATTTGACGTTGTTGTTGTTGTTGTTGTTTATTTGACGTTGTTGTTGTTGTTGTTATTTATTTGACGTTGTTGTTGTTTATTTGAAGTTGTTGTTATTTATTTGACATTGTTGTTGTTGTTGTTGTTTATTTGACGTTGTTATTGTTGTTGTTGTTTATTTGACATTGTTGTTGTTGTTGACGTTGTTGTTGTTGTTTATTTGACGTTGTTGTAGTTGTTTATTTGACATTGTTGTTGTTGACATTGTTGTTGTTGTTGTTTATTTGACGTTGTTTTTGTTGTTGTTGTTTATTTGGCGTTGTTGTTGTCGTTTATTTGACATTGTTGTTGTTGACATTGTTTTTGTTGTTGTTTATTTGATGTAGTTTTTGTTGTTGATATTGTTGTTGTTGTTGTTGTTTATTTGACGTTTTTGTTGTTCTTGATGTTGTTGTTGTTGTTGTTTATTTGACGTTGTTGTTGTTGTTGTTGTTGTTTATTTGACGTTGTTGTTGTTGTTGTTTATTTGACGTTGTTGTTGTTGTTGTTCATTTGACCTTGTTGTTGTTGTTATTTATTTGACTTTGTTGTTGTTATTGATGTTGTTTATTTGACGTTGTTGTTGTTTATTTAATGTTGTTGTTGTTATTTATTTGACATTGTTGTTGTTGTTGACGTTGTTGTTGTTGTTGTTGTTGACGTTGTTGGTGTTGTTGTTTATTTGACGTTGTTGTTGTTGTTGTTGTTTATTTGACGTTGTTTTAGATGTTGTTGTTTATTTGACGTTGTTGTTGTTTATTTAACGTTGTTTTAGATGTTGTTGTTTATTTGACGGTGTTGTTGTTTATTTGACATTGTTGTTGTTGTTGACGTTGTTGTTGTTGTTGTTTATTTGACATTGTTGTTGTTGTTGTTGTTGACGTTGTTGGTGTTGTTGTTTATTTGACGTTGTTGTTGTTGTTGTTGTTGTTGTTGTTTATTTGACGTTGTTTTAGTTGTTGTTGTTGTTTATTTGACGTTGTTGTTGTTGTTGTTTATTTGACGTTTTTGTTTTTGACATTATTGTTGTTGTTGTTTATATGACGTTGTTGTTGTTGTTGTTGTTTATTTGACATAGTTTTTGTTGTTGACGTTGTTGTTGTTGTTGTTTATTTGACGTTTTTGTTGTTGATGATGATGTTGTTGTTGTTTATTTGACGTTGTTGTTATTGTTTATTTGACGTTGTTGTTGTTGTTTATTTGACGTTGTTATTGTTGTTGTTTATTTAACGTTGTTGTTGTTGTTTATTTGATGTTGTTGTTGTTGTTTATTTGACGTTGGTGTTGTTGTTGTTTATTTGACGTTGTTGTTGTTGTTGTTTATTTGACGTTGTTGTTGTTATTTGACGTTGTTGTTGTTGTTGTATTTGTTGTTGTTGTTGTTGCTTATTTGACGTTGTTGTTATTGTTGTTGTTTATTTGACGTTGTTGCTATTGTTTATTTGACGTTGTTGTTGTTGTTTATTTGATGTTGTTGTTGTTGTTGTTTATTTGACGTTGTTGTTGACGTTGTTGTTGTTGTTTATTTGACGTTGTTATTGTTGTTGTTGTTGTTTATTTGACGTTGTTGTTGTCGTTGTTGTTGCTTATTTGACGTTGTTGTTGTTGTTGTTGTTGTTTATTTGACGTTGTTGTTGTTGTTATTTATTTGACGTTGTTGTTGTTTATTTGACGTTGTTGTTGTTGTTATTTATTTGACGCTGTTGTTGTTGTTTATTTGACGTTGTTGTTGTTGTTGTTTATTTGACATTGTTGTTGTTGTTGTTGACGTTGTTGTTGTTGTTTATTTGACATTCTTGTTGTTGTTGTTGGTGTTGTTGTTTATTTGACGTCGTTGTTGTTGTTGTTGTTGTTTATTTGACGTTGTTTTAGTTGTTGTTGTTTATTTGGCGTTGTTGTTGTTTATTTGACATTGTTGTTGTTGACATTGTTGTGGTTGTTGTTTATTTGACGTAGTTGTTGTTTTTGACGTTGTTGTTGCTTATTTGACGTTTTTGTTGTTGTTGATGTTGTTGTTGTTATTTATTTGACGTTGTTGTTGTTAATGTTTATTTGGCGTTGTTGTTGTTGTTATTGTTGTTGTTTATTTGACGTTGTTGTTGTTGTTGTTTATTTGTTGTTGTTGTTGTTGTTTATTTGTTGTTGTTGTTGTTGTTGTTTATTTGACATTGTTGTTGTTGTTGACGTTGTTGTTGTTGTTGTTTTTTATTTGACATTGTTGTTGTTGTTGTTTATTTGACGTTGTTGTTGTTGTTTATTTGACGTAGTTGTTGTTGTTGACGTTGTTGTTGTTGTTGTTGTTGTTGTTGTTTATTTGACCTTTTTGTTGTTTTTGATGTTGTTGTTGTCGTTGTTTATTTGACGTTGTTGTTATTGTCTATTTGACGTTGTTGTTGTTGTTTATTTGACGTTGTTGTTGTTATTGTTGTTGTTTATTTGAGGTTGTTATTGTTGTTGTTTATTTGTTGTTGTTTATTTGACGTTGTTGTTGTTTTTTGTTGTTGTTTATTTATTGTTGTTTATTTGACGTTGTTTTTATTGTTGTTGTTTATTTGACGTTGTTGTTTTTTGTTGTTTATTGGATGTTGTTGTCGTTGTTGACGTTGTTGTTGTTGTTTATTTGACGTTGTTGTTGTTGACGTTGTTGTTATTGTTATTGTTATTTATTTGACGTTGTTGTTGTTGTTGTTTATTTGACGTTGTTGTTGTTGTTTATTTGACGTTGTTGTTGTTGTTTATTTGACATTGTTGTTGTTGTTGTTATTGTTTATTTGACGTTGTTGTTATTTATTTGACGTTGTTGTTGTTGACGTTGTTGTTGTTGTTGTTTATTTGACGTTGTTGTTGTTGTTGTTTATTTGACGTTGTTGTTGTTGTTGTTTATTTGACGTTGTTGTTGTTGTTGTTTATTTGATGTGGTTGTTGTTGTTGTTGTTTATTTGACGGTGTTGTGGTTGTTGTTGTTTATTTGACGTTGTTGTTGTTGTTGACGTTGTTGTTGTTGTTGTTTATTTGACGTTTTTGTTGTTGATGTTGTTGTTGTTTTTGTAGTTGTTTATTTGACATTGTTGTTGTTGTTTATTTGACGTTGTTGTTGTTGTTTATTTGACGTAGTTGTTGTTGTTGTTGTTTATTTGACGTTTTTGTTGTTGTTGATGTTGTTGTTGATGTTGTTGTTGTTGTTGTTGTTTATTTGACGTTGTTGTTATTGTTGTTTATTTGACGTTGTTGTTGTTGTTGTTTATATGACGTTGTTGTTGTTGTTGTTATTGTTGTTGTTTATTTGACGTTGTTGTTGTTGTTGTTTATTTGATGTCGTTGTTGTTGTTGTTTATTTGACATTGTTGTTGTTGACGCTGTTGTTGTTGTTTATTTGACATTGTTGTTGTTGACGTTGTTGGTGTTGTTGTTTATTTGACGTTGTTGTTGTTGACATTGTTGTTGTTGTTGTTTATTTGACGTTGTTTTTGTTGTTGTTGTTTATTTGGCGTTGTTGATGTTGTTTATTTGACATTGTTGTTGTTGACATTATTGTTGTTGTTGTTTATTTGACGTAGTTTTTGATGTTGACGTTGTTGTTGTTGTTGTTGTTGTTTATTTGACGTTTTTGTTGTTCTTGATGTTGTTGTTGTTGTTTATTTGACGTTGTTGTTATTGTTGTTGTTGTTGTTTATTTGACGTTGTTGTTGTTGTTGTTGTTGTTCATTAGACGTTGTTGTTGTTGTTTATTTGACGTTGTTGTTGTTATTGATGTTGTTTATTTGACGTTGTTGTTGTTTATTTAATGTTGTTGTTGTTGTTTATTTGACATTGTTGTTGTTGTTGACGTTGTTGTTGTTGTTTATTTGACATTGTTGTTGTTGTTGTTGATGTTGTTGGTGTTGTTGTTTATTTGATGTTGTTGGTGTTGTTGTTTATTTGACGGTGTTGTTGTTTATTTAACATTGTTGTTGTTGTTGACGTTGTTGTTGTTGTTGTTGTTGTTTATTTGACATTGTTGTTGTTGTTGACGTTGTTGGTGTTGTTGTTTATTTGACGTTGTTGTTGTTGTTGTTGTTGTTTATTTGGCGTTGTTTTAGTTGTTGTTGTTTATTTGACGTTGTTGTTGTTGTTTATTTGACGTTTTTGTTTTTGACATTGTTGTTGTTGTTGTTGTTTATTTGACGTTGTTGTTGTTGTTTATTTGACATTGTTGTTGTTGTTGTTGACGTTGTTGTTGTTGTTTATTTGACATTCTTGTTGTTGTTGTTGGTGTTGTTGTTTATTTGACGTCGTTGTTGTTGTTGTTGTTTATTTGACGTTGTTTTAGTTGTTGTTGTTTATTTGGCGTTGTTGTTGTTTATTTGACATTGTTGTTGTTGACATTGTTGTTGTTGTTGTTTATTTGACGTAGTTGTTGTTTTTGACGTTATTGTTGCTTATTTGACGTTTTTGTTGTTGTTGATGTTGTTGTTGTTATTTATTTGACGTTGTTGTTGTTAATGTTTATTTGACATTTATGTTGTTGTTATTGTTGTTGTTTATTTGACGTTGTTGTTGTTGTTGTTGTTTATTTGTTGTTGTTGTTGTTATTGTTTATTTGTTGTTGTTGTTGTTGTTGTTGTTTATTTGACATTGTTGTTGTTGTTGACGTTGTTGTTGTTGTTGTTTTTTATTTGACATTGTTGTTGTTGTTGTTTATTTGACGTTGTTGTTGTTGTTGTTTATTTGACGTAGTTGTTGTTGTTGACGTTGTTGTTGTTGTTGTTGTTTATTTGACCTTTTTGTTGTTGTTGATGTTGTTGTTGTTGTTTATTTGACGTTGTTGTTATTGTCTATTTGACGTTGTTGTTGTTGTTTATTTGACGTTGTTGTTGTTGTTATTGTTGTTGTTTATTTGAGGTTTTTATTGTTGTTTATTTGATGTTGTTGTTGTTGTTGTTTATTTGATGTTGGTGTTGTTGTTGTTTATTTGACGTTGTTGTTGTTGTTATTTATTTGACGTTGTTGTTGTTGTTATTGTTTATTAGAAGTTGTTGTTGTTGTTGTTTATTTGACGTTGTTATTGTTGTTTATTTGACGTTGTTGTTATTGTTGTTGTTTATTTGACGTTGTTGTTGTTGTTTATTGGACGTTGTTATTGTTGTTGTTGTTGTTTATTTGACGTTGTTGTTGTTGTTGTTGTTGTTTATTTGACGTTGTTGTTGTTGTTGTTGTTGTTTATTTGACGTTGTTGTTGTTGTTGTTATTTATTTGACGTTGTTGTTGTTTATTTGACGTTGTTGTTGTTTATTTGACGTTGTTGTTTTATGTTGTTTATTTGACGTTGTTGTTGTTGTTGTTGTTTATTTGACATTGTTGTTGTTGTTGACGTTGTTGTTGTTGTTTATTTGACATTGTTGTTGTTGTTGTTGGTGTTGTTGTTTATTTGACGTTGTTGTTGTTGTTTATTTGACGTTGTTTTAGTTATTATTGTTTATTTGGCGTTGTTGTTGTTTATTTGACATTGTTGTTGTTGACATTGTTGTTGTTGTTGTTGTTGTTTATTTGACGTAGTTGTTGTTGTTGACGTTGTTGTTGTTGTTGTTGTTTATTTGACGTTTTAGTTGTTGTTGTTGACGTTGCTGTTGTTGTTGCTTATTTGACGTTTTTGTTGTTGTTGATGTTGTTGTTGTTGTTTATTTGACGTTGTTGTTAATGTTTATTTGACGTTGTTGTTGTTGTTATTGTTGTTGTTTATTTGACGTTGTTGTTGTTGTTGTTGTTTATTTATTTTTGTTGTTGTTGTTTATTTGACATTGTTGTTGTTGTTGACGTTGTTGTTGTTGTTGTTTATTTGACATTGTTGTTGTTGTTGTTCATTTGACGTTGTTGTTGTTGTTTATTTGACGTAGTTGTTGTTGCTGACGTTGTTGTTGTTGTTGTTGTTGTTTATTTGACGTTTTTGTTGTTGTTGATGTTGTTGTTGTTGTTGTTTATTTGACGTTGTTATTATTGTCTATTTGACGTTGTTGTTGTTTATTTGACGTTGTTGTTGTTGTTATTGTTGTTGTTTATTTGAGGTTGTTATTGTTGTTTATTTGATGTTGTTGTTGTTGTTGTTGTTGTTGTTGTTGTTTATTTGACGTTGGTGTTGTTGTTGTTTATTTGACATTGTTGTTGTTGTTATTTATTTGACGTTGTTGTTGTTGTTATTGTTTATTAGAAGTTGTTGTTGTTGTTTATTTGACGTTGTTGTTGTTGTTTATTTGACGTTGTTGTTATTGTTGTGTTTATTTGACGTTGTTGTTGTTTATTGGACGTTGTTATTGTTGTTGTTGTTGTTGTTTATTTGACGTTGTTGTTGTCGTTGTTGTTGTTTATTTGACGTTGTTGTTGTTGTTTATTTGACGTTGTTGTTGTTGTTGTAATTTATTTGACGTTGTTGTTGTTTATTTGACGTTGTTGTTGTTGTTGTTTATTTGACGTTGTTGTTGTTGTTGTTGTTGTTTATTTGACATTGTTGTTGTTGTTGTTGACGTTGTTGTTGTTGTTTGTTTGACGTTGTTGTTGTTGTTGTTGTTGTTTATTTGACGTTGTTGTTGTTGTTGTTGTTGTTTATTTGACGTTGTTGTTGTTGTTGTTATTTATTTGACGTTGTTGTTGTTTATTTGACGTTGTTGTTGTTTATTTGACGTTGTTGTTTTATGTTGTTTATTTGACGTTGTTGTTGTTGTTGTTGTTTATTTGACATTGTTGTTGTTGTTGACGTTGTTGTTGTTGTTTATTTGACATTGTTGTTGTTGTTGTTGGTGTTGTTGTTTATTTGACGTTGTTGTTGTTGTTTATTTGACGTTGTTTTAGTTATTATTGTTTATTTGGCGTTGTTGTTGTTTATTTGACATTGTTGTTGTTGACATTGTTGTTGTTGTTGTTGTTGTTTATTTGACGTAGTTGTTGTTGTTGACGTTGTTGTTGTTGTTGTTGTTTATTTGACGTTTTAGTTGTTGTTGTTGACGTTGCTGTTGTTGTTGCTTATTTGACGTTTTTGTTGTTGTTGATGTTGTTGTTGTTGTTTATTTGACGTTGTTGTTAATGTTTATTTGACGTTGTTGTTGTTGTTATTGTTGTTGTTTATTTGACGTTGTTGTTGTTGTTGTTGTTTATTTATTTTTGTTGTTGTTGTTTATTTGACATTGTTGTTGTTGTTGACGTTGTTGTTGTTGTTGTTTATTTGACATTGTTGTTGTTGTTGTTCATTTGACGTTGTTGTTGTTGTTTATTTGACGTAGTTGTTGTTGCTGACGTTGTTGTTGTTGTTGTTGTTTATTTGACGTTTTTGTTGTTGTTGATGTTGTTGTTGTTGTTGTTTATTTGACGTTGTTATTATTGTCTATTTGACGTTGTTGTTGTTTATTTGACGTTGTTGTTGTTGTTATTGTTGTTGTTTATTTGAGGTTGTTATTGTTGTTTATTTGATGTTGTTGTTGTTGTTGTTGTTGTTGTTGTTTATTTGACGTTGGTGTTGTTGTTGTTTATTTGACATTGTTGTTGTTGTTATTTATTTGACGTTGTTGTTGTTGTTATTGTTTATTAGAAGTTGTTGTTGTTGTTTATTTGACGTTGTTGTTGTTGTTTATTTGACGTTGTTGTTATTGTTGTGTTTATTTGACGTTGTTGTTGTTGTTTATTGGACGTTGTTATTGTTGTTGTTGTTGTTGTTGTTTATTTGACGTTGTTGTTGTCGTTGTTGTTGTTTATTTGACGTTGTTGTTGTTGTTTATTTGACGTTGTTGTTGTTGTTGTAATTTATTTGACGTTGTTGTTGTTTATTTGACGTTGTTGTTGTTGTTGTTTATTTGACGTTGTTGTTGTTGTTGTTGTTGTTGTTTATTTGACATTGTTGTTGTTGTTGTTGACGTTGTTGTTGTTGTTTGTTTGACATTGTTGTTGTTGTTGGTGTTGTTGTTTATTTGACGTTGTTGTTTATTTGACGTTGTTTTAGTTGTTATTGTTTATTTGGCGTTGTTGTTGTTTATTTGACATTGTTGTTGTTGACATTGTTGTTGTTGTTGTTTATTTGACGTAGTAGTTGTTGTTGACGTTGTTTTTGTTGTTGTTTATTTGACGTTTTTGTTGTTGTTGATGTTGTTGGTGTTGTTGTTTATTTGACGTCGTTGTTGTTGTTGTTTATTTGACGTTGTTTTAGTTGTTGTTGTTTATTTGGCGTTGTTGTTGTTTATTTGACATTGTTGTTGTTGACATTGTTGTTGTTGTTTATTTGACGTAGTTGTTGTTGTTGACGTTGCTGTTGTTGTTGCTTATTTGACGTTTTTGTTGTTGTTGATGTTTTTGTTGTTGTTTATTTGACGCTGTTGTTAATGTTTATTTGACGTTGTTGTTGTTGTTATTGTTGTTGTTTATTTGACGTTGTTGTTGTTGTTGTTTATTTATTGTTGTTGTTGTTGTTTATTTGACATTGTTGTTGTTGTTGACGTTGTTGTTGTTGTTGTTGTTGTTTATTTGACATTGTTGTTGTTGTTTATTTGACGTTGTTGTTGTTGTTTATTTGACGTAGTTGTTGTTGCTGACGTTGTTGTTGTTGTTGTTATTTATTTGATGTTTTTGTTGTTGTTGATGTTGTTGTTGTTGTTGTTTATTTGACGTTGTTATTATTGTCTATTTGACGTTGTTGTTGTTTATTTGACGTTGTTGTTGTTGTTATTGTTGTTGTTTATTTGAGGTTGTTATTGTTGTTTATTTGATGTTGTTGTTGTTGTTGTTGTTGTTGTTGTTTATTTGACGTTGGTGTTGTTGTTGTTTATTTGACATTGTTGTTGTTGTTATTTATTTGACGTTGTTGTTGTTGTTATTGTTTATTAGAAGTTGTTGTTGTTGTTTATTTGACGTTGTTGTTGTTGTTTATTTGACGTTGTTGTTATTGTTGTGTTTATTTGACGTTATTGTTGTTGTTTATTGGACGTTGTTATTGTTGTTGTTGTTGTTGTTTATTTGACGTTGTTGTTGTCGTTGTTGTTGTTTATTTGACGTTGTTGTTGTTGTTTATTTGACGTTGGTGTTGTTGTTGTTGTTATTTATTTGACGTTGTTGTTGTTTATTTGACGTTGTTGTTGTTGTTGTTGTTTATTTGACGTTGTTGTTGTTGTTGTTGTTGTTTATTTGACATTGTTGTTGTTGTTGTTGACGTTGTTGTTGTTGTTTGTTTGACATTGTTGTTGTTGTTGTTGTTGTTGGTGTTGTTGTTTATTTGACGCTGTTGTTGTTGTTGTTTATTTGACGTTGTTTTAGTTGTTATTGTTTATTTGGCGTTGTTGTTGTTTATTTGACATTGTTGTTGTTGACATTGTTGTTGTTGTTGTTTATTTGACGTAGTAGTTGTTGTTGACGTTGTTGTTGTTGTTGTTTATTTGACGTTTTTGTTGTTGTTGATGTTGTTGATGTTGTTGTTTATTTGACGTTAATGTTTATTTGACGTTGTTGTTGTTGTTATTGTTGTTGTTTATTTGACATTGTTGTTGTTGTTGTTGTTTATTTGATGTTGTTGTTGTTGTTTATTTGACATTGTGGTTGTTTATTTGACGTTATTGTTGTTTATTTGACGTTGTTGTTGTTGTTTATTGGACGTTGATGTTGTTGTTGTATATTTGACGGTGTTGTTGTTGTTGTTTATTTGACGTTGTTGTTGTTGTTTATTTGACGTTGTTGTTGTTGACATTGTTGTTGTTGTTTATTTGACGTAGTTGTTGTTGTTAACGTTGTTGTTGTTGTTGTTTATATGACGTTGTTGTTGTTGTTATTGTTGTTGTTTATTTGACGTTGTTGTTGTTGTTGTTTATTTGATGTTGTTGTTGTTGTTGCTGTTTATTTGACATTGTTGTTGTTGTTGACGTTGTTGTTGTTGTTTATTTGACATTGTTGTTGTTGTTGTTGTTGACGTTGTTGGTGTTGTTGTTTATTTGACGTTGTTGTTGTTGTTTATTTGACGTTGTTGTAGTTGTTTATTTGACGTTGTTGTTGTTGTTTATATGACTTTGTTATTGTTATTATTGTTGTTGTTTATTTGACGTTGTTATTGTTGTTTATTTGACGTTGTTGTTGTTGTTGTTGTTTATATGACGTTGTTGTTGTTTATTTGGCGTTGTTGTTGTTGACATTGTTGTTGTTGTTGTTTATTTAACGTAGTTGTTGTTGTTGACGTTGTTGTTGTTGTTGTTTATTTGACGTTTTTGTTGTTGTTTATTTGATGTTGTTGTTGTTGTTTATTTGACATTGTTGTTGTTGTTGGCGTTGTTGTTGTTTTTTATTTGACATTGTTGTTGTTGTTGTTGACGTTGTTGGTGTTGTTGTTTATTTTACGTTGTTGTTGTTGTTTATTTGATGTTGTTTTAGTTGTTGTTGTTTATTTGACGTTGTTGTTGTTATTGTTGTTTATTTCACGTTGTTGTTGTTGTTTATTTGACGTTGTTGTTGTTGACATTGTTGTTGTTGTTGTTTATTTGACGTTGTTTTTGTTGTTGTTGTTTATTTGGCATTGTTGTTGTTGTTTATTTGACATTGTTGTTGTTGACATTGTTGTTGTTGTTGTTGTTTATTTGACATAGTTTTTGTTGTTGACGTTGTTGTTGTTGTTGTTGTTTATTTGACGTTTTTGTTGTTCTTGATGTTGTTGTTGTTGTTTATTTGACGTTGTTGTTGTTGTTGTTGTTGTTGTTGTTGTTTATTTGACGTTGTTGTTGTTGTTGTTCATTTGACGTTGTTGTTGTTGTTGTTTATTTGACGTTGTTGTTGTTATTGATGTTGTTTATTATACGTTGTTGTTGTTTATTTAATGTTGTTGTTGTTGTTGTTTATTTGACATTGTTGTTGTTGTTGTTGACGTTGTTGTTGTTGTTGTTATTTATTTGACATTGTTGTTGTTATTGTTGATGTTGTTGGTGTTGTTGTTTATTTGACGTTGTTGTTGTTGTTTATTTGACGTTGTTTTAGATGTTGTTGTTTATTTGACGTTGTTGTTGTTGTTTATTTAACGTTGTTTTAGATGTTGTTGTTTATTTGACGGTGTTGTTGTTTATTTGACATTGTTGTTGTTGTTGACGTTGTTGTTGTTGTTGTTTATTTGACATTGTTGTTGTTGTTGTTGTTGTTGTTGACGTTGTTGGTGTTGTTGTTTATTTGACGTTGTTGTTGTTGTTGTTGTTGTTGTTTATTTGACGTTGTTTTAGTTGTTGTTGTTTATATGACGTTGTTGTTGTTGTTGTTGTTGTTGTTGTTGTTGTTTATTTGACATAGTTGTTGTTGTTGACGTTGTTGTTGTTATTGTTGTTTATTTGACGTTTTTGTTGTTGATGATGTTATTGTTGTTGTTTATTTGACGTTGTTGTTATTGTTTATTTGACGTTGTTGTTGTTGTTTATTTGACGTTGTTATTGTTGTTGTTTATTTGACGTTGTTGTTGTTGTTGTTGTTTATTTGATGTTGTTGTTGTTGTTTATTTGACGTTGGTGTTGTTGTTGTTTATTTGACGTTGTTGTTGTTGTTATTTATTTGACGTTGTTGTTGTTGTTATTGTTTATTTGACGTTGTTGTTGTTGTTGTTGTTTATTTGACGTTGTTATTGTTGTTTATTTGACATTGTTTTTGTTATTTGACGTTGTTGTTGTTGTTGTTGTATTTGTTGTTGTTGTTGTTGCTTATTTGACGTTGTTGTTATTGTTGTTGTTTATTTGACGTTGTTGCTGTTGTTTATTTGATGTTGTTGTTGTTGTTGTTTATTTGATGTTGTTGTTGTTTATTTGACGTTGTTGTTGACGTTGTTGTTGTTGTTTATTTGACGTTGTTATTGTTGTTTATTTGACGTTGTTGTTGTCGTTGTTGTTGTTTATTTGACGTTGTTGTTGTTGTTGTTTATTTGACGTTGTTGTTGTTGTTATTTATTTGACGTTGTTGTTGTTGTTATTTATTTGACGTTGTTGTTGTTGTTTATTTGACGTTGTTGTTGTTGTTGTTGTTTATTTGACGTTGTTGTTGTTGTTGTTTATTTGACATTGTTGTTGTTGTTTATTTGACATTGTTGTTGTTGTTGTTGACGTTGTTGTTGTTGTTTATTTGACATTGTTGTTGTTGTTGGTGGTGTTGTTGTTTATTTGACGTTGTTGTTGTTGTTGTTTATTTGACGTTGTTTTAGTTGTTGTTGTTTATTTGGCGTTGTTGTTGTTTACTTGACATTGTTGTTGTTGACATTGTTGTTGTTGTTGTTGTTGTTTATTTGACATAGTTGTTGTTGTTGACGTTGCTGTTGTTGTTGCTTATTTGACGTTTTTGTTGTTGTTGATGTTGTTGTTGTTTATTTGACGTTGTTGTTAATGTTTATTTGACGTTGTTGTTGTTGTTATTGTTGTTGTTTATTTGACGTTGTTGTTGTTGTTGTTTATTTATTGTTGTTGTTGTTGTTTATTTGACATTGTTGTTGTTGTTGACGTTGTTGTTGTTGTTATTTATTTGACATTGTTGTTGTTGTTGTTTATTTGACGTTGTTGTTGTTGCTGACGTTGTTGTTGTTGTTGTTGTTTATTTGACGTTTTTGTTGTTGTTGTTGTTGTTGTTGTTGTTGTTTATTTGACGTTGTTATTATTGTCTATTTGACGTTGTTGTTGTTTATTTGACGTTGTTGTTGTTATTGTTGTTGTTTATTTGAGGTTGTTATTGTTTTTTATTTGATGTTGTTGTTGTTGTTGTTGTTGTTGTTTATTTGACGTTGTTGTTGTTGTTGTTTATTTGACGTTGTTGTTGTTGTTATTTATTTGACGTTGTTGTTGTTGTTATTGTTTATTAGAAGTTGTTGTTGTTGTTTATTTGACGTTGTTATTGTTGTTTATTTGACGTTGTTGTTATTGTTGTGTTTATTTGACGTTGTTGTTGTTGTTTATTGGACGTTGTTATTGTTGTTGTTTATTTGACGTTGTTGTTGTTGTTGTTATTTATTTGACGTTGTTGTTGTTTATTTGACGTTGTTGTTGTTGTTGTTTATTTGACGTTGTTGTTGTTGTTGTTGTTTATTTGACATTGTTGTTGTTGTTGTTGTTGACGTTGTTGTTGTTGTTGTTTGTTTGACATTGTTGTTGTTGTTGTTGGTGTTGTTGTTTATTTGACGTTGTTGTTGTTGTTGTTTATTTGACGTTGTTTTAGTTGTTGTTGTTTATTTGGCGTTGTTGTTGTTTATTTGACATTGTTGTTGTTGACATTGTTGTTGTTGTTTATTTGACGTAGTTGTTGTTGTTGACGTTGCTGTTGTTGTTGCTTATTTGACGTTTTTGTTGTTGTTGATGTTTTTGTTGTCGTTTATTTGACGCTGTTGTTAATGTTTATTTGACGTTGTTGTTGTTGTTATTGTTGTTGTTTATTTGACGTTGTTGTTGTTGTTGTTTATTTATTGTTGTTGTTGTTGTTTATTTGACATTGTTGTTGTTGTTGACGTTGTTGTTGTTGTTGTTGTTGTTTATTTGACATTGTTGTTGTTGTTTATTTGACGTTGTTGTTGTTGTTTATTTGACGTAGTTGTTGTTGCTGACGTTGTTGTTGTTGTTGTTATTTATTTGATGTTTTTGTTGTTGTTGATGTTGTTGTTGTTGTTGTTTATTTGACGTTGTTATTATTGTCTATTTGACGTTGTTGTTGTTTATTTGACGTTGTTGTTGTTGTTATTGTTGTTGTTTATTTGAGGTTGTTATTGTTGTTTATTTGATGTTGTTGTTGTTGTTGTTGTTGTTGTTTATTTGACGTTGGTGTTGTTGTTGTTTATTTGACGTTGTTGTTGTTGTTATTTATTTGACGTTGTTGTTGTTGTTATTGTTTATTAGAAGTTGTTGTTGTTGTTTATTTGACGTTGTTGTTGTTGTTTATTTGACGTTGTTGTTATTGTTGTGTTTATTTGACGTTGTTGTTGTTGTTTATTGGACGTTGTTATTGTTGTTGTTGTTGTTGTTTATTTGACGTTGTTGTTGTCGTTGTTGTTGTTTATTTGACGTTGTTGTTGTTGTTTATTTGACGTTGGTATTGTTGTTGTTGTTATTTATTTGACGTTGTTGTTGTTTATTTGACGTTGTTGTTGTTGTTGTTGTTTATTTGACGTTGTTGTTGTTGTTGTTGTTGTTTATTTGACATTGTTGTTGTTGTTGTTGACGTTGTTGTTGTTGTTTGTTTGACATTGTTGTTGTTGTTGTTGGTGTTGTTGTTTATTTGACGTTGTTGTTGTTGTTGTTTATTTGACGTTGTTTTAGTTGTTATTGTTTATTTGGCGTTGTTGTTGTTTATTTGACATTGTTGTTGTTGACATTGTTGTTGTTGTTGTTTATTTGACGTAGTAGTTGTTGTTGACGTTGTTGTTGTTGTTGTTTATTTGACGTTTTTGTTGTTGTTGATGTTGTTGATGTTGTTGTTTATTTGACGTTGTTGTTTATTTGACGTTGTTGTTGTTGTTATTGTTGTTGTTTATTTGACATTGTTGTTGTTGTTGTTGTTTATTTGATGTTGTTGTTGTTGTTTATTTGACATTGTGGTTGTTTATTTGACGTTATTGTTGTTTATTTGACGTTGTTGTTGTTGTTTATTGGACGTTGATGTTGTTGTTGTATATTTGACGGTGTTGTTGTTGTTGTTTATTTGACGTTGTTGTTGTTGTTTATTTGACGTTGTTGTTGTTGACATTGTTGTTGTTGTTTATTTGACGTAGTTGTTGTTGTTAACGTTGTTGTTGTTGTTGTTTATATGACGTTGTTGTTGTTGTTATTGTTGTTGTTTATTTGACGTTGTTGTTGTTGTTGTTTATTTGATGTTGTTGTTGTTGTTGCTGTTTATTTGACATTGTTGTTGTTGTTGACGTTGTTGTTGTTGTTGTTTATTTGACATTGTTGTTGTTGTTGTTGTTGACGTTGTTGGTGTTGTTGTTTATTTGACGTTGTTGTTGTTGTTTATTTGACGTTGTTGTAGTTGTTTATTTGACGTTGTTGTTGTTGTTTATATGACTTTGTTGTTGTTATTATTGTTGTTGTTTATTTGACGTTGTTATTGTTGTTTATTTGACGTTGTTGTTGTTGTTGTTGTTTATATGACGTTGTTGTTGTTTATTTGGCGTTGTTGTTGTTGACATTGTTGTTGTTGTTGTTTATTTAACGTAGTTGTTGTTGTTGACGTTGTTGTTGTTGTTGTTTATTTGACGTTTTTGTTGTTGTTTATTTGATGTTGTTGTTGTTGTTGTTTATTTGACATTGTTGTTGTTGTTGGCGTTGTTGTTGTTTTTTATTTGACATTGTTGTTGTTGTTGTTGACGTTGTTGGTGTTGTTGTTTATTTTACGTTGTTGTTGTTGTTTATTTGATGTTGTTTTAGTTGTTGTTGTTTATTTGACGTTGTTGTTGTTATTGTTGTTTATTTCACGTTGTTGTTGTTGTTTATTTGACGTTGTTGTTGTTGACATTGTTGTTGTTGTTGTTTATTTGACGTTGTTTTTGTTGTTGTTGTTTATTTGGCATTGTTGTTGTTGTTTATTTGACATTGTTGTTGTTGACATTGTTGTTGTTGTTGTTGTTTATTTGACATAGTTTTTGTTGTTGACGTTGTTGTTGTTGTTGTTGTTTATTTGACGTTTTTGTTGTTCTTGATGTTGTTGTTGTTGTTTATTTGACGTTGTTGTTGTTGTTGTTGTTGTTGTTGTTTATTTGACGTTGTTGTTGTTGTTGTTCATTTGACGTTGTTGTTGTTGTTGTTGTTTATTTGACGTTGTTGTTGTTATTGATGTTGTTTATTATACGTTGTTGTTGTTTATTTAATGTTGTTGTTGTTGTTGTTTATTTGACATTGTTGTTGTTGTTGTTGACGTTGTTGTTGTTGTTGTTATTTATTTGACATTGTTGTTGTTATTGTTGATGTTGTTGGTGTTGTTGTTTATTTGACGTTGTTGTTGTTGTTTATTTGACGTTGTTTTAGATGTTGTTGTTTATTTGACGTTGTTGTTGTTGTTTATTTAACGTTGTTTTAGATGTTGTTGTTTATTTGACGGTGTTGTTGTTTATTTGACATTGTTGTTGTTGTTGACGTTGTTGTTGTTGTTGTTTATTTGACATTGTTGTTGTTGTTGTTGTTGTTGTTGTTGTTGACGTTGTTGGTGTTGTTGTTTATTTGACGTTGTTGTTGTTGTTGTTGTTGTTGTTTATTTGACGTTGTTTTAGTTGTTGTTGTTTATATGACGTTGTTGTTGTTGTTGTTGTTGTTGTTGTTGTTTATTTGACATAGTTGTTGTTGTTGACGTTGTTGTTGTTATTGTTGTTTATTTGACGTTTTTGTTGTTGATGATGTTATTGTTGTTGTTTATTTGACGTTGTTGTTATTGTTTATTTGACGTTGTTGTTGTTGTTTATTTGACGTTGTTATTGTTGTTGTTTATTTGACGTTGTTGTTGTTGTTGTTGTTTATTTGATGTTGTTGTTGTTGTTTATTTGACGTTGGTGTTGTTGTTGTTTATTTGACGTTGTTGTTGTTGTTATTTATTTGACGTTGTTGTTGTTGTTATTGTTTATTTGACGTTGTTGTTGTTGTTGTTGTTTATTTGACGTTGTTATTGTTGTTTATTTGACATTGTTTTTGTTATTTGACGTTGTTGTTGTTGTTGTTGTATTTGTTGTTGTTGTTGTTGCTTATTTGACGTTGTTGTTATTGTTGTTGTTTATTTGACGTTGTTGCTGTTGTTTATTTGATGTTGTTGTTGTTGTTGTTTATTTGATGTTGTTGTTGTTTATTTGACGTTGTTGTTGACGTTGTTGTTGTTGTTTATTTGACGTTGTTATTGTTGTTTATTTGACGTTGTTGTTGTCGTTGTTGTTGTTTATTTGACGTTGTTGTTGTTGTTGTTTATTTGACGTTGTTGTTGTTGTTATTTATTTGACGTTGTTGTTGTTGTTATTTATTTGACGTTGTTGTTGTTGTTTATTTGACGTTGTTGTTGTTGTTGTTGTTTATTTGACGTTGTTGTTGTTGTTGTTTATTTGACATTGTTGTTGTTGTTTATTTGACATTGTTGTTGTTGTTGTTGACGTTGTTGTTGTTGTTTATTTGACATTGTTGTTGTTGTTGGTGGTGTTGTTGTTTATTTGACGTTGTTGTTGTTGTTGTTTATTTGACGTTGTTTTAGTTGTTGTTGTTTATTTGGCGTTGTTGTTGTTTACTTGACATTGTTGTTGTTGACATTGTTGTTGTTGTTGTTGTTGTTTATTTGACATAGTTGTTGTTGTTGACGTTGCTGTTGTTGTTGCTTATTTGACGTTTTTGTTGTTGTTGATGTTGTTGTTGTTTATTTGACGTTGTTGTTAATGTTTATTTGACGTTGTTGTTGTTATTGTTGTTGTTTATTTGACGTTGTTGTTGTTGTTGTTTATTTATTGTTGTTGTTGTTGTTTATTTGACATTGTTGTTGTTGTTGACGTTGTTGTTGTTGTTGTTTATTTGACATTGTTGTTGTTGTTGTTTATTTGACGTTGTTGTTGTTGCTGACGTTGTTGTTGTTGTTGTTGTTTATTTGACGTTTTTGTTGTTGTTGTTGTTGTTGTTGTTGTTGTTGTTTATTTGACGTTGTTATTATTGTCTATTTGACGTTGTTGTTGTTTATTTGACGTTGTTGTTGTTATTGTTGTTGTTTATTTGAGGTTGTTATTGTTTTTTATTTGATGTTGTTGTTGTTGTTGTTGTTGTTGTTGTTTATTTGACGTTGTTGTTGTTGTTGTTTATTTGACGTTGTTGTTGTTGTTATTTATTTGACGTTGTTGTTGTTGTTATTGTTTATTAGAAGTTGTTGTTGTTGTTTATTTGACGTTGTTATTGTTGTTTATTTGACGTTGTTGTTATTGTTGTGTTTATTTGACGTTGTTGTTGTTGTTTATTGGACGTTGTTATTGTTGTTGTTTATTTGACGTTGTTGTTGTTGTTGTTATTTATTTGACGTTGTTGTTGTTTATTTGACGTTGTTTTTGTTGTTGTTTATTTGACGTTGTTGTTGTTGTTGTTGTTTATTTGACATTGTTGTTGTTGTTGTTGTTGTTGACGTTGTTGTTGTTGTTGTTTGTTTGACATTGTTGTTGTTGTTGTTGGTGTTGTTGTTTATTTGACGTTGTTGTTGTTGTTGTTTATTTGACGTTGTTTTAGTTGTTATTGTTTATTTGGCGTTGTTGTTGTTTATTTGACATTGTTGTTGTTGACATTGTTGTTGTTGTTGTTGTTGTTTATTTGACGTAGTAGTTGTTGTTGACGTTGTTGTTGTTTATTTGACGTTTTTGTTGTTGTTGATGTTGTTGATGTTGTTGTTTATTTGACGTTGTTGTTGTTGTTGTTTATTTGACGTTGTTGTTGTTGTTGTTTATTTGACGTTTTTGTTTTTGACATTGTTGTTGTTTATATGACGTTGTTGTTGTTGTTGTTGTTGTTGTTGTTGTTGTTGTTGTTTATTTGACATAGTTGTTGTTGTTGACGTTGTTGTTGTTATTGTTGTTTATTTGACGTTTTTGTTGTTGATGATGTTATTGTTGTTGTTTATTTGACGTTGTTGTTATTGTTTATTTGACGTTGTTGTTGTTGTTTATTTGACGTTGTTATTGTTGTTGTTTATTTGACGTTGTTGTTGTTGTTGTTGTTTATTTGATGTTGTTGTTGTTGTTTATTTGACGTTGGTGTTGTTGTTGTTTATTTGACGTTGTTGTTGTTGTTATTTATTTGACGTTGTTGTTGTTGTTATTGTTTATTTGACGTTGTTGTTGTTGTTGTTGTTTATTTGACGTTGTTATTGTTGTTTATTTGACATTGTTTTTGTTATTTGATGTTGTTGTGGTTGTTGTATTTGTTGTTGTTGTTGTTGCTTATTTGACGTTGTTGTTATTGTTGTTGTTTATTTGACGTTGTTGCTGTTGTTTATTTGATGTTGTTGTTGTTGTTTATTTGATGTTGTTGTTGTTTATTTGACGTTGTTGTTGACGTTGTTGTTGTTGTTTATTTGACGTTGTTATTGTTGTTGCTGTTGTTTATTTGACGTTGTTGTTGTCGTTGTTGTTGTTTATTTGACGTTGTTGTTGTTGTTGTTTATTTGACGTTGTTGTTGTTGTTATTTATTTGACGTTGTTGTTGTTATTATTTATTTGACGTTGTTGTTGTTGTTGTTTATTTGACGTTGTTGTTGTTGTTGTTTATTTGACGTTGTTGTTGTTGTTGTTTATTTGACATTGTTGTTGTTGTTTATTTGACATTGTTGTTGTTGTTGTTGACGTTGTTGTTGTTGTTTATTTGACATTGTTGTTGTTGTTGTTGGTGTTGTTGTTTATTTGACGTTGTTGTTGTTGTTGTTTATTTGACGTTGTTTTAGTTGTTGTTGTTTATTTGGCGTTGTTGTTGTTTACTTGACATTGTTGTTGTTGACATTGTTGTTGTTGTTGTTGTTGTTGTTTATTTGACATAGTTGTTGTTGTTGACGTTGCTGTTGTTGTTGCTTATTTGACGTTTTTGTTGTTGTTGATGTTGTTGTTGTTTATTTGATATTGTTGTTGTTGTTGTTGTTGTTGACGTTGTTGGTGTTGTTGTTTATTTGACGTTGTTGTTGTTGTTGTTGTTGTTGTTGTTTATTTTACGTTGTTTTAGTTGTTGTTGTTTATATGACGTTGTTGTTGTTGTTGTTGTTGTTGTTGTTTATTTGACATAGTTGTTGTTGTTGACGTTGTTGTTGTTATTGTTGTTTATTTGACGTTTTTGTTGTTGATGATGTTATTGTTGTTGTTTATTTGACGTTGTTGTTATTGTTTATTTGACGTTGTTGTTGTTGTTTATTTGACGTTGTTATTGTTGTTGTTTATTTGACGTTGTTGTTGTTGTTGTTGTTTATTTGATGTTGTTGTTGTTGTTTATTTGACGTTGGTGTTGTTGTTGTTTATTTGACGTTGTTGTTGTTGTTATTTATTTGACGTTGTTGTTGTTGTTATTGTTTATTTGACGTGTTTGTTATTGTTGTTGTTGTTTATTTGACGTTGTTATTGTTGTTTATTTGACATTGTTTTTGTTATTTGACGTTGTTGTTGTTGTTGTATTTGTTGTTGTTGTTGTTGCTTATTTGACGTTGTTGTTATTGTTGTTGTTTATTTGACGTTGTTGCTGTTGTTTATTTGATGTTGTTGTTGTTGTTGTTGTTTATTTGATGTTGTTGTTGTTTATTTGACGTTGTTGTTGACGTTGTTGTTGTTGTTTATTTGACGTTGTTATTGTTGTTGCTGTTGTTTATTTGACGTTGTTGTTGTCGTTGTTGTTGTTTATTTGACGTTGTTGTTGTTGTTGTTGTTTATTTGACGTTGTTGTTGTTGTTATTTATTTGACGTTGTTGTTGTTGTTATTTATTTGACGTTGTTGTTGTTGTTTATTTGACGTTGTTGTTGTTGTTGTTGTTTATTTGACGTTGTTGTTGTTGTTGTTTATTTGACATTGTTGTTGTTGTTTATTTGACATTGTTGTTGTTGTTGTTGACGTTGTTGTTGTTGTTTATTTGACATTGTTGTTGTTGTTGGTGGTGTTGTTGTTTATTTGACGTTGTTGTTGTTGTTGTTGTTTATTTGACGTTGTTTTAGTTGTTGTTGTTTATTTGGCGTTGTTGTTGTTTACTTGACATTGTTGTTGTTGACATTGTTGTTGTTGTTGTTGTTGTTGTTTATTTGACATAGTTGTTGTTGTTGACGTTGCTGTTGTTGTTGCTTATTTGACGTTTTTGTTGTTGTTGATGTTGTTGTTGTTTATTTGACGTTGTTGTTAATGTTTATTTGACGTTGTTGTTGTTGTTATTGTTGTTATTTATTTGACGTTGTTGTTGTTGTTGTTGTTTATTTATTGTTGTTGTTGTTGTTGTTTATTTGACATTGTTGTTGTTGTTGACGTTGTTGTTGTTGTTGTTTATTTGACATTGTTGTTGTTGTTGTTTATTTGACGTTGTTGTTGTTGCTGACGTTGTTGTTGTTGTTGTTGTTTATTTGACGTTTTTGTTGTTGTTGTTGTTGTTGTTGTTGTTGTTTATTTGACGTTGTTATTATTGTCCATTTGACATTGTTGTTGTTTATTTGACGTTGTTGTTGTTATTGTTGTTGTTTATTTGAGGTTGTTATTGTTTTTTATTTGATGTTGTTGTTGTTGTTGTTGTTGTTGTTGTTGTTGTTTATTTGACGTTGTTGTTGTTGTTGTTTATTTGACGTTGTTGTTGTTGTTATTTATTTGACGTTGTTGTTGTTGTTATTGTTTATTAGAAGTTGTTGTTGTTGTTTATTTGACGTTGTTATTGTTGTTTATTTGACGTTGTTGTTATTGTTGTGTTTATTTGACGTTGTTGTTGTTGTTTATTGGACGTTGTTATTGTTGTTGTTGTTTATTTGACGTTGTTGTTGTTGTTATTTATTTGACGTTGTTGTTGTTTATTTGACGTTGTTGTTGTTGTTGTTTATTTGACGTTGTTGTTGTTGTTGTTGTTTATTTGACATTGTTGTTGTTGTTGTTGTTGACGTTGTTGTTGTTGTTGTTTGTTTGACATTGTTGTTGTTATTGTTGGTGTTGTTGTTTATTTGACGTTGTTGTTGTTGTTGTTTATTTGACGTTGTTTTAGTTGTTATTGTTTATTTGGCGTTGTTGTTGTTTATTTGACATTGTTGTTGTTGACATTGTTGTTGTTGTTGTTGTTGTTGTTTATTTGACGTAGTAGTTGTTGTTGACGTTGTTGTTGTTGTTGTTGTTGTTGTTTATTTGACGTTTTTGTTGTTGTTGATGTTGTTGATGTTGTTGTTTATTTGACGTTGTTGTTGTTGTTGTTTATTTGACGTTGTTGTTGTTGTTGTTTATTTGACGTTTTTGTTTTTGACATTGTTGTTGTTTATATGACGTTGTTGTTGTTGTTGTTGTTGTTGTTGTTGTTTATTTGACATAGTTGTTGTTGTTGACGTTGTTGTTGTTATTGTTGTTTATTTGACGTTTTTGTTGTTGATGATGTTATTGTTGTTGTTTATTTGACGTTGTTGTTATTGTTTATTTGACGTTGTTGTTGTTGTTTATTTGACGTTGTTATTGTTGTTGTTTATTTGACGTTGTTGTTGTTGTTTATTTGATGTTGTTGTTGTTGTTTATTTGACGTTGGTGTTGTTGTTGTTTATTTGACGTTGTTGTTGTTGTTATTTATTTGACGTTGTTGTTGTTGTTATTGTTTATTTGACGTTGTTGTTGTTGTTGTTGTTTATTTGACGTTGTTATTGTTGTTTATTTGACATTGTTTTTGTTATTTGACGTTGTTGTTGTTGTTGTATTTGTTGTTGTTGTTGTTGCTTATTTGACGTTGTTGTTATTGTTGTTGTTTATTTGACGTTGTTGCTGTTGTTTATTTGATGTTGTTGTTGTTGTTTATTTGATGTTGTTGTTGTTTATTTGACGTTGTTGTTGACGTTGTTGTTGTTGTTGTTGTTTATTTGACGTTGTTATTGTTGTTGCTGTTGTTTATTTGACGTTGTTGTTGTCGTTGTTGTTGTTTATTTGACGTTGTTGTTGTTGTTGTTTATTTGACGTTGTTGTTGTTGTTATTTATTTGACGTTGTTGTTGTTGTTATTTATTTGACGTTGTTGTTGTTGTTGTTTATTTGACGTTGTTGTTGTTGTTGTTGTTTATTTGACGTTGTTGTTGTTGTTGTTTATTTGACATTGTTGTTGTTGTTTATATGACATTGTTGTTGTTGTTGTTGACGTTGTTGTTGTTGTTTATTTGACATTGTTGTTGTTGTTGTTGTTGGTGTTGTTGTTTATTTGACGTTGTTGTTGTTGTTGTTTATTTGACGTTGTTTTAGTTGTTGTTGTTTATTTGGCGTTGTTGTTGTTTACTTGACATTGTTGTTGTTGACATTGTTGTTGTTGTTGTTGTTGTTGTTGACGTTGCTGTTGTTGTTGCTTATTTGACGTTTTTGTTGTTGTTGATGTTGTTGTTATTTATTTGACGTTGTTGTTAATGTTTATTTGACGTTGTTGTTGTTGTTATTGTTGTTGTTTATTTGACGTTGTTGTTGTTGTTGTTGTTTATTTATTGTTGTTGTTGTTGTTTATTTGACATTGTTGTTGTTGTTGACGTTGTTGTTGTTGTTGTTTATTTGACATTGTTGTTGTTGTTGTTTATTTGACGTTGTTGTTGTTGCTGACGTTGTTGTTGTTGTTGTTGTTTATTTGACGTTTTTGTTGTTGTTGTTGTTGTTGTTGTTTATTTGACGTTGTTATTATTGTCTATTTGACGTTGTTGTTGTTTATTTGACGTTGTTGTTGTTATTGTTGTTGTTTATTTGAGGTTGTTATTGTTTTTTATTTGATGTTGTTGTTGTTGTTGTTGTTGTTGTTGTTGTTTATTTGACGTTGTTGTTGTTGTTGTTTATTTGACGTTGTTGTTGTTGTTATTTATTTGACGTTGTTGTTGTTGTTATTGTTTATTAGAAGTTGTTGTTGTTGTTTATTTGACGTTGTTATTGTTGTTTATTTGACGTTGTTGTTATTGTTGTGTTTATTTGACGTTGTTGTTGTTGTTTATTGGACGTTGTTATTGTTGTTGTTTATTTGACGTTGTTGTTGTTGTTGTTATTTATTTGACATTGTTGTTGTTTATTTGACGTTGTTGTTGTTGTTGTTTATTTGACGTTGTTGTTGTTGTTGTTGTTGTTTATTTGACATCGTTGTTGTTGTTGTTGACGTTGTTGTTGTTGTTGTTTGTTTGACATTGTTGTTGTTGTTGTTGGTGTTGTTGTTTATTTGACGTTGTTGTTGTTGTTGTTTATTTGACGTTGTTTTAGTTGTTATTGTTTATTTGGCGTTGTTGTTGTTGTTTATTTGACATTGTTGTTGTTGACATTGTTGTTGTTGTTGTTTATTTGACGTAGTAGTTGTTGTTGACATTGTTGTTGTTGTTGTTGTTGTTGTTTATTTGACGTTTTTGTTGTTGTTGATGTTGTTGATGTTGTTGTTTATTTGACGTTGTTGTTGTTGTTGTTTATTTGACGTTGTTGTTGTTGTTGTTTATTTGACGTTGTTGTTGTTGTTATTGTTGTTGTTTATTTGACGTTGTTGTTGTTGTTGTTTAGTTGATATTGTTGTTGTTGTTTATTTGACATTGTGGTTATTTATTTGACGTTGTTGTTGTTTATTTGACGTTGTTGTTGTTGTTTATTGGAAGTTGATGTTGTTGTTGTATATTTGACAGTGTTGTTGTTGTTGTTGTTTATTTGACGTTGTTGTTGTTGTTGTTTATTTGACGTTGTTGTTGTTGACATTGTTGTTGTTGTTTATTTGACGTAGTTGTTGTTGTTAACGTTGTTGTTGTTGTTTATATGACGTTGTTGTTGTTGTTATTGTTGTTGTTTATTTGACGTTGTTGTTGTTGTTGTTTATTTGATGTTGTTGTTGCTGTTTATTTGACATTGTTGTTGTTGTTGACGTTGTTGTTGTTGTTGTTTATTTGACATTGCTGTCGTTGTTGTTGTTGACGTTGTTGGTGTTGTTGTTTATTTGACGTTGTTGTTGTTGTTGTTTATTTGACGTTGTTGTTGTTGTTTATTTGACGTTGTTGTTGTTTATTTGACGTTGTTGTTGTTGTTTATTTGACGTTGTTGTTGATTATTTGACGTTGTTGTTGTTGTTATTGTTGTTGTCTATTTGAGGTTGTTATTGTTGTTTATTTGATGTTGTTGTTGTTGTTGTTGTTGTTTATTTGACGTTGGTGTTGTTGTTGTTTATTTGACGTTGTTGTTGTTATTATTTATTTGACGTTGTTGTTGTTGTTATTGTTTATTAGAAGTTGTTGTTGTTGTTGTTTATTTGACGTTGTTGTTGTTGTTTATTTGACGTTGTTGTTATTGTTGTTGTTTATTTGACGTTGTTGTTGTTGTTTATTGGACGTTGTTATTGTTGTTGTTGTTGTTGTTTATTTGACGTTGTTGTTGTTTATTTGACGTTGTTGTTATTGTTGTTGTTTGTTTGACGTTGTTGTTGTTGTTATTTATTTGACGTTGTTGTTGTTTATTTGACGTTGTTGTTGTTTATTTGACGTTGTTGTTGTTGTTGTTGTTGTTGTTGTTTATTTGACGTTGTTGTTGTTGTTTATTTGACATTGTTGTTGTTGTTGTTGGTGTTGTTGTTTATTTGACGTTGTTGTTGTTGTTTATTTGACGTTGTTTTAGTTGTTATTGTTTATTTGGCGTTGTTGTTGTTTATTTGACATTGTTGTTATTGACATTGTTGTTGTTGTTGTTTATTTGATGTTGTTGTTGTTGTTTATTTGACGTTGGTGTTGTTGTTGTTTATTTGACGTTGTTGTTGTTGTTATTTATTTGACGTTGTTGTTGTTGTTATTGTTTATTTAACGTTGTTGTTGTTGTTGTTGTTTATTTGACGTTGTTATTGTTGTTTATTTGACATTGTTTTTGTTATTTGACGTTGTTGTTGTTGTTGTTGTATTTGTTGTTGTTGTTGTTGCTTATTTGACGTTGTTGTTATTGTTGTTGTTTATTTGACGTTGTTGCTGTTGTTTATTTGATGTTGTTGTTGTTGTTGTTTATTTGATGTTGTTGTTGTTTATTTGACGTTGTTGTTGACGTTGTTGTTGTTGTTTATTTGACGTTGTTATTGTTGTTGCTGTTGTTTATTTGACGTTGTTGTTGTCGTTGTTGTTGTTTATTTGACGTTGTTGTTGTTGTTGTTTATTTGACGTTGTTGTTGTTGTTATTTATTTGACGTTGTTGTTGTTGTTATTTATTTGACGTTGTTGTTGTTGTTTATTTGACGTTGTTGTTGTTGTTGTTGTTTATTTGACGTTGTTGTTGTTGTTGTTTATTTGACATTGTTGTTGTTGTTTATCTGACATTGTTGTTGTTGTTGTTGACGTTGTTGTTGTTGTTTATTTGACATTGTTGTTGTTGTTGGTGGTGTTGTTGTTTATTTGACGTTGTTGTTGTTGTTGTTTATTTGACGTTGTTTTAGTTGTTGTTGTTTATTTGGCGTTGTTGTTGTTTACTTGACATTGTTGTTGTTGACATTGTTGTTGTTGTTGTTGTTGTTGTTTATTTGACATAGTTGTTGTTGTTGACGTTGCTGTTGTTGTTGCTTATTTGACGTTTTTGTTGTTGTTGATGTTGTTGTTGTTTATTTGACGTTGTTGTTAATGTTTATTTGACGTTGTTGTTGTTGTTATTGTTGTTGTTTATTTGACGTTGTTGTTGTTGTTGTTGTTTATTTATTGTTGTTGTTGTTGTTTATTTGACATTGTTGTTGTTGTTGACGTTGTTGTTGTTGTTGTTGTTTATTTGACATTGTTGTTGTTGTTGTTTATTTGACGTTGTTGTTGTTGCTGACGTTGTTGTTGTTGTTGTTGTTTATTTGACGTTTTTGTTGTTGTTGTTGTTGTTGTTGTTGTTTATTTGACGTTGTTATTATTGTCTATTTGACGTTGTTGTTGTTTATTTGACGTTGCTGTTGTTATTGTTGTTGTTTATTTGAGGTTGTTATTGTTTTTTATTTGATGTTGTTGTTGTTGTTGTTGTTGTTGTTGTTTATTTGATGTTGTTGTTGTTGTTTATTTGACGTTGTTGTTGTTGTTGTTATTTATTTGACGTTGTTGTTGTTGTTATTGTTTATTAGAAGTTGTTGTTGTTGTTTATTTGACGTTGTTGTTATTGTTGTGTTTATTTGACGTTGTTGTTGTTGTTTATTGGACGTTGTTATTGTTGTTGTTTATTTGACGTTGTTGTTGTTGTTGTTATTTATTTGACGTTGTTGTTGTTTATTTGACGTTGTTGTTGTTGTTGTTTATTTGACGTTGTTGTTGTTGTTGTTGTTGTTTATTTGACATTGTTGTTGTTGTTGTTGTTGACGTTGTTGTTGTTGTTGTTTGTTTGACATTGTTGTTGTTGTTGTTGGTGTTGTTGTTTATTTGACGTTGTTGTTGTTGTTGTTTATTTGACGTTGTTTTAGTTGTTATTGTTTATTTGGCGTTGTTGTTGTTTATTTGACATTGTTGTTGTTGACATTGTTGTTGTTGTTGTTGTTTATTTGACGTAGTAGTTGTTGTTGACGTTGTTGTTGTTGTTGTTGTTGTTTATTTTACGTTTTTGTTGTTGTTGATGTTGTTGATGTTGTTGTTTATTTGACGTTGTTGTTTATTTGACGTTTTTGTTTTTGACATTGTTGTTGTTTATATGACGTTGTTGTTGTTGTTGTTGTTGTTGTTGTTGTTTATTTGACATAGTTGTTGTTGTTGACGTTGTTGTTGTTATTGTTGTTTATTTGACGTTTTTGTTGTTGATGATGTTATTGTTGTTGTTTATTTGACGTTGTTGTTATTGTTTATTTGACGTTGTTGTTGTTGTTTATTTGACGTTGTTATTGTTGTTGTTTATTTGACGTTGTTGTTGTTGTTTATTTGATGTTGTTGTTGTTGTTTATTTGACGTTGGTGTTGTTGTTGTTTATTTGACGTTGTTGTTGTTGTTATTTATTTGACGTTGTTGTTGTTGTTATTGTTTATTTGACGTTGTTGTTGTTGTTGTTGTTTATTTGACGTTGTTATTGTTGTTTATTTGACATTGTTTTTGTTATTTGACGTTGTTGTTGTTGTTGTATTTGTTGTTGTTGTTGTTGCTTATTTGACGTTGTTGTTATTGTTGTTGTTTATTTGACGTTGTTGCTGTTGTTTATTTGATGTTGTTGTTGTTGTTTATTTGATGTTGTTGTTGTTTATTTGACGTTGTTGTTGACGTTGTTGTTGTTGTTTATTTGACGTTGTTATTGTTGTTGCTGTTGTTTATTTGACGTTGTTGTTGTCGTTGTTGTTGTTTATTTGACGTTGTTGTTGTTGTTGTTGTTTATTTGACGTTGTTGTTGTTGTTATTTATTTGACGTTGTTGTTGTTGTTATTTATTTGACGTTGTTGTTGTTGTTGTTGTTTATTTGACGTTGTTGTTGTTGTTGTTGTTTATTTGACGTTGTTGTTGTTGTTGTTTATTTGACATTGTTGTTGTTGTTTATTTGACATTGTTGTTGTTGTTGTTGACGTTGTTGTTGTTGTTTATTTGACATTGTTGTTGTTGTTGTTGTTGGTGTTGTTGTTTATTTGACGTTGTTGTTGTTGTTGTTTATTTGACGTTGTTTTAGTTGTTGTTGTTTATTTGGCGTTGTTATTGTTTACTTGACATTGGTTTTGTTGACATTGTTGTTGTTGTTGTTGTTGTTGTTTATTTGACATAGTTGTTGTTGTTGACGTTGCTGTTGTTATTGCTTATTTGACGTTTTTGTTGTTGTTGATGTTGTTGTTGTTTATTTGACGTTGTTGTTAATGTTTATTTGACGTTGTTGTTGTTGTTATTGTTGTTGTTTATTTGACGTTGTTGTTGTTGTTGTTTATTTATTGTTGTTGTTGTTATTTATTTGACATTGTTGTTGTTGTTGACGTTGTTGTTGTTGTTGTTTATTTGACATTGTTGTTGTTGTTGTTTATTTGACGTTGTTGTTGTTGCTGACGTTGTTGTTGTTGTTGTTGTTTATTTGACGTTTTTGTTGTTGTTGTTGTTGTTGTTGTTGTTGTTGTTTATTTGACGTTGTTATTATTGTCTATTTGACGTTGTTGTTGTTTATTTGACGTTGTTGTTGTTATTGTTGTTGTTTATTTGAGGTTGTTATTGTTTTTTATTTGATGTTGTTGTTGTTGTTGTTGTTGTTGTTGTTGTTGTTTATTTGACGTTGTTGTTGTTGTTGTTTATTTGACGTTGTTGTTGTTGTTATTTATTTGACGTTGTTGTTGTTGTTATTGTTTATTAGAAGTTGTTTATTTGACGTTGTTATTGTTGTTTATTTGACGTTGTTGTTATTGTTGTGTTTATTTGACGTTGTTGTTGTTGTTTATTGGACGTTGTTATTGTTGTTGTTTATTTGACGTTGTTGTTGTTGTTGTTATTTATTTGACGTTGTTGTTGTTTATTTGACGTTGTTGTTGTTGTTGTTTATTTGACGTTGTTGGTGTTGTTGTTGTTGTTTATTTGACATTGTTGTTGTTGTTGTTGACGTTGTTGTTGTTGTTTGTTTGACATTGTTGTTGTTGTTGGTGGTGTTGTTGTTTATTTGACGTTGTTGTTGTTGTTGTTTATTTGACGTTGTTTTAATTGTTATTGTTTATTTGGCGTTGTTGTTGTTTATTTGACATTGTTGTTGTTGACATTGTTGTTGTTGTTGTTTATTTGACGTAGTAGTTGTTGTTGACGTTGTTGTTGTTGTTGTTGTTGTTGTTTATTTGACGTTTTTGTTGTTGTTGATGTTGTTGATGTTGTTGTTTATTTGACGTTGTTGTTGTTGTTGTTTATTTGACGTTGTTGTTGTTGTTGTTTATTTGACGTTGTTGTTGTTGTTATTGTTGTTGTTTATTTGACGTTGTTGTTGTTGTTGTTTAGTTGATATTGTTGTTGTTGTTTATTTGACATTGTGGTTGTTTATTTGACGTTGTTGTTGTTTATTTGACGTTGTTGTTGTTGTTTATTGGAAGTTGATGTTGTTGTTGTATATTTGACAGTGTTGTTGTTGTTGTTGTTTATTTGACGTTGTTGTTGTTGTTGTTTATTTGACGTTGTTGTTGACATTGTTGTTGTTTATTTGACGTAGTTGTTGTTGTTGTTAACGTTGTTGTTGTTGTTTATATGACGTTGTTGTTGTTGTTATTGTTGTTGTTTATTTGACGTTGTTGTTGTTGTTGTTTATTTGATGTTGTTGTTGCTGTTTATTTGACATTGTTGTTGTTGTTGACGTTGTTGTTGTTGTTGTTTATTTGACATTGTTGTTGTTGTTGTTGTTGACGTTGTTGGTGTTGTTGTTTATTTGACGTTGTTGTTGTTGTTGTTTATTTGACGTTGTTGTTGTTGTTTATTTGACGTTGTTGTTGTTTATTTGACGTTGTTGTTGTTGTTTATTTGACGTTGTTGTTGATTATTTGACGTTGTTGTTGTTGTTATTGTTGTTGTCTATTTGAGGTTGTTATTGTTGTTTATTTGATGTTGTTGTTGTTGTTGTTGTTGTTGTTGTTTATTTGACGTTGTTGTTGTTGTTATTGTTGTTGTTTATTTGACGTTGTTGTTGTTGTTGTTGTTTATTTGATGTTGTTGTTGTTTATTTGACGTTGGTGTTGTTGTTGTTTATTTGACGTTGTTGTTGTTGTTATTTATTTGACATTGTTGTTGTTATTTTTTATTTGACGTTGTTGCTATTGTTGTTGTTGTTGTTTATTTGACATTGTTATTGTTGTTTATTAGACGTTGTTTTTGTTATTTGACGTTGTTGTTGTTGTTGTTGTATTTGTTGTTGTTGTTGTTGTATTTGTAGTTGTTGTTGCTTATTTGACGTTGTTGTTATTGTTGTTGTTTATTTGACGTTGTTATTGCTGTTGTTTATTTGACGTTGTTGTTGTTGTTGTTTATTTGATGTTGTTGTTGTTGTTTATTTGACATTGTTATTGTTGACGTTGTTGTTGTTGTTTATTTAACGTTGTTATTGTTGTTGCTGTTGTTTATTTGACGCTGTTGTTGTCATTGTTGTTGTTTATTTGACGTTGTTGTTGTTGTTAATTTAACGTTGTTGTTGTTATTTATTTGACGTTGTTGTTGTTTATTTGACGTTGTTGTTGTTGTTTATTTGACGTTGTTGTTGTTCTTGTTGTTTATTTGACGTTGTTGTTGTTGTTGTTGTTTATATGACGTTGTTGTTGTTGTTGTTGTTTATTTGACGTTGTTGTTGTTGTTATTTATTTGACGTTGTTTTTGTTGTTTTTGTTTATTTGGCGTTGTTGTTGTTTATTTGACATTGTTGTTGTTGACATTCTTTTTGTTGTTGTTTATTTGACGTAGTTGTTGTTGTTGACGTTGTTGTTGTTGTTTATTTGATGTTTTTGTTGTTGTTGTTGTTTATTTGACGATGTTGTTGTTGTTGTTTATTTGACGTTGTTGTTGTTGTTGTTGTTATTGTTGTTGTTGTTTATTTGACGTTGTTGTTGTTGTTATTGTTGTTGTTTATTTGACGTTGTTGTTGTTGTTGTTGTTTATTTGATGTTGTTGTTGTTGTTTATTTGACATTGTTGTTGTTGACGTTGTTGTTGTGTTGTTTATTTGACATTGTTGTTGTTGTTGTTTATTTGACGTTGTTATTGTTGTTTATTTGACGTAGTTGTTGTTGTTGACGTTGTTGTTTATTTGACGTTTTTGTTGTTGTTGATGTTGTTGATGTTGTTGTTTATTTGGCGTTGTTGTTATTGTCTATTTGACGTTGTTGTTGTTTATTTGACGTTGTTGTTGTTATTGTTGTTGTTTATTTGACCTTGTTATTGTTGTTTATTTGATGTTGTTGTTGTTGTTTATTTGACGTTGGTGTTGTTGTTGTTTATTTGACGTTGTTGTTGTTGTTGTTGTTGTTGTTATTTATTTGACGTTGTTGTTGTTGTTGTTATTTATTTGACGTTGTTGTTGTTGTTATGGTTTATTAGACGTTGTTGTTGTTGTTGTTTATTTGACGTTGTTATTGTTGTTTATTTGACGTTGTAGTTATTGTTGTTGTTTATTTGTCGTTGTTGTTGTTGTTTATTGGATGTTGTTGTTGTTGTTGACGTTGTTGTTGTTGTTTATTTGACGTTGTTGTTGTTGACGTTGTTGTTGTTGTTATTGTTATTTATTTGACGTTGTTGTTGTTGTTGTTGTTTATTTGACGTTGTTGTTGTTGTTGTTGTTTATTTGACGTTGTTGTTGTTGTTGTTTATTTGACGTTGTTGTTGTTGTTGTTGTTGTTGTTGTTTATTTGATGTTGTTGTTGTTGTTTATTTGACGGTGTTATTGTTGTTGTTTATTTGACGTTGTTGTTGTTGTTTATTTGACGTTTTTGTTGTTGATGTTGTTGTTGTTTTTGTAGTTGTTTATTTGACGTTGTTGTTGTTGTTGTTGTTGTTGTTGTTGTTGTTGTTTATTTGACGTTGTTGTTGTTGTTGTTGTTGTTTATTTGACGTTGTTGTTGTTATTGTTGTTGTTGTTGTTTATTTGACGTTGTTGTTGTTGTTTATTTGACGTTGTTGTATTTGTTGTTGTTTATTTGACGTTGTTGTTGTTGTTGTTTATTTAATGTTGTTGTTGTTATTTATTTGACGTTGTCGTTGTAGTTGTTTATTTGACGTTGTTGTTGTTGTTTATTTGACGTTGTTGTTGTTGTTGTTTATTTGACGTTGTTGTTGTTGTTATTGTTGTTGTTGTTGTTGTTTATTTGACGTTGTTGTTGTTGTTTATTTGACATTGTTGTTGTTGTTGTTGTTGACGTTGTTGTTGTTGTTAGTTATTTGATATTGTTGTTGTTGTTGGTGGTGGTGGTGTTGTTGTTGTTTATTTGACGTTGTTGTTGTTGTTGTTGTTTATTTGATGTTGTTTTAGCTGTTGTTGTTGTTGTTGTTTATTTGGCGTTGTTGTTGTTTATTTGACATTGTTGTTGTTGACATTGTTGTTGTTGTTGTTGTTGTTGTTGTTGTTGTTGTTTGTTTGAGGTAGTTGTTGTTGTTGACGTTGTTGTTGTTGTTGTTTATTTGACGTTTTTGTTGTTGATGTTGTTGTTGTTGATGTTGTTGTTGTTGTTGTTGTTTATTTGACGTTGTTGTTTATTTGACGTTGTTGTTGTTGTTGTTTATTTGGCGTTGTTGTTGTTGTTATTGTTGTTGTTTATTTGACGTTCTTGTTGTTGTTGTTGTTTATTTGATGTTGTTGTTGTTGTTTATTTGACATTGTTGTTGTTGTTGACGTTGTTGTTGTTGTTGTTGTTGTTTATTTGATGTTGTTGTTGTTGTTGTTGTTTATTTGACATTGTTGTTGTTTTTGACGTTGTTGTTGTTGTTGTTGTTTATTTGACATTGTTGTTGTTGTTGACGTTGTTGGTGTTGTTGTTTACTTGACGTTGTTGTTATTGTTGTTGTTTATTTGACGTTGTTTTAGTTGTTATTTATTTGACGTTGTTGTTATTGTTTATTTGACATTGTTGTTGTTGTTGACGTTGTTGTTGATGTTGTTTATTTGACATTGTTGTTGTTGTTGTTGTTGACGTTGTTGGTGTTGTTGTTTATTTGACGTTGTTATTGTTGTTGTTGTTTATTTGACGTTGTTTTAGTTGTTGTTGTTTATTTGACACTGTTGTTGTTGTTTATTCGACGTTGTTGTTGTTGACATTGTTGTTGTTGTTGTTTATTTGACGTTGTTGTTGTTGTTTATTTGATTTAGTTGTTGTTGTTGACATTGTTGTTGTTGTTGTTGTTGTTTACTTGACATTTTTGTTGTTGTTGATGTTGTTGTTGTTGTTTATTTGACGTTGTTGTTATTGTTTATTTGACGTTGTTGTTGTTGTTTATTTGACGTTGTTGTTGTTGTTGTTGTTATTGTTGTTGTTTATTTGACGTTGTTGTTGTTGTTGTTTATTTGATGTTGTTGTTGTTGTTTATTTGACGTTGGTGTTGTTGTTGTTGTTTAATTATTGTTGTTATTGTTGTTATTTATTTGACGTCGTTGTTGTTGTTATTGTTTATTTGACGTTGTTGTTGTTGTTGTTTATTTGACGTTTTTATTGTTGTTTATTTGACGTTGTTTTTGTTTTTTGACGTTGTTGTTGTTGTTGTTGTTGTTGTATTTGTTGTTGTTGTTGTTGCTTATTTGACGTTGTTGTTATTGTTGTTGTTTATTTGACGTTGTTGTTGCTGTTGTTTATTTGACGTTGTTGTTGTTGTTGTTGTTGTTGTTGTTGTTGTTGTTGTTTATTTGACGTTGTTGTTGTTGTTGTTGTTGTTGTTGTTTATTTGACGTTATTGTTGTTGTTGACGTTGTTGTTGTTGTTGTCGTTGTTTATTTGACGTTGTTGCTGTTGTTGTTGTTGTTTATTTGACGTTGTTGTTGTTGTTGTTCATTTGACGTTGTTGTTGTTGTTTATTTAACATTGTTGTTGTTGTTGATGTTGTTTATTTAATGTTGTTGTTGTTGTTTATTTAATGTTGTTGTTGTTGTTGTTGTTTATTTGACATTGTTGTTGTTGTTGACGTTGTTGTTGTTGTTTATTTGACATTGTTGTTGTTGTTGTTTTTGTTGACGTTGTTGGTGTTGTTGTTTATTTGACGTTGTTGTTGTTGTTGTTTATTTGACGTTGTTTTAGATGTTGTTGTTTATTTGACGTTGTTGTTGTTGTTGTTTATTTAACGTTGTTTTAGATGTTGTTGTTTATTTGACGGTGTTGTTGTTTATTTGACATTGTTGTTGTTGTTGATGTTGTTGTTGTTGTTGTATATTTGACATTGTTGTTGTTGTTGTTGTTGACGTTGTTGGTGTTGTTGTTTATTTGACGTTGTTGTTGTTGTCGTTGTTGTTGTTTATTTGATGTTGTTGTTGTTGTTGTTTATTTGACGTTTTTGTTTTTGACATTGTTGTTGTTGTTGTTTATATGACGTTGTTGTTGTTGTTGTTGTTTATTTGACATAGTTGTTGTTGTTGACGTTGTTGTTGTTGTTGTTGTTTATTTGACGTTTTTGTTATTGATGATGTTGTTGTTGTTGTTTATTTGACGTTGTTGTTATTGTTTATTTGACGTTGTTGTTGTTGTTGTTTATTTGACGTTGTTGTTGTTGTTATTGTTGTTGTTTATTTGACGTTGTTGTTGTTGTTATTGTTTATTTGAAGTTGTTGTTGTTGTTGTTGTTTATTTAGCGTTGTTATTGTTGTTTATTTGACGTTGTTTTTGTTTTTTGACGTTGTTGTTGTTGTTGTTGTTGTTGTATTTGTTGTTGTTGTTGTTGCTTATTTGACGTTGTTGTTATTGTTGTTGTTTATTTGACGTTGTTGCTGTTGTTTATTTGACGTTGTTGTTGTTGTTGTTTATTTGATGTTGTTGTTGTTGTTTATTTGACGTTGTTGTTGTTGTTTATTTGACGTTGTTATTGTTGTTCATGTTGTTTATTTGACGTTGTTGTTGTCCTTGTTGTTGTTTATTTGACGTTGTTGTTGTTGTTGTTTATTTGACGTTGTTGTTGTTGTTATTTATTAGACGTTGTTGTTGTTGTTGTTTATTTGACGTTGTTGTTGTTGTTGTTTATTTGACGTTGTTGTTGTTGTTTTTTTTACGTTGTTGTTGTTGTTGTTTATTTGACATTGTTATTATTGTTGTTAACGTTGTTGTTGTTGTTTATTTGACATTGTTGTTGTTGTTGGTGTTGTTGTTTATTTGACGTTGTTGTTGTTGTTGTTTATTTGACGTTGTTTTAGTTGTTGTTGTTTATTTGGCGTTGTTGTTGTTTATTTGACATTGATGTTGTTGACATTGTTGTTGTTGTTGTTTATTTGACGTAGTTGTTGTTGTTGCTTATTTGACGTTTTTGTTGTTGTTGATGTTGTTGTTGTTGTTTATTTGATGTTGTTGTTGTTTATTTGACTTTGTTGTTGTTGTTGTTTATTAGACGTTGTTGTTGTTATTGTTGTTGTTTATTTGACGTTGTTGTTGTTGTTTATTTGATGTTGTTGTTGTTGTTGTTTATTTGACATTGTTGTTGTTGTTGACGTTGTTGTTGTTGTTGTTTATTTGACATTGTTGTTGTTGTTCTTATTTGACGTTGTTGTTGTTGTTTATTTGACGTAGTTGTTGTTGTTGACGTTGTTGTTGTTGTTTATTTGACGTTTTTGTTGTTGTTGTTGTTGTTGTTGTTTATTTGACGATGTTGTTGTTGTTGTTTATTTGACATTGTTGTTGTTGACGTTGTTGTTGTTGTTGTTGTTTATTTGACATTGTTGATGTTGTTGTTGACGTTGTTGGTGTTGTTGTTTACTTGCCGTTGTTGTTATTGTTGTTGTTTATTTGACGTTGTTTTAATTGTTATTTATTTGACGTTGTTGTTATTGTTTATTTGACATCGTTGTTGTTGTTGACGTTGTTGTTGTCGTTATTGTTTATTTGACATTGTTGTTGTTGTTGACGTTGTTGGTGTTGTTGTTTATTTGACGTTGTTATTGTTGTTGTTGTTTATTTGACGTTGTTTTAGTTGTTGTTGTTTATTTGACATTGTTGTTGTTGTTTATTCGACGTTGTTGTTGTTGACATTGTTGTTGTTGTTGTTTATTTGACGTTGTTGTTGTTGTTGTTTATTTAACTTAGTTGTTGTTGTTGACATTGTTGTTGTTGTTGTTGTTGTTGTTGTTTATTTGACATTTTTGTTGTTGTTGATGTTGTTGTTGTTGTTGTTGTTGTTTATTTGACGTTGTTGTTATTGTTTATTTGACGTTGTTGTTGTTGTTTATTTGACGTTGTTGTAGTTGTTGTTATTGTTGTTGTTTATTTAACGTTATTGTTGTTGTTGTTTATTTGATGTTGTTGTTGTTGTTGTTTATTTGACGTTGGTGTTGTTGTTGTTGTTTATTTGACGTTGTTGTTGTTGTTTATTTGACGTTTTTATTGTTATTTATTTGACGTTGTTTTTGTTATTTGACGTTGTTGTTGTTGTTGTTGTATTTGTTTTTGTTGTTGTTGTTGTTGTTGCTTATTTGACGTTGTTGTTATTGTTGTTGTTTATTTGACGTTGTTGTTGCTGTTGTTTATTTGACGTTGTTGTTGTTGTTGTTGTTGTTGTTTATTTGACGTTGTTATTATTGTCTATTTGACGTTGTTGTTGTTTATTTGACGTTGTTGTTGTTATTGTTGTTGTTTATTTGAGGTTGTTATTGTTTTTTATTTGATGTTGTTGTTGTTGTTGTTGTTGTTGTTGTTTATTTGACGTTGTTGTTGTTGTTGTTTATTTGACGTTGTTGTTGTTGTTATTTATTTGACGTTGTTGTTGTTGTTATTGTTTATTAGAAGTTGTTTATTTGACGTTGTTATTGTTGTTTATTTGACGTTGTTGTTATTGTTGTGTTTATTTGACGTTGTTGTTGTTGTTTATTGGACGTTGTTATTGTTGTTGTTTATTTGACGTTGTTGTTGTTGTTGTTATTTATTTGACGTTGTTGTTGTTTATTTGACGTTGTTGTTGTTGTTGTTTATTTGACGTTGTTGGTGTTGTTGTTGTTGTTTATTTGACATTGTTGTTGTTGTTGTTGACGTTGTTGTTGTTGTTTGTTTGACATTGTTGTTGTTGTTGGTGGTGTTGTTGTTTATTTGACGTTGTTGTTGTTGTTGTTTATTTGACGTTGTTTTAGTTGTTATTGTTTATTTGGCGTTGTTGTTGTTTATTTGACATTGTTGTTGTTGACATTGTTGTTGTTGTTGTTTATTTGACGTAGTAGTTGTTGTTGACGTTGTTGTTGTTGTTGTTGTTGTTGTTTATTTGACGTTTTTGTTGTTGTTGATGTTGTTGATGTTGTTGTTTATTTGACGTTGTTGTTGTTGTTGTTTATTTGACGTTGTTGTTGTTGTTGTTTATTTGACGTTGTTGTTGTTGTTATTGTTGTTGTTTATTTGACGTTGTTGTTGTTGTTGTTTAGTTGATATTGTTGTTGTTGTTTATTTGACATTGTGGTTGTTTATTTGACGTTGTTGTTGTTTATTTGACGTTGTTGTTGTTGTTTATTGGAAGTTGATGTTGTTGTTGTATATTTGACAGTGTTGTTGTTGTTGTTGTTTATTTGACGTTGTTGTTGTTGTTTATTTGACGTTGTTGTTGTTGACATTGTTGTTGTTTATTTGACGTAGTTGTTGTTGTTGTTAACGTTGTTGTTGTTGTTTATATGACGTTGTTGTTGTTGTTATTGTTGTTGTTTATTTGACGTTGTTGTTGTTGTTGTTTATTTGATGTTGTTGTTGCTGTTTATTTGACATTGTTGTTGTTGTTGACGTTGTTGTTGTTGTTGTTTATTTGACATTGTTGTTGTTGTTGTTGTTGACGTTGTTGGTGTTGTTGTTTATTTGACGTTGTTGTTGTTGTTGTTTATTTGACGTTGTTGTTGTTGTTTATTTGACGTTGTTGTTGTTTATTTGACGTTGTTGTTGTTGTTTATTTGACGTTGTTGTTGATTATTTGACGTTGTTGTTGTTGTTATTGTTGTTGTCTATTTGAGGTTGTTATTGTTGTTTATTTGATGTTGTTGTTGTTGTTGTTGTTGTTGTTTATTTGACGTTGTTGTTGTTGTTATTGTTGTTGTTTATTTGACGTTGTTGTTGTTGTTGTTGTTTATTTGATGTTGTTGTTGTTTATTTGACGTTGGTGTTGTTGTTGTTTATTTGACGTTGTTGTTGTTGTTATTTATTTGACATTGTTGTTGTTATTTTTTATTTGACGTTGTTGTTGTTGTTTATTTGACATTGTTATTGTTGTTTATTAGACGTTGTTTTTGTTATTTGACGTTGTTGTTGTTGTTGTTGTATTTGTTGTTGTTGTTGTTGTATTTGTAGTTGTTGTTGCTTATTTGTCGTTGTTGTTATTGTTGTTGTTTATTTGACGTTGTTATTGCTGTTGTTTATTTGACGTTGTTGTTGTTGTTGTTTATTTGATGTTGTTGTTGTTGTTTATTTGACATTGTTATTGTTGACGTTGTTGTTGTTGTTTATTTAACGTTGTTATTGTTGTTGCTGTTGTTTATTTGACGCTGTTGTTGTCATTGTTGTTGTTTATTTGACGTTGTTGTTGTTGTTAATTTAACGTTGTTGTTGTTATTTATTTGACGTTGTTGTTGTTTATTTGACGTTGTTGTTGTTGTTTATTTGACGTTGTTGTTGTTCTTGTTGTTTATTTGACGTTGTTGTTGTTGTTGTTGTTTATATGACGTTGTTGTTGTTGTTGTTGTTTATTTGACGTTGTTGTTGTTGTTATTTATTTGACGTTGTTTTTGTTGTTTTTGTTTATTTGGCGTTGTTGTTGTTTATTTGACATTGTTGTTGTTGACATTCTTTTTGTTGTTGTTTATTTGACGTAGTTGTTGTTGTTGACGTTGTTGTTGTTGTTTATTTGATGTTTTTGTTGTTGTTGTTGTTTATTTGACGATGTTGTTGTTGTTGTTTATTTGACGTTGTTGTTGTTGTTGTTGTTATTGTTGTTGTTGTTTATTTGACGTTGTTGTTGTTGTTATTGTTGTTGTTTATTTGACGTTGTTGTTGTTGTTGTTGTTTATTTGATGTTGTTGTTGTTGTTTATTTGACATTGTTGTTGTTGACGTTGTTGTTGTGTTGTTTATTTGACATTGTTGTTGTTGTTGTTTATTTGACGTTGTTATTGTTGTTTATTTGACGTAGTTGTTGTTGTTGACGTTGTTGTTTATTTGACGTTTTTGTTGTTGTTGATGTTGTTGATGTTGTTGTTTATTTGGCGTTGTTGTTATTGTCTATTTGACGTTGTTGTTGTTTATTTGACGTTGTTGTTGTTATTGTTGTTGTTTATTTGACCTTGTTATTGTTGTTTATTTGATGTTGTTGTTGTTGTTTATTTGACGTTGGTGTTGTTGTTGTTTATTTGACGTTGTTGTTGTTGTTGTTGTTGTTGTTGTTATTTATTTGACGTTGTTGTTGTTGTTGTTATTTATTTGACGTTGTTGTTGTTGTTATTGTTTATTAGACGTTGTTGTTGTTGTTGTTTATTTGACGTTGTTATTGTTGTTTATTTGACGTTGTAGTTATTGTTGTTGTTTATTTGTCGTTGTTGTTGTTGTTTATTGGATGTTGTTGTTGTTGTTGACGTTGTTGTTGTTGTTTATTTGACGTTGTTGTTGTTGACGTTGTTGTTGTTGTTATTGTTATTTATTTGACGTTGTTGTTGTTGTTGTTGTTTATTTGACGTTGTTGTTGTTGTTGTTGTTTATTTGACGTTGTTGTTGTTGTTGTTTATTTGACGTTGTTGTTGTTGTTGTTGTTGTTGTTGTTGTTTATTTGATGTTGTTGTTGTTGTTTATTTGACGGTGTTATTGTTGTTGTTTATTTGACGTTGTTGTTGTTGTTTATTTGACGTTTTTGTTGTTGATGTTGTTGTTGTTTTTGTAGTTGTTTATTTGACGTTGTTGTTGTTGTTGTTGTTGTTGTTGTTGTTTATTTGACGTTGTTGTTGTTGTTGTTGTTGTTTATTTGACGTTGTTGTTGTTATTGTTGTTGTTGTTGTTTATTTGACGTTGTTGTTGTTGTTTATTTGACGTTGTTGTATTTGTTGTTGTTTATTTGACGTTGTTGTTGTTGTTGTTTATTTAATGTTGTTGTTGTTATTTATTTGACGTTGTCGTTGTAGTTGTTTATTTGACGTTGTTGTTGTTGTTTATTTGACGTTGTTGTTGTTGTTGTTTATTTGACATTGTTGTTGTTGTTGTTGTTGACGTTGTTGTTGTTGTTGTTTATTTGATATTGTTGTTGTTGTTGGTGGTGGTGGTGTTGTTGTTGTTTATTTGACGTTGTTGTTGTTGTTGTTGTTTATTTGATGTTGTTTTAGCTGTTGTTGTTGTTGTTGTTTATTTGGCGTTGTTGTTGTTTATTTGACATTGTTGTTGTTGACATTGTTGTTGTTGTTGTTGTTGTTGTTGTTGTTGTTGTTTGTTTGAGGTAGTTGTTGTTGTTGACGTTGTTGTTGTTGTTGTTTATTTGACGTTTTTGTTGTTGATGTTGTTGTTGTTGATGTTGTTGTTGTTGTTGTTGTTTATTTGACGTTGTTGTTTATTTGACGTTGTTGTTGTTGTTGTTTATTTGGCGTTGTTGTTGTTGTTATTGTTGTTGTTTATTTGACGTTCTTGTTGTTGTTGTTGTTTATTTGATGTTGTTGTTGTTGTTTATTTGACATTGTTGTTGTTGTTGACGTTGTTGTTGTTGTTGTTGTTGTTTATTTGATGTTGTTGTTGTTGTTGTTGTTTATTTGACATTGTTGTTGTTTTTGACGTTGTTGTTGTTGTTGTTGTTTATTTGACATTGTTGTTGTTGTTGACGTTGTTGGTGTTGTTGTTTACTTGACGTTGTTGTTATTGTTGTTGTTTATTTGACGTTGTTTTAGTTGTTATTTATTTGACGTTGTTGTTATTGTTTATTTGACATTGTTGTTGTTGTTGACGTTGTTGTTGATGTTGTTTATTTGACATTGTTGTTGTTGTTGTTGTTGACGTTGTTGGTGTTGTTGTTTATTTGACGTTGTTATTGTTGTTGTTGTTTATTTGACGTTGTTTTAGTTGTTGTTGTTTATTTGACACTGTTGTTGTTGTTTATTCGACGTTGTTGTTGTTGACATTGTTGTTGTTGTTGTTTATTTGACGTTGTTGTTGTTGTTTATTTGATTTAGTTGTTGTTGTTGACATTGTTGTTGTTGTTGTTGTTGTTTACTTGACATTTTTGTTGTTGTTGATGTTGTTGTTGTTGTTTATTTGACGTTGTTGTTATTGTTTATTTGACGTTGTTGTTGTTGTTTATTTGACGTTGTTGTTGTTGTTGTTGTTATTGTTGTTGTTTATTTGACGTTGTTGTTGTTGTTGTTTATTTGATGTTGTTGTTGTTGTTTATTTGACGTTGGTGTTGTTGTTGTTGTTTAATTATTGTTGTTATTGTTGTTATTTATTTGACGTCGTTGTTGTTGTTATTGTTTATTTGACGTTGTTGTTGTTGTTGTTTATTTGACGTTTTTATTGTTGTTTATTTGACGTTGTTTTTGTTTTTTGACGTTGTTGTTGTTGTTGTTGTTGTTGTATTTGTTGTTGTTGTTGTTGCTTATTTGACGTTGTTGTTATTGTTGTTGTTTATTTGACGTTGTTGTTGCTGTTGTTTATTTGACGTTGTTGTTGTTGTTGTTGTTGTTGTTGTTGTTTATTTGACGTTGTTGTTGTTGTTGTTGTTGTTGTTGTTTATTTGACGTTATTGTTGTTGTTGACGTTGTTGTTGTTGTTGTTGTTTATTTGACGTTGTTGCTGTTGTTGTTGTTGTTTATTTGACGTTGTTGTTGTTGTTGTTCATTTGACGTTGTTGTTGTTGTTTATTTAACATTGTTGTTGTTGTTGATGTTGTTTATTTAATGTTGTTGTTGTTGTTTATTTAATGTTGTTGTTGTTGTTGTTGTTTATTTGACATTGTTGTTGTTGTTGACGTTGTTGTTGTTGTTTATTTGACATTGTTGTTGTTGTTGTTTTTGTTGACGTTGTTGGTGTTGTTGTTTATTTGACGTTGTTGTTGTTGTTGTTTATTTGACGTTGTTTTAGATGTTGTTGTTTATTTGACGTTGTTGTTGTTGTTGTTGTTTATTTAACGTTGTTTTAGATGTTGTTATTTATTTGACGGTGTTGTTGTTTATTTGACATTGTTGTTGTTGTTGATGTTGTTGTTGTTGTTGTATATTTGACATTGTTGTTGTTGTTGTTGTTGACGTTGTTGGTGTTGTTGTTTATTTGACGTTGTTGTTGTTGTCGTTGTTGTTGTTTATTTGATGTTGTTGTTGTTGTTGTTTATTTGACGTTTTTGTTTTTGACATTGTTGTTGTTGTTGTTTATATGACGTTGTTGTTGTTGTTGTTGTTTATTTGACATAGTTGTTGTTGTTGACGTTGTTGTTGTTGTTGTTTATTTGACGTTTTTGTTATTGATGATGTTGTTGTTGTTGTTTATTTGACGTTGTTGTTATTGTTTATTTGACGTTGTTGTTGTTGTTGTTTATTTGACGTTGTTGTTGTTGTTATTGTTGTTGTTTATTTGACGTTGTTGTTGTTGTTATTGTTTATTTGAAGTTGTTGTTGTTGTTGTTGTTTATTTAGCGTTGTTATTATTGTTTATTTGACGTTGTTTTTGTTTTTTGACGTTGTTGTTGTTGTTGTTGTTGTTGTATTTGTTGTTGTTGTTGTTGCTTATTTGACGTTGTTGTTATTGTTGTTGTTTATTTGACGTTGTTGCTGTTGTTTATTTGACGTTGTTGTTGTTGTTGTTTATTTGATGTTGTTGTTGTTGTTTATTTGACGTTGTTGTTGTTGTTTATTTGACGTTGTTATTGTTGTTCATGTTGTTTATTTGACGTTGTTGTTGTCCTTGTTGTTGTTTATTTGACGTTGTTGTTGTTGTTGTTGTTGTTTATTTGACGTTGTTGTTGTTGTTATTTATTAGACGTTGTTGTTGTTGTTGTTTATTTGACGTTGTTGTTGTTGTTGTTTATTTGACGTTGTTGTTGTTGTTTTTTTTACGTTGTTGTTGTTGTTGTTTATTTGACATTGTTATTATTGTTGTTAACGTTGTTGTTGTTGTTTATTTGACATTGTTGTTGTTGTTGGTGTTGTTGTTTATTTGACGTTGTTGTTGTTGTTGTTTATTTGACGTTGTTTTAGTTGTTGTTGTTTATTTGGCGTTGTTGTTGTTTATTTGACATTGATGTTGTTGACATTGTTGTTGTTGTTGTTTATTTGACGTAGTTGTTGTTGTTGCTTATTTGACGTTTTTGTTGTTGTTGATGTTGTTGTTGTTGTTTATTTGACGTTGTTGTTGTTTATTTGACTTTGTTGTTGTTGTTGTTTATTAGACGTTGTTGTTGTTATTGTTGTTGTTTATTTGACGTTGTTGTTGTTGTTTATTTGATGTTGTTGTTGTTGTTGTTTATTTGACATTGTTGTTGTTGTTGACGTTGTTGTTGTTGTTGTTTATTTGACATTGTTGTTGTTGTTCTTATTTGACGTTGTTGTTGTTGTTTATTTGACGTAGTTGTTGTTGTTGACGTTGTTGTTGTTGTTTATTTGACGTTTTTGTTGTTGTTGTTGTTGTTGTTTATTTGACGATGTTGTTGTTGTTGTTTATTTGACATTGTTGTTGTTGACGTTGTTGTTGTTGTTGTTGTTTATTTGACATTGTTGATGTTGTTGTTGACGTTGTTGGTGTTGTTGTTTACTTGACGTTGTTGTTATTGTTGTTGTTTATTTGACGTTGTTTTAATTGTTATTTATTTGACGTTGTTGTTATTGTTTATTTGACATCGTTGTTGTTGTTGACGTTGTTGTTGTCGTTATTGTTTATTTGACATTGTTGTTGTTGTTGACGTTGTTGGTGTTGTTGTTTATTTGACGTTGTTATTGTTGTTGTTGTTTATTTGACGTTGTTTTAGTTGTTGTTGTTTATTTGACATTGTTGTTGTTGTTTATTCGACGTTGTTGTTGTTGACATTGTTGTTGTTGTTGTTTATTTGACGTTGTTGTTGTTGTTGTTTATTTAACTTAGTTGTTGTTGTTGACATTGTTGTTGTTGTTGTTGTTGTTGTTGTTTATTTGACATTTTTGTTGTTGTTGATGTTGTTGTTGTTGTTGTTGTTGTTTATTTGACGTTGTTGTTATTGTTTATTTGACGTTGTTGTTGTTGTTTATTTGACGTTGTTGTAGTTGTTGTTATTGTTGTTGTTTATTTAACGTTATTGTTGTTGTTGTTTATTTGATGTTGTTGTTGTTGTTGTTTATTTGACGTTGGTGTTGTTGTTGTTGTTGTTTATTTGACGTTGTTGTTGTTGTGTATTTGACGTTTTTATTGTTATTTATTTGACGTTGTTTTTGTTATTTGACGTTGTTGTTGTTGTTGTTGTATTTGTTTTTGTTGTTGTTGTTGTTGTTGCTTATTTGACGTTGTTGTTATTGTTGTTGTTTATTTGACGTTGTTGTTGCTGTTGTTTATTTGACGTTGTTGTTGTTGTTGTTGTTGTTGTTTATTTGACGTTGTTGTTGTTGTTGTTTATTTGACGTTATTGTTGTTGTTGACGTTGTTGTTGTTGTTTATTTGACGTTGTTGCTGTTGTTGTTGTTTATTTGACGTTGTTGTTGTTGTTGTTCATTTGATGTTGTTGTTGTTGTTGTTTATTTAACGTTGTTGTTGTTATTGATGTTGTTTATTTGACGTTGTTGTTGTTATTTATTTAATGTTGTTGTTGTTGTTGTTTATTTGACATTGTTGTTGTTGTTGACGTTGTTGTTGTTGTTTATTTGACATTGTTGTTGTTGTTGTTGTTGTCGTCGTTGGTGTTGTTGTTTATTTGACGTTGTTGTTGTTGTTGTTGTTTATTTGACGTTGTTTTAGATGTTGTTGTTTATTTGACGTTGTTGTTGTTGTTGTTTATTTAACGTTGTTTTAGATGTTGTTGTTTATTTGACGGTGTTGTTGTTTATTTGACATTGTTGTTGTTGTTGATGTTGTTGTTGTTGTTTATTTGACATTGTTGTTGTTGTTGTTGTTGTTGACGTTGTTGTTGTTGTTTATTTGACGTTGTTGTTGTTGTTGTTGTTATTTATTTGACGTTGTTTTAGTTGTTGTTGTTTATTTGACGTTGTTGTTGTTGTTTATTTGACGTTGTTATTGTTGTTCATGTTGTTTATTTGACGTTGTTGTTGTCCTTGTTGTTGTTTATTTGACGTTGTTGTTGTTGTTGTTGTTGTTTATTTGACGTTGTTGTTGTTGTTATTTATTAGACGTTGTTGTTGTTGTTGTTTATTTGACGTTGTTGTTGTTGTTGTTTATTTGACGTTGTTGTTGTTGTTTTTTTTACGTTGTTGTTGTTGTTGTTTATTTGACATTGTTATTATTGTTGTTAACGTTGTTGTTGTTGTTTATTTGACATTGTTGTTGTTGTTGGTGTTGTTGTTTATTTGACGTTGTTGTTGTTGTTGTTTATTTGACGTTGTTTTAGTTGTTGTTGTTTATTTGGCGTTGTTGTTGTTTATTTGACATTGATGTTGTTGACATTGTTGTTGTTGTTGTTTATTTGACGTAGTTGTTGTTGTTGACGTTGTTGTTGTTGTTGCTTATTTGACGTTTTTGTTGTTGTTGATGTTGTTGTTGTTGTTTATTTGACGTTGTTGTTGTTTATTTGACGTTGTTGTTGTTGTTGTTTATTAGACGTTGTTGTTGTTATTGTTGTTGTTTATTTGACGTTGTTGTTGTTGTTTATTTGATGTTGTTGTTGTTGTTGTTTATTTGACATTGTTGTTGTTGTTGTTGACGTTGTTGTTGTTGTTGTTTATTTGACATTGTTGTTGTTGTTCTTATTTGACGTTGTTGTTGTTGTTTATTTGACGTAGTTGTTGTTGTTGACGTTGTTGTTGTTGTTTATTTGACGTTTTTGTTGTTGTTGTTGTTGTTGTTTATTTGACGATGTTGTTGTTGTTGTTTATTTGACATTGTTGTTGTTGTTGACGTTGTTGTTGTTGTTGTTGTTTATTTGACATTGTTGATGTTGTTGTTGACGTTGTTGGTGTTGTTGTTTACTTGACGTTGTTGTTATTGTTGTTGTTTATTTGACGTTGTTTTAATTGTTATTTATTTGACGTTGTTGTTATTGTTTATTTGACATTGTTGTTGTTGTTGACGTTGTTGTTGTCGTTATTGTTTATTTGACATTGTTGTTGTTGTTGACGTTGTTGGTGTTGTTGTTTATTTGACGTTGTTATTGTTGTTGTTGTTTATTTGACGTTGTTTTAGTTGTTGTTGTTTATTTGACATTGTTGTTGTTGTTTATTCGACGTTGTTGTTGTTGACATTGTTGTTGTTGTTGTTTATTTGACGTTGTTGTTGTTGTTTATTTAACTTAGTTGTTGTTGTTGACATTGTTGTTGTTGTTGTTGTTGTTGTTGTTGTTGTTTATTTGACATTTTTGTTGTTGTTGATGTTGTTGTTGTTGTTGTTGTTTATTTGACGTTGTTGTTATTGTTTATTTGACGTTGTTGTTGTTGTTTATTTGACGTTGTTGTAGTTGTTGTTATTGTTGTTGTTTATTTAACGTTATTGTTGTTGTTGTTTATTTGATGTTGTTGTTGTTGTTGTTTATTTGACGTTGGTGTTGTTGTTGTTGTTGTTGTTTATTTGACGTTGTTGTTGTTGTTGTTTATTTGACGTTTTTATTGTTATTTATTTGACGTTGTTTTTGTTATTTGACGTTGTTGTTGTTTATTTAACGTTGTTGTTGTTATTGATGTTGTTTATTTGACGTTGTTGTTGTTATTTATTTAATGTTGTTGTTGTTGTTGTTTATTTGACATTGTTGTTGTGTTGACGTTGTTGTTGTTGTTTATTTGACATTGTTGTTGTTGTTGTTGTTGACGTCGTTGGTGTTGTTGTTTATTTGACGTTGTTGTTGTTGTTGTTTATTTGACGTTGTTTTAGATGTTGTTGTTTATTTGACGTTGTTGTTGTTGTTGTTGTTTATTTAACGTTGTTTTAGATGTTGTTGTTTATTTGACGGTGTTGTTGTTTATTTGACATTGTTGTTGTTGTTGATGTTGTTGTTGTTGTTTATTTGACATTGTTGTTGTTGTTGTTGTTGTTGTTGACGTTGTTGTTGTTGTTTATTTGACGTTGTTGTTGTTGTTGTTGTTATTTATTTGACGTTGTTTTAGTTGTTGTTGTTTATTTGACGTTGTTGTTGTTGTTTATTTGACGTTTTTGTTTTTGACATTGTTGTTGTTGTTGTTTATATGACGTTGTTGTTGTTGTTGTTTATTTGACATAGTTGTTGTTGTTGACGTTGTTGTTGTTGTTGTTGTTTATTTGACGTTTTTGTTGTTGATGATGTTGTTGTTGTTGTTTATTTGACGTTGTTGTTATTGTTTATTTGACGTTGTTGTTGCTGTTGTTTATTTGACGTTGTTGTTGTTGTTATTGTTGTTGTTTATTTGACGTTGTTGTTGTTTATTTGATGTTGTTGTTGTTTATTTGACGTTGGTGTTGTTGTTGTTGTTTATTTGACGTTGTTGTTGTTGTTATTTATTTGACGTTGTTGTTGTTGTTATTGTTTATTTGACGTTGTTATTGTTGTTGTTTATTTAACGTTGTATTGTTGTTTATTTGACGTTGTTTTTGTTATTTGACGTTGTTGTTGTTGTTGTATTTGTTGTTGTTGTTATTGCTTATTTGACGTTGTTGTTATTGTTGTTGTTTATTTGATGTTGTTGCTGTTGTTTATTTGACGTTGTTGTTGTTGTTGTTTATTTGACGTTGTTGTTGTTGACGTTGTTGTTGTTGTTTATTTGACGTTGTTATTGTTGTTCATGTTGTTTATTTGACGTTGTTGTTGTCGTTGTTGTTGTTTATTTGACGTTGTTGTTGTTGTTGTTGTTTATTTGACGTTGTTGTTGTTATTTATTTGACGTTGTTGTTGTTGTTTATTTGACGTTGTTGTTGTTGTTTATTTGACGTTGTTGTTGTTGTTTTTTTGACGTTGTTGTTGTTATTTATTTGACATTGTTGTTGTTGTTGTTGTTTATTTGACATTGTTGTTGTTGTTGGTGTTGTTGTTTATTTGACGTTGTTGTTGTTGTTGTTGTTTATTTGACGTTGTTTTAGTTGTTGTTGTTTATTTGGCGTTGTTGTTGTTTATTTGACATTGTTGTTGTTGACATTGTTGTTGTTGTTGTTTATTTGACGTAGTTGTTATTGTTGACGTTGTTGTTGTTGTTGCTTATTTGACGTTTTTGTTGTTGTTGATGTTGTTGTTGTTTATTTGACGTTGTTGTTGTTGTTGTTGTTTATTTGACGTTGTTGTTGTTGTTTATTTGACATTGTTGTTGTTGTTGACGTTGTTGTTGTTGTTGTTTATTTGACATTGTTGTTGTTGTTGCTTATTTGACATTGTTGTTGTTGTTTATTTGACGTAGTTGTTGTTGTTGACGTTGTTGTTGTTGTTGTTGTTGTTGTTTATTTGACGTTGTTGTTGGTGTTGTTGTTTATTTGACGTTGTTGTTGTTGTTATTGTTGTTGTTTATTTGACGTTGTTGTTGTTGTTTATTTGATGTTGTTGTTGTTTATTTGACATTGTTGTTGTTTATTTGATGTTGTTATTGTTGTTTATTTGACGTTGTTGTTGTTGTTTATTGGACGTTGTTGTTGTTGTATATTTGACGGTGTTGTTGTTGTTGTTGTTTATTTGACGTTGTTGTTGTTGTTGTTGTTGTTTATTTGACGTTGTTGTTGTTGTTGTTGACGTTGTTGTTGTTGTTGTTTATTTGACGTTGTTGTTGTTGACATAGTTGTTGTTGTTGTTGTTTATTTCACGTTGTTGATGTTGTTGATGTTGTTGTTTATTTAACGTTGTAGTTGTTGTTTATTTGACGTTGTTGTTGTTGTTGACATTGTTGTTATTGTTGTTTATTTGACGTTGTTGTTGTTGTTTATTTGACATTGTTGTTGTTGTTGACGTTGTTGTTATTGTTGTTATTGTTGTTGTTTATTTGACATTGTTGTTGTTGTTGTTGTTGTTGACGTTGTTGGTTTTGTTGTTTATTTGACGTTGTTGTTGTTGTTTATTTGACGTTATTTTAGTTGTTGTTGTTGTTGTTTATTTGACGTTGTTGTTGTTATTGTTGTTGTTGTTGTTGTTTATTTGACGTTGTTGTTGTTGTTGTTTATTTGACGTTGTTGTATTTGTTGTTGTTTATTTGACGTTGTTGTTGTTGTTGTTTATTTGATGTTGTTGTTGTTGTTGTTTATTTGACGTTGTTGTTGTTGTTGTTTATTTGACGTTGTTGTTGTTGTTTATTTGACATTGTAGTTGTTGTTGTTGACGTTGTTGTTGTTGTTGTTTATTTGACATTGTTGTTGTTGTTGTTGTTGGTGGTGGTGGTGTTGTTGTTTATTTGACGTTGTTGTTGTTGTTGTTTATTTGACGTTGTTTTAGTTGTTGTTGTTGTTGTTTATTTGGTGTTGTTGTTGTTTATTTGACATTGTTGTTGTTGACATTATTGTTGTTGTTGTTGTTTATTTGACGTAGTTGTTGTTGTTGACGTTGTTGTTGTTTATTTGTTGTTGTTGTTGTTGTTTATTTGACGTTGTTGTTGTTGTTTATTTGACGTTGTTGTTGTTGTTTATTTGACATTGTTGTTGTTGTTGACGTTGTTGTTGTTTATTTGATGTTATTGTTATTGTTGTTGTTTATTTGACATTGTTGTTGTTGTTGTTGTTGTTTATTTGACATTGTTATTGTTGTTGTTGACGTTGTTGGTGTTGTTGTTTACTTGACGTTGATGTTATTGTTGTTGTTTATTTGACGTTGTTTTAGTTGTTATTTATTTGACGTTGTTGTTATTGTTTATTTGACATTGTTGTTGTTGTTGACGTTGTTGTTGTTGTTGTTTGTTTGACATTGTTGTTGTTGTTGCTGACGTTGTTGGTGTTGTTGTTTATTTGACGTTGTTATTGTTGTTGTTGTTTATTTGACGTTGTTTTAGTTGTTGTTGTTTATTTGACATTGTTGTTGTTGTTTATTCGACGTTGTTGTTGTTGACATTGTTGTTGTTGTTGTTGTAGTTTATTTGACGTTGTTGTTTATTTGACTTAGTTGTTGTTGTTGACATTGTTGTTGTTGTTGTTGTTTATTTGACATTTTTGTTGTTGTTGATGTTGTTGTTGTTGTTGTTTATTTGACGTTGTTGTTATTGTTTATTTGACGTTGTTGTTGTTGTTGTTGTTGTTGTTGTTATGATTGTTGTTTATTTGACGTTGTTGTTGTTGTTGTTTATTTGATGTTGTTGTTGTTGTTTATTTGACGTTGGTGTTGTTGTTGTTGTTTATTTGACGTTGTTATTGTTGTTATTTATTTGACGTCGTTGTTGTTGTTATTGTATATTTGACGTTGTTGTTGTTGTTGTTGTTTATTTGACGTTTTTATTGTTGTTTATTTAATGTTATTTTTGTTATTTGACGTTGTTGTTGTTGTTGTTGTTGTATTTGTTGTTTTTGTTGTTGTTGTTCATTTGACGTTGTTGTTATTGTTGTTGTTTATTTGACGTTGTTGTTGTTGTTGTTGTTTATTTGACGTTGTTGTTGTTGTTGTTTATTTGACGTTGTTGTTGTTGTTGTTTATTTGACGTTATTGTTGTTGTTGACGTTGTTGTTGTTGTTGTTTATTTGACGTTGTTGCTGTTGTTGTTGTTGTTTATTTGACGTTGTTGTTGTTGTTGTTCATTTGACGCTGTTGTTGTTGTTGTTGTTTATTTAACGTTGTTGTTGTTATTGATGTTGTTTATTTGACGTTGTTGTTGTTGTTGTTGTTTATTTAATGTTATTGTTGTTGTTGTTGTTTATTTGACATTGTTGTTGTTGTTGACGTTGTTGTTGTTATTTATTTGAAATTGTTGTTGTTGTTGTTGTTAATGTTGAAGTTGTTGGTGTTGTTGTTTATTTGACGTTGTTGTTGTTGTTGTTGTTTATTTGACGTTGTTTTAGATGTTGTTGTTTATTTGACGTTGTTGTTGTTGTTGTTGTTTATTTAACGTTGTTTTAGATGTTGTTGTTTATTTGACGGTGTTGTTGTTTATTTGACATTGTTGTTGTTGATGTTGTTGTTGTTGTTTATTTGACATTGTTGTTGTTGTTGACGTTGTTAGTGTTGTTGTTTATTTGACGTTGTTGTTGTTATTGTTGTTTATTAGACGTTGTTTTAGTTGTTGTTGTTTATTTGACGTTGTTGTTGTTGTTTATTTGACGTTTTTGTTTTTGACATTGTTGTTGTTGTTGTTTATATGACGTTGTTGTTGTTGTTTATTTGACATAGTTGTTGTTATTGACGTTGTTGTTGTTGTTGTTGTTGTTTATTTGACGTTTTTGTTGTTGATGATGTTGTTGTTGTTGTTTATTTGACGTTGTTGTTATTGTTTATTTGACGTTGTTGTTGTTGTTTATTTGACGTTGTTGTTGTTGTTGTTGTTATTGTTGTTGTTTATTTGACGTTGTTGTTGTTGTTGTTGTTTATTTGATGTTGTTGTTGTTGTTGTTTATTTGACGTTGGTGTTGTTGTTGACGTTGTTGTTGTTGTTGTTGTTGTTTATTTGACGTTTTTGTTGTTGATGATGTTGTTGTTGTTGTTTATTTGACGTTGTTGTTATTGTTTATTTGACGTTGTTGTTGTTGTTGTTTATTTGACGTTGTTGTTGTTGTTGTTATTGTTGTTGTTTATTTGACGTTGTTGTTGTTGTTGTTGTTTATTTGATGTTGTTGTTGTTGTTGTTTATTTGACTTTGGTGTTGTTGTTATTTATTTGACGTTGTTGTTGTTATTTATTTGACGTTGTTGTTGTTGTTGTTTATTTGACGTTGTTGTTGTTGTTGTTTATTTGACGTTGTTATTGTTGTTTATTTGACGTTGTTTTTGTTATTTGACGTTGTTGTTGTTGTTGTATTTATTGTTGTTGTTGTTGCTTATTTGACGTTGTTGTTATTGTTGTTGTTTATTTGACGTTGTTGCTGTTGTTTATTTAACGTTGTTGTTGTTGTTGTGGTTGTTTATTTGATGTTGTTGTTGTTGTTGTTTATTTGACGTTGTTGTTGTTGACGTTGTTGTTGTTGTTGTTGTTTATTTGACGTTGTTATTGTTGTTCCTGTTGTTTATTTGACGTTGTTGTTGTCGTTGTTGTTGTTTATTTGACGTTGTTGTTGTTGTTGTTGTTTATTTGACGTTGTTGTTGTTGTTTATTTGACGTTGTTGTTGTTGTTCATTTGACGTTGTTGTTGTTGTTGTTGTTGTTTATTTGACGTTGTTGTTATTGTTTATTTGACGTTGTTGTTGTTGTTGTTGTTTATTTAACATTGTTGTTGTTGTTGTTGAAGTTGTAGTTGTTGTTTATTTGACATTGTTGTTGTTGTTGTTTATTTGACATTGTTGTTGTTGTTGTTTATTTGACGTTGTTTTAGTTGTTGTTGTTTATTTGGCGTTGTTGTTGTTTATTTGACATTGTTGTTGTTGACATTGTTGTTGTTGTTTATTTGACGTAGTTGTTGTTGATGACGCTGTTGTTGTTGTTGTTTATTTGACGTTTTTGTTGTTGTTGATGTTGTTGATGTTGTTGTTTATTTGACGTTGTTGTTGTTGTTGTTTATTTGACGTTGTTGTTGTTGTTGTTGTTGTTGTTTATTTAATGTTGTTGTTGTTGTTGTTTATTTGACATTGTTGTTGTTTATTTGACGTTGTTGTTGTTGTTTATTTGACGTTGTTGTTGTTGTTTATTGGACGTTGATGTTGTTGTTGTATATTTGACGGTGTTGTTGTTGTTGTTGTTGTTTATTTGACGTTGTTGTTGTTGTTTATTTGACGTTGGTGTTGTTGTTGACGTTGTTGTTGTTGTTGTTTATTTGACGTTGTTGTTGTTGACATAGTTGTTGTTGTTGTTGTTGTTTATTTCACGTTGTTGATGTTGTTGATGTTGTTGATGTTGTTGTTTATTTGACGTTGTAGTTGTTGTTTATTTGACGTTGTTGTTGTTATTGACATTGTTGTTGTTGTTTATTTGACGTTATTGTTTTTTATTTGACATTGTTGTTGTTGTTGAAGTTGTTGTTGTTGTTGTTGTTTATTTGACATTGTTGTTGTTGTTGTTGACGTTCTTGGTTTTGTTGTTTATTTGACGTTGTTGTTGTTGTTGTTTATTTGACGTTGTTTTAGTTGTTGTTGTTTATTTGACGTTGTTGTTGTTGACATTGTTGTTGTTGTTTATTTGATGTAGTTGTTGTTGTTGACGTTGTTGTTGTTGTTTATTTGACGTTTTTGTTGTTGTTGATGTTGTTGTTGTTGTTGTTGTTGTTTATTTGACGTTGTTGTTATTGTTGTTTATTTGACGTTGTTGTTGTTATTTATATGACGTTGTTGTTGTTGTTGTTATTGTTGTTGTTTATTTGACGTTGTTGTTGTTGTTTATTTGATGTTGTTGTTGTTGTTGTTTATTTGACATTGTTGTTGTTGTTGACGTTGTTGTTGTTGTTGTTTATTTCACATTGTTGTTGTTGTTGTTGTTGTTGACGTTGTTGGTGTTGTTGTTTATTTGACGTTGTTGTTGTTGTTGTTTATTTGACGTTGTTTTAGTTGTTGTTGTTTATTTGACGTTGTTGTTGTTGTTTATTTGACGTTGTTTTAGTTGTTGTTGTTTATTTGACGTTGTTGTTGTTGTTTATTTGACGTTGTTGTTGTCGTTTATTTGAAGTTGTTGTTGTTGACATTGTTGTTGTTGACATTGTTGTTTATTTGACGTTGTTTTTGTTGTTGTTGTTTATTTGGCGTTGTTGTTGTTGTTTATTTGACATTATTGTTGTTGACATTGTTGTTGTTGTTGTTGTTGTTTATTTGACGTAGTTTTTGTTGTTGACGTTGTTGTTGTTGTTGTTGTTTATTTGACGTTTTTGTTGTTGTTGATGTTGTTGTTGTTGTTGTTGTTTATTTGACGTTGTTGTTATTGTTGTTGTTTATTTGACGTTGTTGTTGTTGTTGTTGTTCATTTGACGTTGTTGTTGTTGTTGTTTATTTGACGTTGTTGTTGTTATTGATGTTGTTTATTTAATGTTGTTGTTATTGATGTTGTTTATTTGACGTTGTTGTTGTTGTTGTTGTTTATTTAATGTTGTTGTTGTTGTTTATTTGACATTGTTGTTGTTGTTTATTTAATGTTGTTGTTGTTTATTTGACATTGTTGTTTATTTGACGTTGGTGTTGTTGTTGACGTTGTTGTTGTTGTTGTTTATTTGACGTTGTTGTTGTTGACATAGTTGTTGTTGTTGTTGTTTATTTCACGTTGTTGATGTTGTTGATGTTGTTGTTTATTTGACGTTGTAGTTGTTGTTTATTTGACGTTGTTGTTGTTAATGACATTGTTGTTGTTGTTTATTTGACGTTATTGTTGTTTATTTGACATTGTTGTTGTTGTTGACGTTGTTGTTGTTGTTGTTTATTTGACATTTTTGTTGTTGTTGTTGACGTTCTTGGTTTTGTTGTTTATTTGACGTTGTTGTTGTTGTTGTTGTTTATTTGACGTTGTTTTAGTTGTTGTTGTTTATTTGACGTTGTTGTTGTTGTTTATTTGACGTTGTTGTTGTTGACATTGTTGTTGTTGTTTATTTGACGTAGTTGTTGTTGTTGACGTTGTTGTTGTTGTTGTTTATTTGACGTTTTTGTTATTGTTGATGTTGTTGTTGTTGTTGTTTATTTGATGTTGTTGTTATTGTTGTTTATTTGACGTTGTTGTTGTTGTTTATATGACGTTGTTGTTGTTGTTGTTATTGTTGTTGTTTATTTGACGTTGTTGTTGTTGTTGTTTATTTGATGTTGTTGTTGTTGTTGTTGTTGTTTATTTGACATTGTTGTTGTTGTTGACGTTGTTGTTGTTGTTGTTTATTTGACATTGTTGTTGTTGTTGTTGACGTTGTTGGTGTTGTTGTTTATTTGACGTTGTTGTTGTTGTTTACTTGACATAGTTATTGTTGTTGACGTTGTTGTTGTTGTTGTTGTTTATTTGATGTTGTTGTTGTTGTTGTTTATTTGACGTTGTTGTTGTTGACGTTGTTATTGTTGTTGTTTATTTGACGTTGTTATTGTTATTCCTGTTGTTTATTTGACGTTGTTGTTGTCGTTGTTGTTGTTTATTTGACGTTGTTGTTGTTGTTTATTTGACGTTGTTGTTGTTGTTGTTTATTTGACGTTGTTGTTGTTGTTCATTTGACGTTGTTGTTGTTGTTGTTGTTTATTTGATGTTGTTGTTGTTGTTGTTTATTTAACATTGTTGTTGTTGACGTTGTAGTTGTTGTTTATTTGACATTGTTGTTGTTGTTGATGTTGTTGTTTATTTGACATTGTTGTTGTTGTTGTTGTTTATTTGACGTTGTTTTAGTTGTTGTTGTTTATTTGGCGTTGTTGTTGTTTAATTTGACATTGTTGTTGTTGACATTGTTGTTGTTGTTGTTTATTTGACGTAGTTGTTGTTGATGACGTTGTTGTTGTTGTTGTTTATTTGACGTTTTTGTTGTTGTTGATGTTGTTGATGTTGTTGTTTATTTGACGTTGTTGTTGTTGTTGTTTATTTGACGTTGTTGTTGTTGTTATTGTTGTTGTTTATTTGACGTTGTTGTTGTTGTTGTTGTTTATTTAATGTTGTTGTTGTTGTTTATTTGACATTGTTGTTGTTTATTTGACGTTGTTGTTGTTGTTTATTTGACGTTATTGTTGTTGTTTATTGGACGTTGATGTTGTTGTTCTATATTTGACGGTGTTGTTGTTGTTGTTGTTTATTTGATGTTGTTGTTGTTGTTTATTTGACATTGTTGTTGTTGTTGACGTTGTTGTTGTTGTTTATTTCACATTGTTGTTGTTGTTGTTGACGTTGTTGTTGTTGTTGTTTATTTGACGTTGTTGTTGTTGTTTATTTGACGTTGTTTTAGTTATTGTTGTTTATTTGACGTTGTTGTTGTTGTTTATTTGACGTTGTTGTTGTCGTTTATTTGACGTTGTTGTTGTTGACATTGTTGTTTATTTGACGTTGTTTTTGTTGTTGTTGTTTATTTGGCGTTGTTGTTGTTGTTTATTTGACATTGTTGTTGTTGACATTGTTGTTGTTGTTGTTGTTGTTTATTTGACGTAGTTTTTGTTGTTGACGTTGTTGTTGTTGTTGTTATTTATTTGACGTTTTTCTTGTTGTTGATGTTGTTGTTGTTATTGTTGTTTATTTGACGTTGTTGTTGTTGTTGTTTATTTGACGTTGTTATTGTTGTTGTTGTTCATTTGACGTTGTTGTTGTTGTTGTTTATTTGACGTTGTTGTTGTTATTGATGTTGTTTATTTAATGTTGTTGTTATTGATGTTGTTTATTTGACATTGTTGTTGTTGTTGTTGTTGTTTATTTAATGTTGTTGTTGTTGTTTATTTGACATTGTTGTTGTTGTTTATTTAATGTTGTTGTTGTTGTTTATTTGACATTGTTGTTTATTTGACGTTGGTGTTGTTGTTGACGTTGTTGTTGTTGTTGTTTATTTGACGTTGTTGTTGTTGACATAGTTGTTGTTGTTGTTGTTTATTTCACGTTGTTGATGTTGTTGATGTTGTTGTTTATTTGACATTGTAGTTGTTGTTTATTTGACGTTGTTGTTGTTAATGACATTGTTGTTGTTGTTTATTTGACGTTATTGTTGTTTATTTGACATTGTTGTTGTTGTTGACGTTGTTGTTGTTGTTGTTGTTGTTGTTTATTTGACATTGTTGTTGTTGTTGTTGACGTTCTTGGTTTTGTTGTTTATTTGACGTTGTTGTTGTTGTTGTTTATTTGACGTTGTTTTAGTTGTTGTTGTTTATTTGACGTTGTTGTTGTTGTTGTTTATTTGACGTTGTTGTTGTTGACATTGTTGTTGTTGTTTATTTGACGTAGTTGTTGTTGTTGACGTTGTTGTTGTTGTTGTTTACTTGACGTTTTTGTTATTGTTGATGTTGTTGTTGTTGTTTATTTGATGTTGTTGTTATTGTTGTTTATTTGACGTTGTTGTTGTTGTTTATATGACGTTGTTGTTGTTGTTGTTATTGTTGTTGTTTATTTGACGTTGTTGTTGTTGTTGTTGTTGTTTATTTGATGTTGTTGTTGTTGTTGTTGTTTATTTGACATTGTTGTTGTTGTTGACGTTGTTGTTGTTGTTGTTTATTTGACATTGTTGTTGTTGTTGTTGACGTTGTTGGTGTTGTTGTTTATTTGACGTTGTTGTTGTTGTTTATTTGACATAGTTGTTGTTGTTGACGTTGTTGTTGTTGTTGTTGTTTATTTGACGTTTTTGTTGTTGATGATGTTGTTGTTGTTGTTTATTTGACGTTGTTGTTATCGTTTATTTAACGTTGTTGTTGTTGTTGTTTATTTGACGTTGTTGTTGTTGTTGTTATTGTTGTTGTTTATTTGACGTTGTTGTTGTTGTTGTTGTTTATTTGATGTTGTTGTTGTTGTTTATTTGACGTTGGTGTTGTTGTTATTTATTTGACGTTGTTGTTGTTATTTATTTGACGTTGTTGTTGTTGTTGTTGTTTATTTGACGTTGTTGTTGTTGTTGTTGTTTATTTGACGTTGTTATTGTTGTTTATTTGACGTTGTTTTTGTTATTTGACGTTGTTGTTGTTGTTGTATTTATTGTGGTTGTTGTTGCTTATTTGACGTTGTTGTTATTGTTGTTGTTTATTTGACGTTGTTGTTGTTGTTGTTTATTTAACGTTGTTGTTGTTGTTGTGGTTGTTTATTTGATGTTGTTGTTGTTGTTTATTTGACGTTGTTGTTGTTGACGTTGTTGTTGTTGTTGTTGTTTATTTCACGTTGTTATTGTTGTTCCTGTTGTTTATTTGACGTTGTTGTTATCGTTGTTGTTGTTTATTTGACGTTGTTGTTGTTGTTGTTTATTTGACGTTGTTGTTGTTGTTGTTGTTTATTTGACGTTGTTGTTGTTGTTCATTTGACGTTTTTGTTGTTGTTGTTGTTGTTTATTTGACGTTGTTGTTGTTGTTGTTGTTTATTTGACGTTGTTGTTGTTGTTGTTTATTTAACATTGTTGTTGTTGTTGTTGACGTTGTAGTTGTTGTTTATTTGACATTGTTGTTGTTGTTGTTGGTGTTGTTGTTTATTTGACATTGTTGTTGTTGTTGTTGTTTATTTGACGCTGTTTTAGTTGTTGTTGTTTATTTGGCGTTGTTATTGTTTATTTGACATTGTTGTTGTTGACATTGTTGTTGTTGTTGTTGTTTATTTGACGTAGTTGTTGTTGATGACGTTGTTGTTGTTGTTGTTTATTTGACGTTTTTGTTGTTGTTGATGTTGTTGATGTTGTTGTTTATTTGACGTTGTTGTTGTTGTTGTTTATTTGATGTTGTTGTTGTTGTTATTGTTGTTGTTTATTTGACGTTGTTGTTGTTGTTGTTGTTGTTGTTGTTGTTTATTTAATGTTGTTGTTGTTGTTTATTTGACATTGTTGTTGTTTATTTGACGTTGTTGTTGTTGTTTATTTGACGTTGTTGTTGTTGTTTATTGGACGTTGATGTTGTTGTTGTTTATTTGACATTGTTGTTGTTTATTTGACGTTGTTGTTGTTGTTTATTTGACGTTGGTGTTGTTGTTGACGTTGGTGTTGTTGTTGTTTATTTGACGTTGTTGTTGTTGACATAGTTGTTGTTGTTGTTGTTGTTTATTTCACGTTGTTGATGTTGTTGATGTTGTTGTTTATTTGACGTTGTAGTTGTTGTTTATTTGACGTTGTTGTTGTTATTGACATTGTTGTTGTTGTTTATTTGACGTTATTGTTGTTTATTTGACATTGTTGTTGTTGTTGACGTTGTTGTTGTTGTTGTTGTTTATTTGACATTGTTGTTGTTGTTGTTGACGTTCTTGGTTTTGTTGTTTATTTGACGTTGTTGTTGTTGTTGTTGTTGTTTATTTGACGTTGTTTTAGTTGTTGTTGTTTATTTGACGTTGTTGTTGTTGTTTATTTGACGTTGTTGTTGTTGACATTGTTGTTGTTGTTTATTTGACGTAGTTGTTGTTGTTGACGTTGTTGTTGTTGTTGTTTATTTGACGTTTTTGTTGTTGTTGATGATGTTGTTGTTGTTGTTATTGTTGTTTATTTGACGTTGTTGTTGTTATTTATATGACATTGTTGTTGTTGTTGTTATAGTTGTTGTTTATTTGACGTTGTTGTTGTTGTTTATTTGATGTTGTTGTTGTTGTTTATTTGACATTGTTGTTGTTGTTGACGTTGTTGTTGTTGTTTATTTCACATTGTTGTTGTTGTTGTTGTTGACGTTGTTGGTGTTGTTGTTTATTTGACGTTGTTGTTGTTGTTGTTTATTTGACGTTGTTTTAGTTGTTGTTGTTTATTTGACGTTGTTGTTGTTGTTTATTTGACGTTGTTTTAGTTGTTGTTGTTTATTTGACGTTGTTGTTGTTGTTGTTTATTTGACGTTGTTGTTGTCGTTTATTTGACGTTGTTGTTGTTGACATTGTTGTTGTTGACATTGTTGTTTATTTGACGTTGTTTTTGTTGTTGTTGTTTATTTGGCGTTGTTGTTGTTGTTTATTTGACATTGTTGTTGTTGACATTGTTGTTGTTGTTGTTGTTTATTTGACGTAGTTTTTGTTGTTGACGTTGTTGTTGTTGTTGTTGTTTATTTGACATTTTTGTTGTTGTTGATGTTGTTGTTGTTGTTGTTGTTTATTTGACGTTGTTGTTGTTGTTGTTTATTTGACGTTGTTGTTGTTGTTGTTGTTCATTTGACGTTGTTGTTGTTGTTGTTTATTTGACGTTGTTGTTGTTATTGATGTTGTTTATTTAATGTTGTTGTTATTGATGTTGTTTATTTGACGTTGTTGTTGTTGTTTATTTAATGTTGTTGTTGTTTATTTGACATTGTTGTTGTTGTTTATTTAATGTTGTTGTTGTTGTTTATTTGACATTGTTGTTTATTTGACGTTGGTGTTGTTGTTGACGTTGTTGTTGTTGTTGTTGTTGTTTATTTGACGTTGTTGTTGTTGACATAGTTGTTGTTGTTGTTGTTGTTTATTTCACGTTGTTGATGTTGTTGATGTTGTTGTTTATTTGACGTTGTAGTTGTTGTTTATTTGACGTTGTTGTTGTTAATGACATTGTTGTTGTTGTTGTTTATTTGACGTTATTGTTGTTTATTTGACATTGTTGTTGTTGTTGACGTTGTTGTTGTTGTTTATTTGACATTGTTGTTGTTGTTGTTGACGTTCTTGGTTTTGTTGTTTATTTGACGTTGTTGTTGTTGTGGTTGTTGTTTATTTGACGTTGTTTTAGTTGTTGTTGTTTATTTGACGTTGTTGTTGTTGACATTGTTGTTGTTGTTTATTTGACATAGTTGTTGTTGTTGACGTTGTTGTTGTTGTTGTTTATTTGACGTTTTTGTTATTGCTGATGTTGTTGTTGTTGTTGTTTATTTGATGTTGTTGTTATTGTTGTTTATTTGACGTTGTTGTTGTTGTTTATATGACGTTGTTGTTGTTGTTGTTATTGTTGTTGTTTATTTGACGTTGTTGTTGTTGTTGTTTATTTGATGTTGTTGTTGTTGTTGTTGTTTATTTGACATTGTTGTTGTTGTTGACGTTGTTGTTGTTGTTGTTTATTTGACATTGTTGTTGTTGTTGTTGTTGACGTTGTTGGTGTTGTTGTTTATTTGACGTTGTTGTTGTTGTTGTTTATTTGACGTTGTTTTAGTTGTTGTTGTTTATTTGACGTTGTTGTTGTTGTTTATTTGACGTTGTTGTTGTCGTTTATTTGACGTTGTTATTGTTGACATTATTGTTGTTGTTGTTTATTTGACGTTGTTTTTGTTGTTGTTGTTTATTTGGCGTTGTTGTTGTTTATTTGACATTGTTGTTGTTGACATTGTTGTTGTTGTTGTTGTTTATCTGACGTAGTTGTTGTTTATTTGACATTGTTGTTGTTGTCATTGTTGTTGTTGTTGTTGTTTATTTGACGTAGTTTTTGTTGTTGACGTTGTTGTTGTTGTTTATTTGACGTTTTTGTTGTTGTTGATGTTGTTGTTGTTGTTGTTGTTGTTTATTTGACGTTGTTGTTGTTGTTGTTTATTTGACGTTGTTGTTGTTGTTGTTGTTGTTTATTTGACGTTGTTGTTGTTGTTGTTGTTTATTTGACGTTGTTGTTGTTGTTGTTGTTGTTGTTCATTTGACGTTGTTGTTGTTGTTGTTTATTTGACGTTGTTGTTGTTATTGATGTTGTTTATTTGACGTTGTTGTTGTTGTTGTTTATTTAATGTTGTTGTTATTGATGTTGTTTATTTTACGTTGTTGTTGTTGTTGTTTATTTAATGTTGTTGTTGTTGTTTATTTGACATTATTGTTGTTGTTGACGTTGTTGTTGTTGTTTTTTATTTGACATTGTTGTTGTTGTTGTTGTTGTTGACGTTGTTGTTGTTGTTGTTTATTTGACGTTGTTGTTGTTTATTTGACGTTGTTTTAGATGTTGTTGTTTATTTGACGTTGTTGTTGTTGTTGTTTATTTAACGTTGTTTTAGATGTTGTTGTTTATTTGACGGTGTTGTTGTTTATTTGACAGTGTTGTTGTTGTTGACGTTGTTGTTGTTGTTGTTTATTTGACATTGTTGTTGTTGTTGTTGACGTTGTTGTTGTTGTTGTTTATTTGACGTTGTTTTAGTTGTTGTTGTTTATTTGACGTTGTTGTTGTTGTTTATTTGACGTTTTTGTTATTGACATTGTTGTTGTTGTTGTTTATATGACGTTTTTGTTGTTGTTGTTTATTTGACATAATTGTTGTTGTTGACGTTGTTGTTGTTGTTGTTGTTGTTGTTGTTTATTTGACGTTTTTGTTATTGTTTATGTTGTTGTTGTTAATTATTTGACGTTGTTGTTATTGTTTATTTGACGTTGTTGTTGTTTATTTGAAGTTGTTATTATTGTTATTGTTGTTGTTTATTTGACGTTGTTGTTGTTGTTGTTGTTGTTGTTTATTTGACGTTTTTGTTATTGTTTATGTTGTTGTTGTTAATTATTTGACGTTGTTGTTATTGTTTATTTGACGTTGTTGTTGTTGTTTATTTGAAGTTGTTATTATTGTTATTGTTGTTGTTTATTTGACGTTGTTGTTGTTGTTGTTGTTTATTTGATGTTGTTGTTGTTGTTTATTTGACGTTGGTTTTGTTGTTGTTTATTTAACGTTGTTGTTGTTGTTATTGTTTATTTGACGTTGTTGTTGTTTATTTGACGTTGTTATTGTTGTTTATTTGACGTTGTTTTTGTTATTTGACGTTGTTGTTGTTGTTGTATTTGTTGTTGTTGTTGTTGTTGTTGCTTATTTAACGTTGTTGTTATTGTTGTTGTTTATTTGACGTTGTTATTGCTGTTATTTATTTGACGTTGTTGTTTGTTGTTGTTTATTTGATGTTGTTGTTGTTGTTGTTTATTTAACGTTGTTTTAGATGTTGTTGTTTATTTGACGGTGTTGTTGTTTATTTGACAGTGTTGTTGTTGTTGACGTTGTTGTTGTTGTTGTTTATTTGACATTGTTGTTGTTGTTGTTGACGTTGTTGTTGTTGTTGTTGTTGTTTATTTGACGTTGTTGTTGTTGACATAGTTGTTGTTGTTGTTGTTGTTTATTTCACGTTGTTGATGTTGTTGATGTTGTTGTTTATTTGACGTTGTAGTTGTTGTTTATTTGACGTTGTTGTTGTTAATGACATTGTTGTTGTTGTTGTTTATTTGACGTTATTGTTGTTTATTTGACATTGTTGTTGTTGTTGACGTTGTTGTTGTTGTTGTTGTTTATTTGACATTGTTGTTGTTGTTGTTGACGTTCTTGGTTTTGTTGTTTATTTGACGTTGTTGTTGTTGTGGTTGTTGTTTATTTGACGTTGTTTTAGTTGTTGTTGTTTATTTGACGTTGTTGTTGTTGTTTATTTGACGTTGTTGTTGTTGACATTGTTGTTGTTGTTTATTTGACATAGTTGTTGTTGTTGACGTTGTTGTTGTTGTTGTTTATTTGACGTTTTTGTTATTGTTGATGTTGTTGCTGTTGTTGTTTATTTGATGTTGTTGTTATTGTTGTTTATTTGACGTTGTTGTTGTTGTTTATATGACGTTGTTGTTGTTGTTGTTATTGTTGTTGTTTATTTGACGTTGTTGTTGTTGTTGTTTATTTGATGTTGTTGTTGTTGTTGTTGTTGTTTATTTGACATTGTTGTTGTTGTTGACGTTGTTGTTGTTGTTGTTTATTTGACATTGTTGTTGTTGTTGTTGTTGTTGACGTTGTTGGTGTTGTTGTTTATTTGACGTTGTTGTTGTTGTTGTTTATTTGACGTTGTTTTAGTTGTTGTTGTTTATTTGACGTTGTTGTTGTTGTTTATTTGACGTTGTTGTTGTCGTTTATTTGACGTTGTTATTGTTGACATTATTGTTGTTGTTGTTTATTTGACGTTGTTTTTGTTGTTGTTGTTTATTTGGCGTTGTTGTTGTTTATTTGACATTGTTGTTGTTGACATTGTTGTTGTTGTTGTTGTTGTTGTTTATCTGACGTAGTTGTTGTTTATTTGACATTGTTGTTGTTGTCATTGTTGTTGTTGTTATTGTTTATTTGACGTAGTTTTTGTTGTTGACGTTGTTGTTGTTGTTGTTTATTTGACGTTTTTGTTGTTGTTGATGTTGTTGTTGTTGTTGTTGTTGTTTATTTGACGTTGTTGTTGTTGTTGTTTATTTGACGTTGTTGTTGTTGTTGTTGTTGTTTATTTGACGTTGTTGTTGTTGTTGTTTATTTGACGTTGTTGTTGTTGTTGTTGTTGTTCATTTGACGTTGTTGTTGTTGTTGTTTATTTGACGTTGTTGTTGTTATTGATGTTGTTTATTTGACGTTGTTGTTGTTGTTGTTTATTTAATGTTGTTGTTATTGATGTTGTTTATTTTACGTTGTTGTTGTTGTTGTTTATTTAATGTTGTTGTTGTTGTTTATTTGACATTATTGTTGTTGTTGACGTTGTTGTTGTTGTTTTTTATTTGACATTGTTGTTGTTGTTGTTGTTGTTGACGTTGTTGTTGTTGTTGTTTATTTGACGTTGTTGTTGTTTATTTGACGTTGTTTTAGATGTTGTTGTTTATTTGACGTTGTTGTTGTTGTTGTTTATTTAACGTTGTTTTAGATGTTGTTGTTTATTTGACGGTGTTGTTGTTTATTTGACAGTGTTGTTGTTGTTGACGTTGTTGTTGTTGTTGTTTATTTGACATTGTTGTTGTTGTTGTTGACGTTGTTGTTGTTGTTGTTTATTTGACGTTGTTTTAGTTGTTGTTGTTTATTTGACGTTGTTGTTGTTGTTTATTTGACGTTTTTGTTATTGACATTGTTGTTGTTGTTGTTTATATGACGTTGTTGTTGTTGTTGTTTATTTGACATAATTGTTGTTGTTGACGTTGTTGTTGTTGTTGTTGTTGTTGTTGTTTATTTGACGTTTTTGTTATTGTTTATGTTGTTGTTGTTAATTATTTGACGTTGTTGTTATTGTTTATTTGACGTTGTTGTTGTTGTTTATTTGAAGTTGTTATTATTGTTATTGTTGTTGTTTATTTGACGTTGTTGTTGTTGTTGTTGTTGTTGTTGTTTATTTGACGTTTTTGTTATTGTTTATGTTGTTGTTGTTAATTATTTGACGTTGTTGTTATTGTTTATTTGACGTTGTTGTTGTTGTTTATTTGAAGTTGTTATTATTGTTATTGTTGTTGTTTATTTGACGTTGTTGTTGTTGTTGTTGTTTATTTGATGTTGTTGTTGTTGTTTATTTGACGTTGGTTTTGTTGTTGTTTATTTAACGTTGTTGTTGTTGTTATTGTTTATTTGACGTTGTTGTTGTTTATTTGACGTTGTTATTGTTGTTTATTTGACGTTGTTTTTGTTATTTGACGTTGTTGTTGTTGTTGTATTTGTTGTTGTTGTTGTTGTTGTTGCTTATTTGACGTTGTTGTTATTGTTGTTGTTTATTTGACGTTGTTATTGCTGTTATTTATTTGACGTTGTTGTTTGTTGTTGTTTATTTGATGTTGTTGTTGTTGTTGTTTATTTGACGTTGTTGTTGTTGACGTTGTTGTTGTTGTTGTTGTTTATTTGACGTTGTTATTGTTGTTGCTGTTGTTTATTTGACGTTGTTGTCATTGTTGTTGTTTATTTGACGTTGTTGTTGTTGTTGTTTATTTGACGTTATTGTTGTTGTTGTTATTTATTTGACGTTGTTGTTGTTGTTTATTTGACGTTGTTGTTGTTGTTTATTTGACGTTGTTGTTGTTGTTGTTTATTTGACGTTGTTGTTGTTATTTATTTGACATTGTTGTTGTTGTTGTTGACGTTGTTGTTGTTGTTTATTTGACATTGTTGTTGTTGTTGGTGTTGTTGTTTATTTGACGTTGTTGTTGTTGTTGTTGCTAATTTGACGTTGTTTTAGTTGTTATTGTTTATTTGGCGTTGTTGTTGTTTATTTGACATTGTTGTTGTTGACATTGTTGTTGTTGTTGTTGTTTATTTGACGTAGTTGTTGTTGTTGTTTATTTCACGTTGTTGATGTTGTTGATGTTGTTGTTTATTTGACATTGTAGTTGTTGTTTATTTGACACTGTTGTTGTTATTGACATTGTTGTTGTTGTTTATTTGACGTTATTGTTGTTTATTTGACATTGTTGTTGTTGTTGACGTTGTTGTTGTTGTTGTTGTTTATTTGACATTGTTGTTGTTGTTGTTGACGTTCTTGGTTTTGTTGTTTATTTGACGTTGTTGTTGTTGTTGTTGTTGTTTATTTGACGTTGTTTTAGTTGTTGTTGTTTATTTGACGTTGTTGTTGTTGTTGTTTATTTGACGTTGTTGTTGTTGACATTGTTGTTGTTGTTGTTTATTTGACGTAGTTGTTGTTGTTGATGTTGTTGTTGTTTATTTGACGTTTTTGTTGTTGTTTATGTTGTTGTTGTTGTTGTTTATTTGACGTTGTTGTTATTGTTGTTTATTTGACGTTGTTGTTGTTGTTTATATGACGTTGTTGTTGTTGTTGTTATTGTTGTTGTTTATTTGACGTTGTTGTTGTTGTTTATTTGATGTTGTTGTTGTTGTTTATTTGACATTGTTGTTGTTGTTCACGTTGTTGTTGTTGTTGTTTATTTGACATTGTTGTTGTTGTTGTTGTTGACGTTGTTGGTGTTGTTGTTTATTTGACGTTGTTGTTGTTGTTGTTTATTTGACGTTGTTTTAGTTGTTGTTATTTATTTGACGTTGTTGTTGTTTATTTGACGTTGTTGTTGTCGTTTATTTGACGTTGTTGTTGTTGACATTGTTGTTGTTGTTGTTGTTTATTTGACGTTGTTTTTGTTGTTGTTGTTTATTTGGCGTTGTTGTTGTTGTTTATTTGACATTGTTGTTGTTGACATTATTGTTGTTGTTGTTGTTTATTTGACGTAGTTTTTGTTGTTGACGTTGTTGTTGTTGTTGTTTATTTGACGTTTTTGTTGTTGTTGATGTTGTTGTTGTTGTTGTTTATTTGACGTTGTTGTTGTTGTTGTTGTTTATTTGACGTTGTTGTTGTTGTTGTTCATTTGACGTTGTTGTTGTTGTAGTTGTTGTTTATTTGACGTTGTTGTTGTTATTGATGTTGTTTATTTGACGTTGTTGTTGTTGTTGTTTATTTAATGTTGTTGTTATTGATGTTATTTATTTGACGTTGTTGTTGTTTTTGTTTATTTAATGTTGTTGTTATTGATGTTGTTTATTTGACGTTGTTGTTGTTGTTGTTTATTTAATGTTGTTGTTGTTGTTGTTTATTTGACATTGTTGTTGTTGTTGACGTTGTTGTTGTTGTTTTTTATTTGACATTGTTGTTGTTGTTGTTGTTGTTGACGTTGTTGTTGTTGTTTATTTGACGTTGTTGTTATTTATTTGACGTTGTTGTTGTTGTTGTTGTTTATTTAACGTTGTTTTAGATGTTGTTGTTTATTTGACGGTGTTGTTGTTTATTTGACAGTGTTGTTGTTGTTGACGTTGTTGTTGTTGTTGTTTATTTGACATTGTTGTTGTTGTTGTCGACGTTGTTGTTGTTGTTGTTTATTTGACGTTGTTTTAGTTGTTGTTGTTTATTTGACGTTGTTGTTGTTGTTTATTTGACGTTTTTGTTATTGACATTGTTGTTGTTGTTGTTTATATGACGTTGTTGTTGTTGTTGTTTATTTGACATAGTTGTTGTTGTTGACGTTGTTGTTGTTGTTGTTGTTGTTGTTTATTTGACGTTTTTGTTGTTGTTGATGTTGTTGTTGTTAATTATTTGACGTTGTTGTTGTTCATTTGACGTTGTTATTGTTGTTATTGTTGTTGTTTATTTGACGTTGTTGTTGTTATTGTTGTTTATTTGATGTTGTTGTTGTTGTTTATTTGACGTTGTTATTGTTGTTTATTTGACGTTGTTTTTTTTATTTGACGTTGTTGTTGTTGTTGTATTTGTTGTTGTTGTTGTTGTTGTTGTTGTTGTTGCTTATTTGACGTTGTTGTTATTGTTGTTGTTTATTTGACGTTGTTATTGCTGTTGTTTATTTGACGTTGTTGTTGTTGTTGTTTATTTGATGTTGTTGTTGTTGTTTATTTGACGTTGTTGTTGTTGATGTTGTTGTTGTTGACGTTGTTGTTGTTGTTGTTTATTTGACGTTGTTATTGTTGTTGCTGTTGTTTATTTGACGTTGTTGTTGTCATTGTTGTTGTTTATTTGACGTTGTTGTTGTTTATTTGACGTTATTATTGTTGTTATTTATTTGACGTTGTTGTTGTTGTTTATTTGACGTTGTTGTTGTTGTTGTTTATTTGACGTTGTTGTTGTTGTTGTTTATTTGACGTTGTTGTTGTTATTTATTTGACATTGTTGTTATTGTTGTTGACGTTGTTGTTGTTGTTTATTTGACATTGTTGTTGTTGTTGGTGTTGTTGTTTATTTGACGTTGTTGTTGTTGTTGTTGTTTATTTGACGTTGTTTTAGTTGTTGTTGTTTATTTGGCGTTGTTGTTGTTTATTTGACATTGTTGTTGTTGACATTGTTGTTATTTATTTGACGTTGTTGTTATTGTTTATTTGACATTGTTGTTGTTGTTGACGTTGTTGTTGTTGTTGTTTATTTGACATTGTTGTTGTTGTTGTTGTTGACGTTGTTGGTGTTGTTGTTTATTTGACGTTGTTATTGTTGTTGTTGTTTATTTGACGTTGTTTTAGTTGTTGTTGTTTATTTGACATTGTTGTTGTTGTTTATTCGACGTTGTTGTTGTTGACATTGTTGTTGTTGTTGTTTATTTGACGTTGTTGTTTATTTGACTTAGTTGTTGTTGTTGACATTGTTGTTGTTGTTGTTGTTGTTTATTTGACATTTTTGTTGTTGTTGATGTTGTTGTTGTTGTTGTTTATTTGACGTTGTTGTTATTGTTTATTTGACGTTGTTGTTGTTTATTTGACGTTGTTGTTGTTGTTATTGTTGTTGTTTATTTGACGTTGTTGTTGTTGTTGTTTATTTGATGTTGTTGTTTATTTGACGTTGGTGTTGTTGTTGTTGTTTATTTGACGTTGTTATTGTTGTTATTTATTTGACGTCGTTGTTGTTGTTATTGTTTATTTGACGTTGTTGTTGTTGTTGTTGTTGTTTATTTGACGTTTTTATTGTTGTTTATTTGACGTTATTTTTGTTATTTGACGTTGTTGTTGTTGTTGTTGTTTATTTGACGTTATTGTTGTTGTTGTTTATTTGACGTTATTGTTGTTGTTGACGTTGTTGTTGTTGTTGTTTATTTGACGTTGTTGCTGTTGTTGTTGTTGTTGTTTTTTTGACGTTGTTGTTGTTGTTGTTCATTTGACGCTGTTGTTGTTGTTGTTTATTTAACGTTGTTGTTGTTATTGATGTTGTTTATTTGACGTTGTTGTTGTTGTTTATTTAATGTTGTTGTTGTTGTTGTTTATTTGACATTGTTGTTGTTGTTGACGTTGTTGTTGTTGTTATTTATTTGACATTGTTGTTGTTGTTGTTGACGTTGTTGGTGTTGTTGTTTATTTGACGTTGTTGTTGTTATTGTTGTTTATTTGACGTTGTTTTAGATGTTGTTGTTTATTTGATGTTGTTGTTGTTGTTGTTGTTTATTTAACATTGTTTTAGATGTTGTTGTTTATTTGACGGTGTTGTTGTTTATTTGACATTGTGGTTGTTGATGTTGTTGTTGTTGTTTATTTGACATTGTTGTTGTTGTTGTTGTTGTTGACGTTGTTGGTGTTGTTGTTTATTTGACGTTGTTATTGTTGTTGTTGTTTATTTGACGTTGTTTTAGTTGTTGTTGTTTATTTGACGTTGTTGTTGTTGTTTATTTGATGTTTTTGTTTTTGACATTGTTGTTGTTGTTGTTTATATGACGTTGTTGTTGTTGTTGTTTATTTGACATAGTTTTTGTTGTTGACGTTGTTGTTGTTGTTGTTGTTGTTTATTTGACGTTTTTGTTATTGATGATGTTGTTGTTTATTTGACGTTGTTGTTATTGTTTATTTGACATTGTTGTTGTTGTTTATTTGACGTTGTTGTTGTTGTTGTTTATTTGATGTTGTTGTTGTTGTTTATTTGACGTTGGTGTTGTTGTTGTTTATTTGACGTTGTTGTTGTTGTTGTTATTTATTTGACGTTGTTGTTGTTGTTGTTTATTTGACGTTGTTGTTGTTGTTGTTGTTGTTTATTTGACGTTGTTATTGTTGTTTATTTGACGTTGTTTTTGTTATTTGACGTTGTTGTTGTTGTATTTATTGTTGTTGTTGTTGCTTATTTGACGTTGTTGTTATTGTTGTTGTTTATTTGACGTTGTTGCTGTTGTTTATTTAACGTTGTTGTTGTTGTTGTGGTTGTTTATTTGATGTTGTTGTTGTTGTTTATTTGACGTTGTTGTTGTTGACGTTGTTGTTGTTGTTGTTTATTTGACGTTGTTATTGTTGTTCCTGTTGTTTATTTGACGTTGTTGTTGTCGTTGTTGTTGTTTATTTGACGTTGTTGTTGTTGTTGTTTATTTGACGTTGTTGTTGTTGTTGTTGTTGTTTATTTGATGTTGTTGTTGTTGTTCATTTGACGTTGTTGTTGTTGTTTATTTGACGTTGTTGTTGTTGTTGTTTATTTGTCGTTGTTGTTGTTGTTTATTTAACATTGTTGTTGTTGTTGTTGTTGACGTTGTAGTTGTTGTTTATTTGACATTGTTGTTGTTGTTGTTGGTGTTGTTGTTTATTTGACATTGTTGTTGTTGTTGTTGTTTATTTGACGTTGTTTTAGTTGTTGTTGTTTATTTGGCATTGTTGTTGTTTATTTGACATTGTTGTTGTTGACATTGTTGTTGTTGTTGTTTATTTGACGTAGTTGTTGTTGATGACGTTGTTGTTGTTGTTGTTGTTGTTTATTTGACGTTTTTGTTGTTGTTGATGTTGTTGATGTTGTTGTTTATTTGACGTTGTTGTTGTTGTTATTGTTGTTGTTTATTTGACGTTGTTGTTGTTGTTGTTGTTTATTTAATGTTGTTGTTGTTGTTGTTTATTTGACATTGTTGTTGTTTATTTGACGTTGTTGTTGTTGTTTATTTGACGTTGTTGTTGTTGTTTATTGGACGTTGATGTTGTTGTTGTATATTTGACGGTGTTGTTGTTGTTGTTGTTTATTTGACGTTGTTGTTGTTGTTTATTTGACGTTGGTGTTGTTGTTGACGTTGTTGTTGTTGTTGTTTATTTGACGTTGTTGTTGACATAGTTGTTGTTGTTGTTGTTGTTTATTTCACGTTGTTGATGTTGTTGATGTTGTTGTTTATTTGACATTGTAGTTGTTGTTTATTTGACGTTGTTCTTGTTATTGACATTGTTGTTGTTGTTTATTTGACGTTATTGTTGTTTATTTGACATTGTTGTTGTTGTTGACGTTGTTGTTGTTTTTGTTGTTTATTTGACATTGTTAATGTTGTTGACGTTCTTGGTTTTGTTGTTTATTTGACGTTGTTGTTGTTGTTGTTTATTTGACGTTGTTTTAGTTGTTGTTGTTTATTTGACGTTGTTGTTGTTGTTTATTTGACGTTGTTGTTGTTGACATTGTTGTTGTTGTTTATTTGACGTAGTTGTTGTTGTTGACGTTGTTGTTGTTGTTGTTGTTTATTTGACGTTTTTGTTGTTATTGATGTTGTTGTTGTTGTTGTTTATTTGACGTTGTTGTTGTTGTTTATATGACGTTGTTGTTGTTGTTGTTATTGTTGTTGTTTATTTGACGTTGTTGTTGTTGTTTATTTGATGTTGTTGTTGTTGTTGTTTATTTGACATTGTTGTTGTTGTTGACGTTGTTGTTGTTGTTGTTTATTTGACATTGTTGTTGTTGTTGTTGTTGACGTTGTTGGTGTTGTTGTTTATTTGACGTTGTTTTAGTTGTTGTTGTTTATTTGACGTTGTTGTTGTTGTTTATTTGACGTTGTTGTTGTCGTTTATTTGACGTTGTTGTTGTTGACATTGTTGTTGTTGTTGTTTATTTGACGTTGTTTTTGTTGTTGTTGTTTATTTGGCGTTGTTGTTGTTGTTTATTTGACATTGTTGTTGTTGACATTGTTGTTGTTGTTGTTGTTTATTTGACGTAGTTTTTGTTGTTGACGTTGTTGTTGTTGTTGTTGTTTATTTGACGTTTTTGTTGTTGTTGATGTTGTTGTTGTTGTTGTTGTTTATTTGACGTTGTTGTTGTTGTTTATTTGACGTTGTTGTTGTTGTTGTTCATTTGACGTTGTTGTTGTTATTGTTAATTTGACGTTGTTGTTGTTATTGATGTTGTTTATTTGACGTTGTTGTTGTTGTTGTTTATTTAATGTTGTTGTTATTGATGTTGTTTATTTGACGTTGTTGTTGTTGTTGTTTATTTAATGTTGTTGTTGTTGTTTATTTGACATTGTTGTTGTTGTTTATTTAATGTTGTTGTTGTTGTTTATTTGACATTGTTGTTTATTTGACGTTGGTGTTGTTGTTGACGTTGTTGTTGTTGTTGTTTATTTGACGTTGTTGTTGTTGACATAGTTGTTGTTGTTGTTGTTTATTTCACGTTGTTGATGTAGTTGATGTTGTTGTTTATTTGACGTTGTAGTTGTTGTTTATTTGACGTTGTTGTTGTTAATGACATTGTTGTTGTTGTTTAGTTGACGTTATTGTTGTTTATTTGACATTGTTGTTGTTGTTGACGTTGTTGTTGTTGTTGTTTATTTGACATTGTTGTTGTTGTTGTTGACGTTCTTGGTTTTGTTGTTTATTTGACGTTGTTGTTGTTGTTTATTTGACGTTGTTTTAGTTGTTGTTGTTTATTTGACGTTGTTGTTGTTGTTTATTTGACGTTGTTGTTGTTGACATTGTTGTTGTTGTTTATTTGACGTAGTTGTTGTTGTTGACGTTGTTGTTGTTGTTGTTTATTTGACGTTTTTGTTATTGTTGATGTTGTTGTTGTTGTTGTTGTTTATTTGACGTTGTTGTTATTGTTGTTTATTTGACGTTGTTGTTGTTGTTTATATGACTTTGTTGTTGTTGTTGTTATTGTTGTTGTTTATTTGACGTTGTTGTTGTTGTTTATTTGATGTTGTTGTTGTTGTTGTTGTTTATTTGACATTGTTGTTGTTGTTGACGTTGTTGTTGTTGTTGTTTAATTGACATTGTTGTTGTTGTTGTTGTTGACGTTGTTGGTGTTGTTGTTTATTTGACGTTGTTGTTGTTGTTGTTTATTTGACGTTGTTTTAGTTGTTGTTGTTTATTTGACGTTGTTGTTGTTGTTTATTTGACGTTGTTGTTGTCGTTTATTTGACGTTGTTGTTGTTGACATTGTTGTTGTTGTTGTTTATTTGGCGTTGTTGTTGTTTATTTGACATTGTTGTTGTTGACATTGTTGTTGTTGTTGTTGTTGTTTATTTGACGTAGTTTTTGTTGTTGACGTTGTTGTTGTTGTTGTTGTTGTTGTTTATTTGACGTTTTTGTTGTTGTTGATGTTGTTGTTGTTGTTGTTTATTTGACGTTGTTGTTGTTGTTGTTGTTTATTTGACGTTGTTGTTGTTGTTGGTCATTTGACGTTGTTGTTGTTGTTGTTTATTTGACGTTGTTGTTGTTATTGATGTTGTTTATTTGACGTTGTTGTTGTTGTTTATTTAATGTTGTTGTTATTGATGTTGTTTATTTGACGTTGTTGTTGTTGTTGTTTATTTAATGTTGTTGTTGTTGTTTATTTGACATTGTTGTTGTTGTTGACGTTGTTGTTGTTGTTTTTTATTTGACATTGTTGTTGTTGTTGTTGTTGACGTTGTTGTTGTTGTTGTTTATTTGACGTTGTTGTTGTTGTTGTTTATTTGACGTTGTTTTAGATGTTGTTGTTTATTTGACGTTGTTGTTGTTGTTGTTGTTTATTTAACGTTGTTTTAGATGTTGTTGTTTATTTGACGGTGTTGTTGTTTATTTGATAGTGTTGTTGTTGTTGACGTTGTTGTTGTTGTTTATTTGACATTGTTGTTGTTGTTTTTGATGTTGTTGTTGTTGTTGTTTATTTGACGTTGTTTTAGTTGTTGTTGTTTATGTGACGTTGTTGTTGTTGTTGTTGTTTATTTGACGTTTTTGTTATTGACATTGTTGTTGTTGTTGTTTATATGACGTTGTTGTTGTTGTTGTTGTTGTTGTTTATTTGACATAGTTGTTGTTGTTGACGTTGTTGTTGTTGTTGTTGTTGTTTATTTGACGTTTTTGTTATTGTTGATGTTGTTGTTGTTAATTATTTGACGTTGTTGTTATTTTTTATTTGACGTTGTTATTGTTGTTTATTTGAAGTTGTTATTATTGTTATTGTTGTTGTTTATTTGACGTTGTTGTTGTTGTTGTTTATTTGATGTTGTTGTTGTTGTTGTTTATTTGACGTTGGTTTTGTTGTTGTTTATTTAACGTTGTTGTTGTTGTTATTGTTTATTTGACGTTGTTGTTGTTGTTTATTTGACGTTGTTATTGTTGTTTATTTGACGTTGTTTTTGTTATTTGACGTTGTTATTGTTGTATTTGTTGTTGTTGTTGTTGTTGTTGCTTGTTTGACGTTGTTGTTATTGTTGTTGTTTATTTGACGTTGTTATTGCTGTTGTTTATTTGACGTTGTTGTTGTTGTTGTTTATTTGATGTTGTTGTTGTTGTTTATTTGACGTTGTTGTTGTTGACGTTGTTGTTGTTGTTGTTTATTTGACGTTGTTATTGTTGTTGCTGTTGTTTATTTGACGTTGTTGTCATTGTTGTTGTTTATTTGACGTTGTTGTTGTTGTTGTTTATTTGACGTTATTGTTGTTGTTGTTATTTATTTGACGTTGTTGTTGTTGTTTATTTGACGTTGTTGTTGTTGTTGTTTATTTGACGTTGTTGTTGTTGTTTATTTGACGTTGTTGTTGTTGTTATTTATTTGACATTGTTGTTGTTGTTGTTGACGTTGTTGTTGTTGTTTATTTGACATTGTTGTTGTTGTTGGTGTTGTTGTTTATTTGACGTTGTTGTTGTTTATTTGACGTTGTTTTAGTTGTTGTTGTTTATTTGGCGTTGTTGTTGTTTATTTGACATTGTTGTTGTTGACATTGTTGTTGTTGTTGTTTATTTGACGTAGTTGTTGTTGTTGACGTTGTTGTTGTTGTTGTTTATTTCACGTTTTTGTTGTTATTGATGTTGTTGTTGTTGTTTATTTGACGTTGTTGTTGTTGTTGTTTATTTCACGTTGTTGATGTTGTTGATGTTGTTGTTTATTTGACGTTGTAGTTGTTGTTTATTTGACGTTGTTGTTGTTATTGACATTGTTGTTGTTGTTTATTTGACGTTATTGTTGTTTATTTGACATTGTTGTTGTTGTTGACGTTGTTGTTGTTGTTGTTTATTTGACATTGTTGTTGTTGTTGACGTTCTTGGTTTTGTTGTTTATTTGACATTGTTGTTGTTGTTGTTGTTTATTTGACGTTGTTTTAGTTGTTGTTGTTTATTTGACGTTGTTGTTGTTGTTTATTTGACGTTGTTGTTGTTGACATTGTTGTTGTTGTTTATTTGACGTAGTTGTTGTTGTTGACGTTGTTGTTGTTGTTGTTTATTTGACGTTTTTGTTGTTGTTGATGTTGTTGTTGTTGTTTATTTGACGTTGTTGTTATTGTTGTTTATTTGACGTTGTTGTTGTTGTTATTGTTTATATGACGTTGTTGTTGTTGTTGTTGTTATTGTTGTTGTTTATTTGACGTTGTTGTTGTTGTTTATTTGATGTTGTTGTTGTTGTTGTTTATTTGACATTGTTGTTGTTGTTGACGTTGTTGTTGTTGTTGTTTATTTGACATTGTTGTTGTTGTTGTTGTTGACGTTGTTGGTGTTGTTGTTTATTTGACGTTGTTGTTGTTGTTGTTTATTTGACGTTGTTTTAGTTGTTGTTGTTTATTTGACGTTGTTGTTGTTTATTTGACGTTGTTGTTGTCGTTTATTTGACGTTGTTGTTGTTGACATTGTTGTTGTTGTTGTTTATTTGACGTTGTTTTTGTTGTTGTTGTTTATTTTGCGTTGTTGTTGTTGTTTATTTGACATTGTTGTTGTTGACATTGTTGTTGTTGTTGTTGTTTATTTGACGTAGTTTTTGTTGTTGACGTTGTTGTTGTTGTTGTTGTTTATTTGACGTTTTTGTTGTTGTTGATGTTGTTGTTGATGTTGTTGTTGTTGTTCTTGTTTATTTGACGTTGTTGTTGTTGTTGTTTATTTGACGTTGTTGTTGTTGTTGTTCATTTGACGTTGTTGTTGTTGTTTATTTGACGTTGTTGTTGTTATTGATGTTGTTTATTTGACGTTGTTGTTGTTGTTTATTTAATGTTGTTGTTATTGATGTTGTTTATTTGACGTTGTTGTTGTTGTTTATTTAATGTTGTTGTTATTGATGTTGTTTATTTGACGTTGTTGTTGTTGTTGTTGTTGTTGTTGTTTATTTAATGTTGTTGTTGTTGTTGTTGTTTATTTGACATTGTTGTTGTTGTTGACGTTGTTGTTGTTGTTTTTTATTTGACATTGTTGTTGTTGTTGTTGTTGTTGACGTTGTTGTTGTTGTTGTTTATTTGACGTTGTTGTTGTTGTTGTTGTTGTTTATTTAACGGTGTTGTTGTTTATTTGACAGTGTTGTTGTTGTTGACGTTGTTGTTGTTGTTGTTTATTTGACATTGTTGTTGTTGTTGTTGTTGTTGACGTTGTTGTTGTTGTTGTTGTTTATTTGACGTTGTTTTAGTTGTTGTTGTTTATTTGACGTTGTTGTTGTTTATTTGACATTTTTGTTATTGACATTGTTGTTGTTGTTGTTTATATGACGTTGTTGTTGTTGTTGTTTATTTGACATAGTTGTTGTTGTTGACGTTGTTGTTGTTGTTGTTGTTTATTTGACGTTTTTGTTATTGTTGATGTTGTTGTTGTTAATTATTTGACGTTGTTGTTTTTGTTAATTTGACGTTGTTGTTGTTGTTGTTTATTTGAAGTTGTTATTATTGTTATTGTTGTTGTCTATTTGACGTTGTTGTTGTTTATTTGATGTTGTTGTTGTTGTTTATTTGACGTTGGTTTTGTTGTTGTTTATTTAACGTTGTTGTTGTTATTATTGTTTATTTGACGTTGTTGTTGTTGTTGTTTATTTGACGTTGTTATTGTTGTTTATTTGACGTTGTTTTTGTTATTTGACGTTGTTGTTGTTGTTGTTGTATTTGTTGTTGTTGTTGTTGTTGTTGTTGTTGTTGTTGCTTATTTGACGTTGTTGTTATTGTTGTTGTTTATTTGACGTTGTTATTGCTGTTGTTTATTTGACGTTGTTGTTGTTGTTGTTTATTTGATGTTGTTGTTGTTGTTTATTTGACGTTGTTGTTGTTGACGTTGTTGTTGTTGTTGTTGTTTATTTGACGTTGTTATTGTTGTTGCTGTTGTTTATTTGACGTTGTTGTCATTGTTGTTGTTTATTTGACGTTGTTGTTGTTGTTGTTGTTTATTTGACGTTATTGTTGTTGTTGTTATTTATTTGACGTGGTTGTTGTTGTTTATTTGACGTTGTTGTTGTTGTTGTTTATTTGACGTTGTTGTTGTTGTTGTTTATTTGACGTTGTTGTTATTGTTGTTATTTATTTGACGTTGTTGTTGTTGTTGTTGACGTTGTTGTTGTTGTTTATTTGACATTATTGTTGTTGTTGGTGTTGTTGTTTATTTGACGTTGTTGTTGTTGTTGTTTATTTGACGTTGTTTTAGTTGTTGTTGTTTATTTGGCGTTGTTGTTGTTTATTTGACATTGTTGTTGTTGACATTGTTCTTGTTGTTGTTGTTTATTTGACGTAGTTGTTGTTGTTGACGTTGTTGTTGTTGTTGTTTATTTCACGTTTTTGTTGTTATTGATGTTGTTGTTGTTGTTTATTTGAAGTTGTTGTTGTTGTTGTTGTTTATTTCACGTTGTTGATGTTGTTGACGTTGTTGTTTATTTGACGTTGTAGTTGTTGTTTATTTGACGTTGTTGTTGTTATTGACATTGTTGTTGTTGTTTATTTGACGTTATTGTTGTTTATTTGACATTGTTGTTGTTGTTGACGTTGTTGTTGTTGTTGTTGTTTATTTGACATTGTTGTTGTTGTTGACGTTCTTGGTTTTGTTGTTTATTTGACGTTGTTGTTGTTGTTGTTGTTTATTTGACGTTGTTTTAGTTGTTGTTGTTTATTTGACGTTGTTGTTGTTGTTGTTTATTTGACGTTGTTGTTGTTGACATTGTTGTTGTTGTTGTTGTTGTTTATTTGACGTAGTTGTTGTTGTCGACGTTGTTGGTGTTGTTGTTTATTTGACGTTTTTGTTGTTGTTGATGTTGTTGTTGTTGTTGTTTATTTGACGTTGTTGTTATTGTTGTTTATTTGACGTTGTTGTTGTTGTTGTTGTTGTTTATATGACATTGTTGTTGTTGTTGTTGTTATTGTTGTTGTTTATTTGACGTTGTTGTTGTTGTTGTTTATTTGATGTTGTTGTTGTTGTTGTTGTTTATTTCACATTGTTGTTGTTGTTGACGTTGTTGTTGTTGTTGTTTATTTGACATTGTTGTTGTTGTTGTTGTTGACGTTGTTGGTGTTGTTGTTTATTTGACGTTGTTGTTGTTGTTGTTGTTTATTTGATGTTGTTTTAGTTGTTGTTGTTTATTTGATGTTGTTGTTGTTTATTTGACGTTGTTGTTGTCGTTTATTTGACGTTGTTGTTGTTGACATTGTTGTTGTTGTTGTTGTTTATTTGACGTTGTTTTTGTTGTTGTTGTTTATTTGGCGTTGTTGTTGTTGTTTATTTGACATTGTTGTTGTTGACATTGTTGTTGTTGTTGTTGTTGTTTATTTGACGTAGTTTTTGTTGTTGACGTTGTTGTTGTTGTTGTTTATTTGACGTTTTTGTTGTTGTTGATGTTGTTGTTTATTTGATGTTGTTGTTGTTGTTGTTTATTTGACGTTGTTGTTGTTGTTGTTCATTTGACGTTGTTGTTGTTGTTGTTGTTTATTTGACGTTGTTGTTGTTATTGATGTTGTTTATTTGACGTTGTTGTTGTTGTTGTTTATTTAATGTTGTTGTTATTGATGTTGTTTATTTGACGTTGTTGTTGTTGTTGTTGTTGTTTATTTAATGTTGTTGTTATTGATGTTGTTTATTTGACGTTGTTGTTGTTGTTGTTTATTTAATGTTGTTGTTGTTGTTGTTTATTTGACATTGTTGTTGTTGTTGACGTTGTTGTTGTTGTTTTTTATTTGACATTGTTGTTGTTGTTGTTGTTGACGTTGTTTTTGTTGTTGTTTATTTGACGTTGTTGTTGTTTATTTGACGTTGTTTTAGATGTTGTTGTTTATTTAACGTTGTTTTAGATGTTGTTGTTTATTTGACGGTGTTGTTGTTTATTTGACAGTGTTGTTGTTGTTGACGTTGTTGTTGTTGTTGTTGTTTATTTGACATTGTTGTTGTTGTTGTTGTTGACGTTGTTGTTGTTGTTGTTGTTTATTTGACGATGTTTTAGTTATTGTTGTTTATTTGACGTTGTTGTTGTTGTTTATTTGACGTTTTTGTTATTGACATTGTTGTTGTTGTTGTTTATATGACGTTGTTGTTGTTGTTGTTGTTTATTTGACATAGTTGTTGTTGTTGACGTTGTTGTTGTTGTTGTTGTTTATTTGACGTTTTTGTTGTTGTTGATGTTGTTGTTGTTAATTATTTAACGGTGTTGTTATTGTTTATTTGACGTTGTTGTTGTTTATTTGACGTTGTTATTGTTGTTATTGTTGTTGTTTATTTGACGTTGTTGTTGTTGTTGTTGTTGTTTATTTGATGTTGTTGTTGTTGTTTATTTGGCGTTGGTTTTGTTGTTGTTTATTTAACGTTGTTGTTGTTGTTATTGTTTATTTGACGTTGTTGTTGTTGTTTATTTGACGTTGTTATTGTTGTTTATTTGACGTTGTTTTTGTTATTTGACGTTGTTGTTGTTGTTGTATTTGTTGTTGTTGTTGTTGTTGTTGCTTATTTGACGTTGTTGTTATTGTTGTTGTTTATTTGACGTTGTTATTGTTGTTGTTTATTTGACGTTGTTGTTGTTGTTGTTTATTTGATGTTGTTGTTGTTGTTTATTTGACGTTGTTGTTGTTGATGTTGTTGTTGTTGTTTATTTGACGTTGTTATTGTTGTTGCTGTTGTTTATTTGACGTTATTGTTGTCATTGTTGTTGTTTATTTGACGTTGTTGTTATTGTTTATTTGACGTTATTGTTGTTGTTATTTATTTGACGTTGTTGTTGTTGTTTATTTGACGTTGTTGTTGTTGTTTATTTGACGTTGTTGTTGTTGTTTATTTGACGTTGTTGTTGTTATTTATTTGACATTGTTGTTGTTGTTGTTGACGTTGTTGTTGTTGTTTATTTGACATTGTTGTTGTTGTTGGTGTTGTTGTTTATTTGACGTTGTTGTTGTTGTTGTTTATTTGACGTTGTTGTTGTTGTTTATTTGACGTTTTTGTTATTGACATTGTTGTTGTTGTTGTTGTTGACGTTGTTGTTGTTGTTGTTTATTTGACGTTGTTTTAGTTGTTGTTGTTTATTTGACGTTGTTGTTGTTGTTTATTTGACGTTTTTGTTATTGCCATTGTTGTTGTTGTTGTTTATATGACGTTGTTGTTGTTGTTGTTGTTGTTTATTTGACATAGTTGTTGTTGTTGACGTTGTTGTTGTTGTTGTTGTTTATTTGACGTTTTTGTTATTGTTGATGTTGTTGTTGTTAATTATTTGACGTTGTTGTTATTGTTTATTTGACGTTGTTGTTGTTGTTGTTTATTTGAAGTTGTTATTATTGTTATTGTTGTTGTTTATTTGACGTTGTTGTTGTTTATTTGATGTTGTTGTTGTTGTTTATTTGACGTTGGTTTTGTTGTTGTTTATTTAACGTTGTTGTTGTTATTATTGTTTATTTGACGTTGTTGTTGTTGTTGTTTATTTGACGTTGTTATTGTTGTTTATTTGACGTTGTTTTTGTTATTTGACGTTGTTGTTGTTGTTGTTGTATTTGTTGTTGTTGTTGTTGTTGTTGTTGCTTATTTGACGTTGTTGTTATTGTTGTTGTTTATTTGACGTTGTTATTGCTGTTGTTTATTTGACGTTGTTGTTGTTGTTGTTGTTTATTTGATGTTGTTGTTGTTGTTTATTTGACGTTGTTGTTGTTGACGTTGTTGTTGTTGTTGTTTATTTGACGTTGTTATTGTTGTTGCTGTTGTTTATTTGATGTTGTTGTCATTGTTGTTGTTTATTTGACGTTGTTGTTGTTGTTGTTGTTTATTTGACGTTATTGTTGTTGTTGTTATTTATTTGACGTTGTTGTTGTTGTTTATTTGACGTTGTTGTTGTTGTTGTTTATTTGACGTTGTTGTTGTTGTTGTTTATTTGACGTTGTTGTTGTTATTTATTTGACATTGTTGTTATTGTTGTTGACGTTGTTGTTGTTGTTTATTTGACATTGTTGTTGTTGTTGGTGTTGTTGTTTATTTGACGTTGTTGTTGTTGTTGTTGTTGTTTATTTGACGTTGTTTTAGTTGTTGTTGTTTATTTGGCGTTGTTGTTGTTTATTTGACATTGTTGTTGTTGACATTGTTATTATTTATTTGACGTTGTTGTTATTGTTTATTTGACATTGTTGTTGTTGTTGACGTTGTTGTTGTTGTTGTTTATTTGACATTGTTGTTGTTGTTGTTGTTGACGTTGTTGGTGTTGTTGTTTATTTGACGTTGTTATTGTTGTTGTTGTTTATTTGACGTTGTTTTAGTTGTTGTTGTTTATTTGACATTGTTGTTGTTGTTTATTCGACGTTGTTGTTGTTGACATTGTTGTTGTTGTTGTTTATTTGACGTTGTTGTTTATTTGACTTAGTTGTTGTTGTTGACATTGTTGTTGTTGTTGTTGTTGTTTATTTGACATTTTTGTTGTTGTTGATGTTGTTGTTGTTGTTGTTTATTTGACGTTGTTGTTATTGTTTATTTGACGTTGTTGTTGTTTATTTGACGTTGTTGTTGTTGTTGTTATTGTTGTTGTTTATTTGACGTTGTTGTTGTTGTTTATTTGATGTTGTTGTTTATTTGACGTTGGTGTTGTTGTTATTGTTTATTTGACGTTGTTGTTGTTGTTGTTGTTGTTGTTTATTTGACGTTTTTATTGTTGTTTATTTGACGTTATTTTTGTTATTTGACGTTGTTGTTGTTGTTGTTGTTGTTTATTTGACGTTGTTGTTGTTGTTGTTGTTTATTTGACGTTATTGTTGTTGTTGTTTATTTGACGTTATTGTTGTTGTTGACGTTGTTGTTGTTGTTGTTGTTTATTTGACGTTGTTGCTGTTGTTGTTGTTGTTGTTTTTTTGACGTTGTTGTTGTTGTTGTTCATTTGACGCTGTTGTTGTTGTTGTTTATTTAACGTTGTTGTTGTTATTGATGTTGTTTATTTGACGTTGTTGTTGTTGTTTATTTAATGTTGTTGTTGTTGTTGTTTATTTGACATTGTTGTTGTTGTTGACGTTGTTGTTGTTGTTATTTATTTGACATTGTTGTTGTTGTTGTTGACGTTGTTGGTGTTGTTGTTTATTTGACGTTGTTGTTGTTGTTGTTGTTTATTTGACGTTGTTTTAGATGTTGTTGTTTATTTGATGTTGTTGTTGTTGTTGTTGTTTATTTAACATTGTTTTAGATGTTGTTGTTTATTTGACGGTGTTGTTGTTTATTTGACATTGTGGTTGTTGATGTTGTTGTTGTTGTTTATTTGACATTGTTGTTGTTGTTGTTGTTGACGTTGTTGGTGTTGTTGTTTATTTGACGTTGTTATTGTTGTTGTTGTTTATTTGACGTTGTTTTAGTTGTTGTTGTTTATTTGACGTTGTTGTTGTTGTTTATTTGACGTTTTTGTTTTTGACATTGTTGTTGTTGTTGTTTATATGACGTTGTTGTTGTTGTTGTTTATTTGACATAGTTTTTGTTGTTGACGTTGTTGTTGTTGTTGTTGTTGTTGTTTATTTGACGTTTTTGTTGTTGATGATGTTGTTGTTTATTTGACGTTGTTGTAATTGTTTATTTGACATTGTTGTTGTTGTTTATTTGACGTTGTTGTTGTTGTTGTTTATTTGATGTTGTTGTTGTTGTTTATTTGACGTTGGTGTTGTTGTTGTTTATTTGACGTTGTTGTTGTTGTTGTTGTTATTTATTTGACGTTGTTGTTGTTGTTGTTTATTTGACGTTGTTGTTGTTGTTGTTGTTGTTGTTGTTTATTTGACGTTGTTATTGTTGTTTATTTGACGTTGTTTTTGTTATTTGACGTTGTTGTTGTTGTATTTATTGTTGTTGTTGTTGCTTATTTGACGTTGTTGTTATTGTTGTTGTTTATTTGACGTTGTTGCTGTTGTTTATTTAACGTTGTTGTTGTTGTTGTGGTTGTTTATTTGATGTTGTTGTTGTTGTTTATTTGATGTTGTTGTTGTTGACGTTGTTGTTGTTGTTGTTTATTTGACGTTGTTATTGTTGTTCCTGTTGTTTATTTGACGTTGTTGTTGTCGTTGTTGTTGTTTATTTGACGTTGTTGTTGTTGTTGTTGTTTATTTGACGTTGTTGTTGTTGTTGTTGTTGTTTATTTGATGTTGTTGTTGTTGTTCATTTGACGTTGTTGTTGTTGTTTATTTGACGTTGTTGTTGTTGTTGTTTATTTGACGTTGTTGTTGTTGTTGTTTATTTAACATTGTTGTTGTTGTTGTTGTTGACGTTGTAGTTGTTGTTTATTTGACATTGTTGTTGTTGTTGTTGGTGTTGTTGTTTATTTGACATTGTTGTTGTTGTTGTTGTTTATTTGACGTTGTTTTAGTTGTTGTTGTTTATTTGGCATTGTTGTTGTTTATTTGACATTGTTGTTGTTGACATTGTTGTTGTTGTTGTTTATTTGACGTAGTTGTTGTTGATGACGTTGTTGTTGTTGTTGTTGTTTATTTGACGTTTTTGTTGTTGTTGATGTTGTTGATGTTGTTGTTTATTTGACGTTGTTGTTGTTGTTGTTGTTTATTTGACGTTGTTGTTGTTTATTTGACGTTGTTGTTGTTGTTGTTTATTTAATGTTGTTGTTGTTGTTGTTTATTTGACATTGTTGTTGTTTATTTGACGTTGTTGTTGTTGTTTATTTGACGTTGTTGTTGTTGTTTATTGGACGTTGATGTTGTTGTTGTATATTTGACGGTGTTGTTGTTGTTGTTGTTTATTTGACGTTGTTGTTGTTGTTTATTTGACGTTGGTGTTGTTGTTGACGTTGTTGTTGTTGTTGTTTATTTGACGTTGTTGTTGTTGACATAGTTGTTGTTGTTGTTGTTTATTTCACGTTGTTGATGTTGTTGATGTTGTTGTTTATTTGACGTTTATAGTTGTTGTTTATTTGACGTTGTTCTTGTTATTGACATTGTTGTTGTTGTTTATTTGACGTTATTGTTGTTTATTTGACATTGTTGTTGTTGTTGACGTTGTTGTTGTTGTTGTTTATTTGACATTGTTGTTGTTGTTGACGTTCTTGGTTTTGTTGTTTATTTGACGTTGTTGTTGTTGTTGTTTATTTGACGTTGTTTTAGTTGTTGTTGTTTATTTGACGTTGTTGTTGTTGTTGTTTATTTGACGTTGTTGTTGTTGACATTGTTGTTGTTGTTTATTTGACGTAGTTGTTGTTGTTGACGTTGTTGTTGTTGTTGTTGTTTATTTGACGTTTTTGTTGTTATTGATGTTGTTGTTGTTGTTGTTTATTTGACGTTGTTGTTGTTGTTTATATGACGTTGTTGTTGTTGTTGTTATTGTTGTTGTTTATTTGACGTTGTTGTTGTTGTTTATTTGATGTTGTTGTTGTTGTTGTTTATTTGACATTGTTGTTGTTGTTGACGTTGTTGTTGTTGTTGTTTATTTGACATTGTTGTTGTTGTTGTTGTTGACATTGTTGGTGTTGTTGTTTATTTGACGTTGTTGTTGTTGTTTATTTGACGTTGTTTTAGTTGTTGTTGTTTATTTGACGTTGTTGTTGTTGTTTATTTGACGTTGTTGTTGTCATTTATTTGACGTTGTTGTTGTTGACATTGTTGTTGTTGTTGTTTATTTGACGTTGTTTTTGTTGTTGTTGTTTATTTGGCGTTGTTGTTGTTGTTTATTTGACATTGTTGTTGTTGACATTGTTGTTGTTGTTGTTGTTTATTTGACGTAGTTTTTGTTGTTGACGTTGTTGTTGTTGTTGTTGTTGTTTATTTGATGTTTTTGTTGTTGTTGATGTTGTTGTTGTTGTTGTTGTTTATTTGACGTTGTTGTTGTTGTTTATTTGACGTTGTTGTTGTTGTTGTTCATTTGACGTTGTTGTTGTTATTGTTAATTTGACGTTGTTGTTGTTATTGATGTTGTTTATTTGACGTTGTTGTTGTTGTTGTTTATTTAATGTTGTTGTTATTGATGTTGTTTATTTGACGTTGTTGTTGTTGTTGTTTATTTAATGTTGTTGTTGTTATTTATTTGACATTGTTGTTGTTGTTTATTTAATGTTGTTGTTGTTGTTTATTTGACATTGTTGTTTATTTGACGTTGGTGTTGGTGTTGACGTTGTTATTGTTGTTGTTTATTTGACGTTGTTGTTGTTGACATAGTTGTTGTTGTTGTTGTATATTTCACGTTGTTGATGTAGTTGATGTTGTTGTTTATTTGACGTTGTAGTTGTTGTTTATTTGACGTTGTTGTTGTTAATGACATTGTTGTTGTTGTTTAGTTGACGTTATTGTTGTTTATTTGACATTGTTGTTGTTGTTGACGTTGTTGTTGTTGTTGTTTATTTGACATTGTTGTTGTTGTTGTTGACGTTCTTGGTTTTGTTGTTTATTTGACGTTGTTGTTGTTGTTTATTTGACGTTGTTTTAGTTGTTGTTGTTTATTTGACGTTGTTGTTGTTGTTTATTTGACGTTGTTGTTGTTGACATTGTTGTTGTTGTTTATTTGACGTAGTTGTTGTTGTTGACGTTGTTGTTGTTGTTGTTTATTTGACGTTTTTGTTATTGTTGATGTTGTTGTTGTTGTTGTTTATTTGACGTTGTTGTTATTGTTGTTTATTTGACGTTGTTGTTGTTGTTTATATGACTTTGTTGTTGTTGTTGTTATTGTTGTTGTTTATTTGACGTTGTTGTTGTTGTTTATTTGATGTTGTTGTTGTTGTTGTTGTTGTTTATTTGACATTGTTGTTGTTGTTGACGTTGTTGTTGTTGTTGTTTAATTGACATTGTTGTTGTTGTTGTTGTTGACGTTGTTGGTGTTGTTGTTTATTTGACGTTGTTGTTGTTGTTGTTTATTTGACGTTGTTTTAGTTGTTGTTGTTTATTTGACGTTGTTGTTGTTGTTTATTTGACGTTGTTGTTGTCGTTTATTTGACGTTGTTGTTGTTGACATTGTTGTTGTTGTTGTTTATTTGGCGTTGTTGTTGTTTATTTGACATTGTTGTTGTTGACATTGTTGTTATTGTTGTTGTTGTTTATTTGACGTAGTTTTTGTTGTTGACGTTGTTGTTGTTGTTGTTGTTGTTGTTGTTGTTTATTTGACGTTTTTGTTGTTGTTGATGTTGTTGTTGTTGTTGTTTATTTGACGTTGTTGTTGTTGTTGTTGTTTATTTGACGTTGTTGTTGTTGTTGTTGTTCATTTGACGTTGTTGTTGTTGTTGTTTATTTGACGTTGTTGTTGTTATTGATGTTGTTTATTTGACGTTGTTGTTGTTGTTGTTTATTTAATGTTGTTGTTATTGATGTTGTTTATTTGACGTTGTTGTTGTTGTTGTTTATTTAATGTTGTTGTTGTTGTTTATTTGACATTGTTGTTGTTGTTGACGTTGTTGTTGTTGTTTTTTATTTGACATTGTTGTTGTTGTTGTTGTTGACGTTGTTGTTGTTTTTGTTTATTTGACGTTGTTGTTGTTGTTGTTTATTTGACGTTGTTTTAGATGTTGTTGTTTATTTGACGTTGTTGTTGTTGTTGTTGTTTATTTAACGTTGTTTTAGATGTTGTTGTTTATTTGACGGTGTTGTTGTTTATTTGATAGTGTTGTTGTTGTTGACGTTGTTGTTGTTGTTGTTTATTTGACATTGTTGTTGTTGTTTTTGACGTTGTTGTTGTTGTTGTTTATTTGACGTTGTTTTAGTTGTTGTTGTTTATGTGACGTTGTTGTTGTTGTTGTTGTTTATTTGACGTTTTTGTTATTGACATTGTTGTTGTTGTTGTTTATATGACGTTGTTGTTGTTGTTGTTGTTGTTTATTTGACATAGTTGTTGTTGTTGACGTTGTTGTTGTTGTTGTTGTTGTTTATTTGACGTTTTTGTTATTGTTGATGTTGTTGTTGTTAATTATTTGACGTTGTTGTTATTTTTTATTTGACGTTGTTATTGTTGTTTATTTGAAGTTGTTATTATTGTTATTGTTGTTGTTTATTTGACGTTGTTGTTGTTGTTGTTGTTTATTTGATGTTGTTGTTGTTGTTGTTGTTTATTTGACGTTGGTTTTGTTGTTGTTTATTTAACGTTGTTGTTGTTGTTATTGTTTATTTGACGTTGTTGTTGTTGTTTATTTGACGTTGTTATTGTTGTTTATTTGACGTTGTTTTTGTTATTTGACGTTGTTGTTGTTGTTGTTGTATTTGTTGTTGTTGTTGTTGTTGCTTGTTTGACGTTGTTGTTATTGTTGTTGTTTATTTGACGTTGTTATTGCTGTTGTTTATTTGACGTTGTTGTTGTTGTTGTTTATTTGATGTTGTTGTTATTGTTTATTTGACGTTGTTGTTGTTGACGTTGTTGTTGTTGTTGTTTATTTGACGTTGTTATTGTTGTTGCTGTTGTTTATTTGACGTTGTTTTCATTGTTGTTGTTTATTTGACGTTGTTGTTGTTGTTGTTTATTTGACGTTATTGTTGTTGTTGTTATTTATTTGACGTTGTTGTTGTTGTTTATTTGACGTTGTTGTTGTTGTTGTTTATTTGACGTTGTTGTTGTTGTTGTTTATTTGACGTTGTTGTTGTTGTTATTTATTTGACATTGTTGTTGTTGTTGTTGACGTTGTTGTTGTTGTTTATTTGACATTGTTGTTGTTGTTGGTGTTGTTGTTTATTTGACGTTGTTGTTGTTTATTTGACGTTGTTTTAGTTGTTGTTGTTTATTTGGCGTTGTTGTTGTTTATTTGACATTGTTGTTGTTGACATTGTTGTTGTTGTTGTTTATTTGACGTAGTTGTTGTTGTTGACGTTGTTGTTGTTGTTTATTTCACGTTTTTGTTGTTATTGATGTTGTTGTTGTTGTTTATTTGACGTTGTTGTTGTTGTTGTTTATTTCACGTTGTTGATGTTGTTGATGTTGTTGTTTATTTGACGTTGTAGTTGTTGTTTATTTGACGCTGTTGTTGTTATTGACATTGTTGTTGTTGTTTATTTGACGTTATTGTTGTTTATTTGACATTGTTGTTGTTGTTGACGTTGTTGTTGTTGTTGTTTATTTGACATTGTTGTTGTTGTTGACGTTCTTGGTTTTGTTGTTTATTTGACATTGTTGTTGTTGTTGTTGTTTATTTGACGTTGTTTTAGTTGTTGTTGTTTATTTGACGTTGTTGTTGTTGTTTATTTGACGTTGTTGTTGTTGACATTGTTGTTGTTGTTTATTTGACGTAGTTGTTGTTGTTGACGTTGTTGTTGTTGTTGTTGTTTATTTGACGTTTTTGTTGTTGTTGATGTTGTTGTTGTTGTTGTTTATTTGACGTTGTTGTTATTGTTGTTTATTTGACGTTGTTGTTGTTGTTGTTTATATGACGTTGTTGTTGTTGTTGTTGTTATTGTTGTTGTTTATTTGACGTTGTTGTTGTTGTTGTTTATTTGATGTTGTTGTTGTTGTTGTTTATTTGACATTGTTGTTGTTGTTGTTGTTGTTTATTTGACATTGTTGTTGTTGTTGTTGACGTTGTTGGTGTTGTTGTTTATTTGACGTTGTTGTTGTTGTTGTTGTTTATTTGACGTTGTTTTAGTTGTTGTTGTTTATTTGACGTTGTTGTTGTTTATTTGACGTTGTTGTTGTCGTTTATTTGACGTTGTTGTTGTTGACATTGTTGTTGTTGTTGTTTATTTGACGTTGTTTTTGTTGTTGTTGTTTATTTGGCGTTGTTGTTGTTGTTTATTTGACATTGTTGTTGTTGACATTGTTGTTGTTGTTGTTGTTTATTTGACGTAGTTTTTGTTGTTGACGTTGTTGTTGTTGTTGTTGTTTATTTGACGTTTTTGTTATTGTTGATGTTGTTGTTGATGTTGTTGTTGTTGTTGTTGTTTATTTGACGTTGTTGTTGTTGTTGTTTATTTGACGTTGTTGTTGTTGTTGTTGTTCATTTGACGTTGTTGTTGTTGTTGTTGTTGTTTATTTGACGTTGTTGTTGTTATTGATGTTGTTTATTTGACGTTGTTGTTGTTGTTTATTTAATGTTGTTGTTATTGATGTTGTTTATTTGACGTTGTTGTTGTTGTTTATTTAATGTTGTTGTTATTGATGTTGTTTATTTGACGTTGTTGTTGTTGTTGTTGTTGTTTATTTAATGTTGTTGTTGTTGTTGTTGTTTATTTGACATTGTTGTTGTTGTTGACGTTGTTGTTGTTGTTTTTTATTTGACATTGTTGTTGTTGTTGTTGTTGTTGACGTTGTTGTTGTTGTTGTTTATTTGACGTTGTTGTTGTTGTTGTTGTTGTTTATTTAACGGTGTTGTTGTTTATTTGACAGTGTTGTTGTTGTTGACGTTGTTGTTGTTGTTGTTTATTTGACATTGTTGTTGTTGTTGTTGTTGACGTTGTTGTTGTTGTTGTTTATTTGACGTTGTTTTAGTTGTTGTTGTTTATTTGACGTTGTTGTTGTTTATTTGACGTTTTTGTTATTGACATTGTTGTTGTTGTTGTTTATATGACGTTGTTGTTGTTGTTGTTTATTTGACATAGTTGTTGTTGTTGACGTTGTTGTTGTTGTTGTTGTTTATTTGACGTTTTTGTTATTGTTGATGTTGTTGTTGTTAATTATTTGACGTTGTTGTTTTTGTTAATTTGACGTTGTTGTTGTTGTTGTTTATTTGAAGTTGTTATTATTGTTATTGTTGTTGTCTATTTGACGTTGTTGTTGTTTATTTGATGTTGTTGTTGTTGTTGTTTATTTGACGTTGGTTTTGTTGTTGTTTATTTAACGTTGTTGTTGTTATTATTGTTTATTTGACGTTGTTGTTGTTGTTGTTTATTTGACGTTGTTATTGTTGTTTATTTGACGTTGTTTTTGTTATTTGACGTTGTTGTTGTTGTTGTTGTATTTGTTGTTGTTGTTGTTGTTGTTGTTGTTGTTGTTGTTGCTTATTTGACGTTGTTGTTATTGTTGTTGTTTATTTGACGTTGTTATTGCTGTTGTTTATTTGACGTTGTTGTTGTTGTTGTTTATTTGATGTTGTTGTTGTTGTTTATTTGACGTTGTTGTTGTTGACGTTGTTGTTGTTGTTGTTGTTTATTTGACGTTGTTATTGTTGTTGCTGTTGTTTATTTGACGTTGTTGTCATTGTTGTTGTTTATTTGACGTTGTTGTTGTTGTTGTTGTTTATTTGACGTTATTGTTGTTGTTGTTATTTATTTGACGTGGTTGTTGTTGTTTATTTGACGTTGTTGTTGTTGTTGTTTATTTGACGTTGTTGTTGTTGTTGTTTATTTGACGTTGTTGTTGTTGTTGTTTATTTGACGTTGTTGTTGTTGTTGTTATTTATTTGACGTTGTTGTTGTTGTTGACGTTGTTGTTGTTGTTTATTTGACATTGTTGTTGTTGTTGGTGTTGTTGTTTATTTGACGTTGTTGTTGTTGTTGTTTATTTGACGTAGTTGTTGTTGTTGACGTTGTTGTTGTTGTTTATTTCACGTTTTTGTTGTTATTGATGTTGTTGTTGTTGTTTATTTGACGTTGTTGTTGTTGTTGTTTATTTCACGTTGTTGATGTTGTTGATGTTGTTGTTTATTTGACGTTGTAGTTGTTGTTTATTTGACGCTGTTGTTGTTATTGACATTGTTGTTGTTGTTTATTTGACGTTATTGTTGTTTATTTGACATTGTTGTTGTTGTTGACGTTGTTGTTGTTGTTGTTTATTTGACATTGTTGTTGTTGTTGACGTTCTTGGTTTTGTTGTTTATTTGACATTGTTGTTGTTGTTGTTGTTTATTTGACGTTGTTTTAGTTGTTGTTGTTTATTTGACGTTGTTGTTGTTGTTTATTTGACGTTGTTGTTGTTGACATTGTTGTTGTTGTTTATTTGACGTAGTTGTTGTTGTTGACGTTGTTGTTGTTGTTGTTGTTTATTTGACGTTTTTGTTGTTGTTGATGTTGTTGTTGTTGTTGTTTATTTGACGTTGTTGTTATTGTTGTTTATTTGACGTTGTTGTTGTTGTTGTTTATATGACGTTGTTGTTGTTGTTGTTGTTATTGTTGTTGTTTATTTGACGTTGTTGTTGTTGTTGTTTATTTGATGTTGTTGTTGTTGTTGTTTATTTGACATTGTTGTTGTTGTTGTTGTTGTTTATTTGACATTGTTGTTGTTGTTGTTGACGTTGTTGGTGTTGTTGTTTATTTGACGTTGTTGTTGTTGTTGTTGTTTATTTGACGTTGTTTTAGTTGTTGTTGTTTATTTGACGTTGTTGTTGTTTATTTGACGTTGTTGTTGTCGTTTATTTGACGTTGTTGTTGTTGACATTGTTGTTGTTGTTGTTTATTTGACGTTGTTTTTGTTGTTGTTGTTGTTTATTTGGCGTTGTTGTTGTTGTTTATTTGACATTGTTGTTGTTGACATTGTTGTTGTTGTTGTTGTTTATTTGACGTAGTTTTTGTTGTTGACGTTGTTGTTGTTGTTGTTGTTTATTTGACGTTTTTGTTATTGTTGATGTTGTTGTTGATGTTGTTGTTGTTGTTGTTGTTTATTTGACGTTGTTGTTGTTGTTGTTTATTTGACGTTGTTGTTGTTGTTGTTGTTCATTTGACGTTGTTGTTGTTGTTGTTGTTGTTTATTTGACGTTGTTGTTGTTATTGATGTTGTTTATTTGACGTTGTTGTTGTTGTTTATTTAATGTTGTTGTTATTGATGTTGTTTATTTGACGTTGTTGTTGTTGTTTATTTAATGTTGTTGTTATTGATGTTGTTTATTTGACGTTGTTGTTGTTGTTGTTGTTTATTTAATGTTGTTGTTGTTGTTGTTGTTTATTTGACATTGTTGTTGTTGTTGACGTTGTTGTTGTTGTTTTTTATTTGACATTGTTGTTGTTGTTGTTGTTGTTGACGTTGTTGTTGTTGTTGTTTATTTGACGTTGTTGTTGTTGTTGTTGTTGTTTATTTAACGGTGTTGTTGTTTATTTGACAGTGTTGTTGTTGTTGACGTTGTTGTTGTTGTTGTTTATTTGACATTGTTGTTGTTGTTGTTGTTGACGTTGTTGTTGTTGTTGTTTATTTGACGTTGTTTTAGTTGTTGTTGTTTATTTGACGTTGTTGTTGTTTATTTGACGTTTTTGTTATTGACATTGTTGTTGTTGTTGTTTATATGACGTTGTTGTTGTTGTTGTTTATTTGACATAGTTGTTGTTGTTGACGTTGTTGTTGTTGTTGTTGTTTATTTGACGTTTTTGTTATTGTTGATGTTGTTGTTGTTAATTATTTGACGTTGTTGTTTTTGTTAATTTGACGTTGTTGTTGTTGTTGTTTATTTGAAGTTGTTATTATTGTTATTGTTGTTGTCTATTTGACGTTGTTGTTGTTTATTTGATGTTGTTGTTGTTGTTGTTTATTTGACGTTGGTTTTGTTGTTGTTTATTTAACGTTGTTGTTGTTATTATTGTTTATTTGACGTTGTTGTTGTTGTTGTTTATTTGACGTTGTTATTGTTGTTTATTTGACGTTGTTTTTGTTATTTGACGTTGTTGTTGTTGTTGTTGTATTTGTTGTTGTTGTTGTTGTTGTTGTTGTTGTTGTTGTTGCTTATTTGACGTTGTTGTTATTGTTGTTGTTTATTTGACGTTGTTATTGCTGTTGTTTATTTGACGTTGTTGTTGTTGTTGTTTATTTGATGTTGTTGTTGTTGTTTATTTGACGTTGTTGTTGTTGACGTTGTTGTTGTTGTTGTTGTTTATTTGACGTTGTTATTGTTGTTGCTGTTGTTTATTTGACGTTGTTGTCATTGTTGTTGTTTATTTGACGTTGTTGTTGTTGTTGTTGTTTATTTGACGTTATTGTTGTTGTTGTTATTTATTTGACGTGGTTGTTGTTGTTTATTTGACGTTGTTGTTGTTGTTGTTTATTTGACGTTGTTGTTGTTGTTGTTTATTTGACGTTGTTGTTGTTGTTGTTTATTTGACGTTGTTGTTGTTGTTGTTATTTATTTGACGTTGTTGTTGTTGTTGTTGACGTTGTTGTTGTTGTTTATTTGACATTGTTGTTGTTGTTGGTGTTGTTGTTTATTTGACGTTGTTGTTGTTGTTGTTTATTTGACGTTGTTTTAGTTGTTGTTGTTTATTTGGCGTTGTTGTTGTTTATTTGACATTGTTGTTGTTGACATTGTTGTTGTTGTTGTTGTTTATTTGACGTAGTTGTTGTTGTTGACGTTGTTGTTGTTGTTGTTTATTTCACGTTTTTGTTGTTATTGATGTTGTTGTTGTTGTTTATTTGAAGTTGTTGTTGTTGTTGTTGTTTATTTCACGTTGTTGATGTTGTTGACGTTGTTGTATATTTGACGTTGTAGTTGTTGTTTATTTGACGTTGTTGTTGTTATTGACATTGTTGTTGTTGTTTATTTGACGTTATTGTTGTTTATTTGACATTGTTGTTGTTGTTGACGTTGTTGTTGTTGTTGTTGTTTATTTGACATTGTTGTTGTTGTTGACGTTCTTGGTTTTGTTGTTTATTTGACGTTGTTGTTGTTGTTGTTGTTTATTTGACGTTGTTTTAGTTGTTGTTGTTTATTTGACGTTGTTGTTGTTGTTTATTTGACGTTGTTGTTGTTGACATTGTTGTTGTTGTTGTTGTTTATTTGACGTAGTTGTTGTTGTTGACGTTGTTGGTGTTGTTGTTTATTTGACGTTTTTGTTGTTGTTGATGTTGTTGTTGTTGTTGTTTATTTGACGTTGTTGTTATTGTTGTTTATTTGACGTTGTTGTTGTTGTTGTTGTTTATATGACATTGTTGTTGTTGTTGTTGTTATTGTTGTTGTTTATTTGACGTTGTTGTTGTTGTTGTTTATTTGATGTTGTTGTTGTTGTTGTTGTTTATTTGACATTGTTGTTGTTGTTGACGTTGTTGTTGTTGTTGTTTATTTGACATTGTTGTTGTTGTTGTTGTTGACGTTGTTGGTGTTGTTGTTTATTTGACGTTGTTGTTGTTGTTGTTGTTTATTTGATGTTGTTTTAGTTGTTGTTGTTTATTTGACGTTGTTGTTGTTTATTTGACGTTGTTGTTGTCGTTTATTTGACGTTGTTGTTTATGACATTGTTGTTGTTGTTGTTGTTTATTTGACGTTGTTTTTGTTGTTGTTGTTTATTTGGCGTTGTTGTTGTTGTTGTTTATTTGACATTGTTGTTGTTGACATTGTTGTTGTTGTTGTTGTTTATTTGACGTAGTTTTTGTTGTTGACGTTGTTGTTGTTGTTGTTTATTTGACGTTTTTGTTGTTGTTGATGTTGTTGTTGTTGTTGTTTATTTGATGTTGTTGTTGTTGTTGTTTATTTGACGTTGTTGTTGTTGTTGTTCATTTGACGTTGTTGTTGTTGTTGTTTATTTGACGTTGTTGTTGTTATTGATGTTGTTTATTTGACGTTGTTGTTGTTGTTTATTTAATGTTGTTGTTATTGATGTTGTTTATTTGACGTTGTTGTTATTGTTGTTGTTTATTTAATGTTGTTGTTATTGATGTTGTTTATTTGACGTTGTTGTTGTTGTTTATTTAATGTTGTTGTTGTTGTTGTTTATTTGACATTGTTGTTGTTGTTGACGTTGTTGTTGTTGTTTTTTATTTGACATTGTTGTTGTTGTTGTTGTTGACGTTGTTGTTGTTGTTGTTTATTTGACGTTGTTGTTGTTTATTTGACGTTGTTTTAGATGTTGTTGTTTATTTAACGTTGTTTTAGATGTTGTTGTTTATTTGACGGTGTTGTTGTTTATTTGACAGTGTTGTTGTTGTTGACGTTGTTGTTGTTGTTGTTGTTTATTTGACATTGTTGTTGTTGTTGTTGACGTTGTTGTTGTTGTTGTTGTTGTTGTTTATTTGACGTTGTTTTAGTTGTTGTTGTTTATTTGACGTTGTTGTTGTTGTTTATTTGACGTTTTTGTTATTGACATTGTTGTTGTTGTTGTTTATATGACGTTGTTGTTGTTGTTGTTGTTTATTTGACATAGTTGTTGTTGTTGACGTTGTTGTTGTTGTTGTTGTTTATTTGACGTTTTTGTTGTTGTTGATGTTGTTGTTGTTAATTATTTGACGGTGTTGTTATTGTTTATTTGACGTTGTTGTTGTTTATTTGACGTTGTTATTGTTGTTATTGTTGTTGTTTATTTGACGTTGTTGTTGTTGTTGTTGTTGTTGTTTATTTGATGTTGTTGTTGTTGTTTATTTGGCGTTGGTTTTGTTGTTGTTTATTTAACGTTGTTGTTGTTGTTATTGTTTATTTGACGTTGTTGTTGTTGTTTATTTGACGTTGTTATTGTTGTTTATTTGACGTTGTTTTTGTTATTTGACGTTGTTGTTGTTGTTGTATTTGTTGTTGTTGTTGTTGTTGTTGTTGTTGCTTATTTGACGTTGTTGTTATTGTTGTTGTTTATTTGACGTTGTTATTGTTGTTGTTTATTTGACGTTGTTGTTGTTGTTGTTTATTTGATGTTGTTGTTGTTGTTTATTTGACGTTGTTGTTGTTGATGTTGTTGTTGTTGTTTATTTGACGTTGTTATTGTTGTTGCTGTTGTTTATTTGACGTTATTGTTGTCATTGTTGTTGTTTATTTGACGTTGTTGTTATTGTTTATTTGACGTTATTGTTGTTGTTATTTATTTGACGTTGTTGTTGTTGTTTATTTGACGTTGTTGTTGTTGTTTATTTGACGTTGTTGTTGTTGTTTATTTGACGTTGTTGTTGTTGTTGTTTATTTGACGTTGTTGTTGTTATTTATTTGACATTGTTGTTGTTGTTGACGTTGTTGTTGTTGTTGTTTATTTGACATTGTTGTTGTTGGTGGTGTTGTTGTTTATTTGACGTTGTTGTTGTTGTTGTTGTTGTTTATTTGACGTTGTTGTTGTTGTTTATTTGACGTTTTTGTTATTGACATTGTTGTTGTTGTTGTTGTTGACGTTGTTGTTGTTGTTGTTTATTTGACGTTGTTGTTGTTTATTTGACGTTGTTTTAGATGTTGTTGTTTATTTAACGTTGTTTTAGATGTTGTTGTTTATTTGACGGTGTTGTTGTTTATTTGACAGTGTTGTTGTTGTTGACGTTGTTGTTGTTGTTGTTGTTTATTTGACATTGTTGTTGTTGTTGTTGACGTTGTTGTTGTTGTTGTTGTTTATTTGACGTTGTTTTAGTTGTTGTTGTTTATTTGACGTTGTTGTTGTTGTTTATTTGACGTTTTTGTTATTGACATTGTTGTTGTTGTTGTTTATATGACGTTGTTGTTGTTGTTGTTGTTTATTTGACATAGTTGTTGTTGTTGACGTTGTTGTTGTTGTTGTTGTTTATTTGACGTTTTTGTTGTTGTTGATGTTGTTGTTGTTAATTATTTGACGGTGTTGTTATTGTTTATTTGACGTTGTTGTTGTTTATTTGACGTTGTTATTGTTGTTATTGTTGTTGTTTATTTGACGTTGTTGTTGTTGTTGTTGTTGTTGTTTATTTGATGTTGTTGTTGTTGTTGTTTATTTGGCGTTGGTTTTGTTGTTGTTTATTTAACGTTGTTGTTGTTGTTATTGTTTATTTGACGTTGTTGTTGTTGTTTATTTGACGTTGTTATTGTTGTTTATTTGACATTGTTTTTGTTATTTGACGTTGTTGTTGTTGTTGTATTTGTTGTTGTTGTTGTTGTTGTTGTTGTTGTTGCTTATTTGACGTTGTTGTTATTGTTGTTGTTTATTTGACGTTGTTATTGTTGTTGTTTATTTGACGTTGTTGTTGTTGTTGTTTATTTGATGTTGTTGTTGTTGTTTATTTGACGTTGTTGTTGTTGATGTTGTTGTTGTTGTTTATTTGACGTTGTTATTGTTGTTGCTGTTGTTTATTTGACGTTATTGTTGTCATTGTTGTTGTTTATTTGACGTTGTTGTTATTGTTTATTTGACGTTATTGTTGTTGTTATTTATTTGACGTTGTTGTTGTTGTTTATTTGACGTTGTTGTTGTTGTTTATTTGACGTTGTTGTTGTTGTTTATTTGACGTTGTTGTTGTTGTTGTTTATTTGACGTTGTTGTTGTTATTTATTTGACATTGTTGTTGTTGTTGACGTTGTTGTTGTTGTTGTTTATTTGACATTGTTGTTGTTGGTGGTGTTGTTGTTTATTTGACGTTGTTGTTGTTGTTGTTTATTTGACGTTGTTGTTGTTGTTTATTTGACGTTTTTGTTATTGACATTGTTGTTGTTGTTGTTGTTGACGTTGTTGTTGTTGTTGTTGTTTATTTGACGTTGTTTTAGTTGTTGTTGTTTATTTGACGTTGTTGTTGTTGTTTATTTGACGTTTTTGTTATTGACATTGTTGTTGTTGTTGTTTATATGACGTTGTTGTTGTTGTTGTTTATTTGACATAGTTGTTGTTGTTGACGTTGTTGTTGTTGTTGTTGTTTATTTGACGTTTTTGTTATTGTTGATGTTGTTGTTGTTAATTATTTGACGTTGTTGTTATTGTTTATTTGACGTTGTTGTTGTTGTTGTTGTTTATTTGAAGTTGTTATTATTGTTATTGTTGTTGTTTATTTGACGTTGTTGTTGTTTATTTGATGTTGTTGTTGTTGTTTATTTGACGTTGGTTTTGTTGTTGTTTATTTAACGTTGTTGTTGTTATTATTGTTTATTTGACGTTGTTGTTGTTGTTGTTTATTTGACGTTGTTATTGTTGTTTATTTGACGTTGTTTTTGTTATTTGACGTTGTTGTTGTTGTTGTATTTGTTGTTGTTGTTGTTGTTGTTGTTGCTTATTTGACGTTGTTGTTATTGTTGTTGTTTATTTGACGTTGTTATTGCTGTTGTTTATTTGACGTTGTTGTTGTTGTTGTTGTTTATTTGATGTTGTTGTTGTTGTTTATTTGACGTTGTTGTTGTTGACGTTGTTGTTGTTGTTGTTTATTTGACGTTGTTATTGCTGTTGCTGTTGTTTATTTGATGGTGTTGTCATTGTTGTTGTTTATTTGACGTTGTTGTTGTTGTTGTTGTTGTTTATTTGACGTTATTGTTGTTGTTGTTATTTATTTGACGTGGTTGTTGTTGTTTATTTGACGTTGTTGTTGTTGTTTATTTGACGTTGTTGTTGTTGTTGTTGTTTATTTGACATTGTTGTTGTTGTTATTTATTTGACATTGTTGTTGTTGTTGTTGACGTTGTTGTTGTTGTTTATTTGACATTGTTGTTGTTGTTGGTTTTGTTGTTTATTTGACGTTGTTGTTGTTGTTTATTTGACGTTTTTGTTGTTATTGATGTTGTTGTTGTTGTTTATTTGACGTTGTTGTTGTTGTTGTTTATTTCACGTTGTTGATGTTGTTGTTTATTTGACCTTTTAGTTGTTGTTGTTTATTTCACGTTGTTGATGTTGTTGTTTATTTGACGTTGTAGTTGTTGTTTATTTGACGTTGTTGTTGTTATTCACATTGTTGTTGTTGTTTATTTGACGTTATTGTTGTTTATTTGACATTGTTGTTGTTTATTTGACATTGTTGTTGTTGTTGTTGACGTTCTTGGTTTTGTTGTTTATTTGACGTTGTTGTTGTTGTTGTTGTTTATTTGACGTTGTTTTAGTTGTTGTTGTTTATTTGACGTTGTTGTTGTTGTTTATTTGACGTTGTTGTTGTTGACATTGTTGTTGTTGTTGTTGTTTATTTGACGTAGTTGTTGTTGTTGACGTTGTTGTTGTTGTTGTTTATTTGACGTTTTTGTTGTTGTTGATGTTGTTGTTGTTGTTGTTTATTTGATGTTGTTGTTATTGTTGTTTATTTAACGTTGTTGTTGTTGTTGTTTATATGACGTTGTTGTTGTTGTTGTTATTGTTGTTGTTTATTTGACGTTGTTGTTGTTGTTTATTTGATGTTGTTGTTGTTGTTGTTTATTTGACATTGTTGTTGTTGTTGACGTTGTTGTTGTTGTTATTGTTTATTTGACATTGTTGTTGTTGTTGTTGTTGACGTTGTTGGTGTTGTTGTTTATTTGACGTTGTTGTTGTTGTTGTTGTTTATTTGACGTTGTTTTAGTTGTTGTTGTTTATTTGATGTTGTTGTTGTTTATTTGACGTTGTTGTTGTCGTTTATTTGACGTTGTTGTGTTTGACATTGTTGTTGTTGTTGTTTATTTGACGTTGTTTTTGTTGTTGTTGTTTATTTGGCGTTGTTGTTGTTGTTTATTTGACATTGTTGTTGTTGACATTGTTGTTGTTGTTGTTGTTTATTTGACGTAGTTTTTGTTGTTGACGTTGTTGTTGTTGTTATTTATTTGACGTTTTTGTTGTTGTTGATGTTGTTGTTGTTGTTGTTTATTTGACGTTGTTGTTGTTGTTGTTTATTTGACGTTGTTGTTGTTGTTGTTCATTTGACGTTGTTGTTGTTGTTGTTGTTTATTTGACGTTGATGTTGTTATTGATGTTGTTTATATGTTGTTGTTTGTTGTTTATTTAATGTTGTTGTTATTGATGTTGTTTATTTGACGTTGTTGTTGTTGTTGTTTATTTAATGTTGTTGTTATTGATGTTGTTTATTTGACGTTGTTGTTGTTGTTGTTTATTTAATGTTGTTGTTGTTGTTTATTTGACATTGTTGTTGTTGTTGACGTTGTTGTTGTTGTTTTTTATTTGACATTGTTGTTGTTGTTGTTGTTGACGTTGTTGTTGTTGTTGTTGTTTATTTGACGTTGTTGTTGTTTATTTGACGTTGTTTTAGATGTTGTTGTTTATTTGACGTTGTTGTTGTTGTTGTTTATTTAACGTTGTTTTAGATGTTGTTGTTTATTTGACGGTGTTGTTGTTTATTTGACAGTGTTGTTGTTGTTGACGTTGTTGTTGTTGTTGTTGTTGTTTATTTGACATTGTTGTTGTTATTGTTGTTGACGTTGTTGTTGTTGTTGTTGTTTATTTGACGTTGTTTTAGTTGTTGTTGTTTATTTGACGTTGTTGTTGTTGTTTATTTGACGTTTTTGTTATTGACATTGTTGTTGTTGTTGTTTATATGACGTTGTTGTTGTTGTTGTTTATTTGACATAGTTGTTGTTGTTGACGTTGTTGTTGTTGTTGTTGTTGTTTATTTGACGTTTTTGTTGTTGTTGATGTTGTTGTTGTTAATTATTTGACGTTGTTGTTATTGTTTATTTGACGTTGTTGTTGTTTATTTGACGTTGTTATTGTTGTTATTGTTGTTGTTTATTTGACGTTGTTGTTGTTGTTGTTTATTTGATGTTGTTGTTGTTGTTTATTTGGCGTTGGTTTTGTTGTTGTTTATTTAACGTTGTTGTTGTTGTTATTGTTTATTTGACGTTGTTGTTGTTGTTTATTTGACGTTGTTGTTGTTGTTGTTGTTTATTTGACGTTGTTTTAGTTGTTGTTGTTTATTTGACGTTGTTGTTGTTGTTTATTTGACGTTTTTGTTATTGACATTGTTGTTGTTGTTGTTTATATGACGTTGTTGTTGTTGTTGTTGTTTATTTGACATAGTTGTTGTTGTTGACGTTGTTGTTGTTGTTGTTGTTTATTTGACGTTTTTGTTGTTGTTGATGTTGTTGTTGTTAATTATTTGACGGTGTTGTTATTGTTTATTTGACGTTGTTGTTGTTTATTTGACGTTGTTATTGTTGTTATTGTTGTTGTTTATTTGACGTTGTTGTTGTTGTTGTTGTTGTTGTTTATTTGATGTTGTTGTTGTTGTTTATTTGGCGTTGGTTTTGTTGTTGTTTATTTAACGTTGTTGTTGTTGTTATTGTTTATTTGACGTTGTTGTTGTTGTTTATTTGACGTTGTTATTGTTGTTTATTTGACATTGTTTTTGTTATTTGACGTTGTTGTTGTTGTTGTATTTGTTGTTGTTGTTGTTGTTGTTGTTGTTGTTGCTTATTTGACGTTGTTGTTATTGTTGTTGTTTATTTGACGTTGTTATTGTTGTTGTTTATTTGACGTTGTTGTTGTTGTTGTTTATTTGATGTTGTTGTTGTTGTTTATTTGACGTTGTTGTTGTTGATGTTGTTGTTGTTGTTTATTTGACGTTGTTATTGTTGTTGCTGTTGTTTATTTGACGTTATTGTTGTCATTGTTGTTGTTTATTTGACGTTGTTGTTATTGTTTATTTGACGTTATTGTTGTTGTTATTTATTTGACGTTGTTGTTGTTGTTGTTTATTTGACGTTGTTGTTGTTGTTTATTTGACGTTGTTGTTGTTGTTTATTTGACGTTGTTGTTGTTGTTGTTTATTTGACGTTGTTGTTGTTATTTATTTGACATTGTTGTTGTTGTTGACGTTGTTGTTGTTGTTGTTTATTTGACATTGTTGTTGTTGGTGGTGTTGTTGTTTATTTGACGTTGTTGTTGTTGTTGTTGTTTATTTGACGTTGTTGTTGTTGTTTATTTGACGTTTTTGTTATTGACATTGTTGTTGTTGTTGTTGTTGACGTTGTTGTTGTTGTTGTTTATTTGACGTTGTTTTAGTTGTTGTTGTTTATTTGACGTTGTTGTTGTTGTTTATTTGACGTTTTTGTTATTGACATTGTTGTTGTTGTTGTTTATATGACGTTGTTGTTGTTGTTGTTTATTTGACATAGTTGTTGTTGTTGACGTTGTTGTTGTTGTTGTTGTTTATTTGACGTTTTTGTTATTGTTGATGTTGTTGTTGTTAATTATTTGACGTTGTTGTTATTGTTTATTTGACGTTGTTGTTGTTGTTGTTGTTTATTTGAAGTTGTTATTATTGTTATTGTTGTTGTTTATTTGACGTTGTTGTTGTTTATTTGATGTTGTTGTTGTTGTTTATTTGACGTTGGTTTTGTTGTTGTTTATTTAACGTTGTTGTTGTTATTATTGTTTATTTGACGTTGTTGTTGTTGTTGTTTATTTGACGTTGTTATTGTTGTTTATTTGACGTTGTTTTTGTTATTTGACGTTGTTGTTGTTGTTGTATTTGTTGTTGTTGTTGTTGTTGTTGTTGCTTATTTGACGTTGTTGTTATTGTTGTTGTTTATTTGACGTTGTTATTGCTGTTGTTTATTTGACGTTGTTGTTGTTGTTGTTGTTTATTTGATGTTGTTGTTGTTGTTTATTTGACGTTGTTGTTGTTGACGTTGTTGTTGTTGTTGTTTATTTGACGTTGTTATTGCTGTTGCTGTTGTTTATTTGATGGTGTTGTCATTGTTGTTGTTTATTTGACGTTGTTGTTGTTGTTGTTGTTGTTGTTGTTGTTGTTTATTTGACGTTATTGTTGTTGTTGTTATTTATTTGACGTGGTTGTTGTTGTTTATTTGACGTTGTTGTTGTTGTTTATTTGACGTTGTTGTTGTTGTTGTTGTTTATTTGACATTGTTGTTGTTGTTATTTATTTGACATTGTTGTTGTTGTTGTTGACGTTGTTGTTGTTGTTTATTTGACATTGTTGTTGTTGTTGGTTTTGTTGTTTATTTGACGTTGTTGTTGTTGTTTATTTGACGTTTTTGTTGTTATTGATGTTGTTGTTGTTGTTTATTTGACGTTGTTGTTGTTGTTGTTTATTTCACGTTGTTGATGTTGTTGTTTATTTGACCTTTTAGTTGTTGTTGTTTATTTCACGTTGTTGATGTTGTTGTTTATTTGACGTTGTAGTTGTTGTTTATTTGACGTTGTTGTTGTTATTCACATTGTTGTTGTTGTTTATTTGACGTTATTGTTGTTTATTTGACATTGTTGTTGTTTATTTGACATTGTTGTTGTTGTTGTTGACGTTCTTGGTTTTGTTGTTTATTTGACGTTGTTGTTGTTGTTGTTGTTTATTTGACGTTGTTTTAGTTGTTGTTGTTTATTTGACGTTGTTGTTGTTGTTTATTTGACGTTGTTGTTGTTGACATTGTTGTTGTTGTTGTTGTTTATTTGACGTAGTTGTTGTTGTTGACGTTGTTGTTGTTGTTGTTTATTTGACGTTTTTGTTGTTGTTGATGTTGTTGTTGTTGTTGTTTATTTGATGTTGTTGTTATTGTTGTTTATTTAACGTTGTTGTTGTTGTTGTTTATATGACGTTGTTGTTGTTGTTGTTATTGTTGTTGTTTATTTGACGTTGTTGTTGTTGTTTATTTGATGTTGTTGTTGTTGTTGTTTATTTGACATTGTTGTTGTTGTTGACGTTGTTGTTGTTGTTATTGTTTATTTGACATTGTTGTTGTTGTTGTTGTTGACGTTGTTGGTGTTGTTGTTTATTTGACGTTGTTGTTGTTGTTGTTGTTTATTTGACGTTGTTTTAGTTGTTGTTGTTTATTTGACGTTGTTGTTGTTTATTTGACGTTGTTGTTGTCGTTTATTTGACGTTGTTGTGTTTGACATTGTTGTTGTTGTTGTTTATTTGACGTTGTTTTTGTTGTTGTTGTTTATTTGGCGTTGTTGTTGTTGTTTATTTGACATTGTTGTTGTTGACATTGTTGTTGTTGTTGTTGTTTATTTGACGTAGTTTTTGTTGTTGACGTTGTTGTTGTTGTTATTTATTTGACGTTTTTGTTGTTGTTGATGTTGTTGTTGTTGTTGTTTATTTGACGTTGTTGTTGTTGTTGTTTATTTGACGTTGTTGTTGTTGTTGTTCATTTGACGTTGTTGTTGTTGTTGTTGTTTATTTGACGTTGATGTTGTTATTGATGTTGTTTATATGTTGTTGTTTGTTGTTTATTTAATGTTGTTGTTATTGATGTTGTTTATTTGACGTTGTTGTTATTGTTGTTTATTTAATGTTGTTGTTATTGATGTTGTTTATTTGACGTTGTTGTTGTTGTTGTTTATTTAATGTTGTTGTTGTTGTTTATTTGACATTGTTGTTGTTGTTGACGTTGTTGTTGTTGTTTTTTATTTGACATTGTTGTTGTTGTTGTTGTTGTTGACGTTGTTGTTGTTGTTGTTGTTTATTTGACGTTGTTGTTGTTTATTTGACGTTGTTTTAGATGTTGTTGTTTATTTGACGTTGTTGTTGTTGTTGTTTATTTAACGTTGTTTTAGATGTTGTTGTTTATTTGACGGTGTTGTTGTTTATTTGACAGTGTTGTTGTTGTTGACGTTGTTGTTGTTGTTGTTGTTGTTTATTTGACATTGTTGTTGTTATTGTTGTTGACGTTGTTGTTGTTGTTGTTGTTTATTTGACGTTGTTTTAGTTGTTGTTGTTTATTTGACGTTGTTGTTGTTGTTTATTTGACGTTTTTGTTATTGACATTGTTGTTGTTGTTGTTTATATGACGTTGTTGTTGTTGTTGTTTATTTGACATAGTTGTTGTTGTTGACGTTGTTGTTGTTGTTGTTGTTGTTTATTTGACGTTTTTGTTGTTGTTGATGTTGTTGTTGTTAATTATTTGACGTTGTTGTTATTGTTTATTTGACGTTGTTGTTGTTTATTTGACGTTGTTATTGTTGTTATTGTTGTTGTTTATTTGACGTTGTTGTTGTTGTTGTTTATTTGATGTTGTTGCTGTTGTTTATTTGGCGTTGGTTTTGTTGTTGTTTATTTAACGTTGTTGTTGTTGTTATTGTTTATTTGACGTTGTTGTTGTTGTTTATTTGACGTTGTTATTGTTGTTTATTTGACGTTGTTTTTGTTATTTGACGTTGTTGTTGTTGTTGTATTTGTTGTTGTTGTTGTTGTTGTTGTTGCTTATTTGACGTTGTTGTTATTGTTGTTGTTTATTTGACGTTGTTATTGCTGTTGTTTATTTGACGTTGTTGTTGTTGTTGTTTATTTGATGTTGTTGTTGTTGTTTATTTGACGTTGTTGTTGTTGACGTTGTTGTTGTTGTTTATTTGACGTTGTTATTGTTGTTGTTGTTGTTTATTTGACGTTGTTGTTGTCATTGTTGTTGTTTATATCACGTTGTTGTTGTTGATTATTTGACGTTATTGTTGTTATTATTTATTTGACGTTGTTGTTGTTGTTTATTTGACGTTGTTGTTGTTGTTTATTTGACGTTGTTGTTGTTGTTGTTGTTGTTGTTTATTTGACGTTGTTGTTGTTATTTATTTGACATTGTTGTTGTTGTTGTTGACGTTGTTGTTGTTGTTTATTTGACATTGTTGTTGTTGTTGGTGTTGTTGTTTATTTGACGTTGTGCTTGTTGTTGTTGTTTATTTGACGTTGTTGTTGTTGTTTATTTGACGTTTTTGTTATTGACATTGTTGTTGTTGTTGTTGTTGTTGACGTTGTTGTTGTTGTTGTTTATTTAACGTTGTTTTAGTTGTTGGTTTTTATTTGACGTTGTTGTTGTTGTTTATTTGACGTTTTTGTTATTGACATTGTTGTTGTTGTTGTTTATATGACGTTGTTGTTGTTGTTGTTTATTTGACATAGTTATTGTTGTTGACGTTGTTGTTGTTGTTGTTTATTTGACGTTTTTGTTATTGTGGATGTTGTTGTTGTTAATTATTTGACGTTGTTGTTATTGTTTATTTGACGTTGTTGTTGTTGTTGTTTATTTGACATTGTTGTTGTTGTTGACGTTGTTGTTGTTGTTCTTTATTTGACATTGTTGTTGTTGTTGTTGTTGTTGACGTTGTTGTTGTTGTTGTTGTTTATTTGACGTTGTTGTTGTTTATTTGACGTTGTTTTAGATGTTGTTGTTTATTTGACGTTGTTGTTGTTGTCGTTTATTTAACGTTGTTTTAGATGTTGTTGTTTATTTGACGGTGTTGTTGTTTATTTGACAGTGTTGTTGTTGTTGACGTTGTTGTTGTTGTTGTTGTTTATTTGACATTGTTGTTGTTGTTGTTGTTGACGTTGTTGTTGTTGTTGTTTATTTGACGTTGTTTTAGTTGTTGTTGTTTATTTGACGTTGTTGTTGTTGTTTATTTGACGTTTTTGTTATTGACATTGTTGTTGTTGTTGTTTATATGACGTTGTTGTTGTTGTTGTTGTTTATTTGACATAGTTGTTGTTGTTGACGTTGTTGTTGTTGTTGTTTATTTGACGTTTTTGTTGTTGTTGATGTTGTTGTTGTTAATTATTTGACGTTGTTGTTATTGGTTATTTGACGTTGTTGTTGTTTATTTGACGTTGTTATTGTTGTTATTGTTGTTGTTTATTTGACATTGTTGTTGTTGTTGTTGTTTATTTGATGTTGTTGTTGTTGTTTATTTGGCGTTGGTTTTGTTGTTGTTTATTTAACGTTGTTGTTGTTGTTATTGTTTATTTGACGTTGTTGTTGTTGTTTATTTGACGTTGTTATTGTTGTTTATTTGACGTTGTTTTTGTTATTTGACGTTGTTGTTGTTGTTGTTGTTGTATTTGTTGTTGTTGTTGTTGTTGTTGCTTATTTGACGTTGTTGTTATTGTTGTTGTTTATTTGACGTTGTTATTGCTGTTGTTTATTTGACGTTGTTGTTGTTGTTTATTTGATGTTGTTGTTGTTGTTGTTTATTTGACGTTGTTGTTGTTGACGTTGTTGTTGTTGTGTATTTGACGTTGTTATTGTTGTTGCTGTTGTTTATTTGACGTTGTTGTTGTCATTGTTGTTGTTTATTTGACGTTGTTGTTGTTGTTTATTTGACGTTATTGTTGTTATTATTTATTTGACGTTGTTGTTGTTGTTTATTTGACGTTGTTGTTGTTGTTGTTTATTTGACGTTGTTGTTGTTGTTTATTTGACGTTGTTGTTGTTGTTGTTTATTTGACGTTGTTGTTGTTATTTATTTGACATTGTTGTTGTTGTTGTTGACGTTGTTGTTGTTGTTTATTTGACATTGTTGTTGTTGTTGGTGTTGTTGTTTATTTAACGTTGTTGTTGTTGTTGTTGTTTATTTGACGTTGTTGTTGTTGTTTATTTGACGTTATTGTTATTGACATTGTTGTTGTTGTTGTTGTTGACGTTGTTGTTGTTGTTGTTTATTTGACGTTGTTTTAGTTGTTGTTGTTTATTTGACGTTGTTGTTGTTGTTTATTTGACGTTTTTGTTATTGACATTGTTGTTGTTGTTTATATGACGTTGTTGTTGTTGTTGTTATTTATTTGACATAGTTGTTGTTGTTGACGTTGTTGTTGTTGTTGTTGTTTATTTGACGTTTTTGTTATTGTTGATGTTGTTGTTGTTAATTATTTGACGTTGTTGTTATTGTTTATTTGACGTTGTTGTTGTTGTTGTTTATTTGAAGTTGTTATTATTGTTATTGTTGTTGTTTATTTGACGTTGTTGTTGTTTATTTGATGTTGTTGTTGTTGGTTATTTGACGTTGGTTTTGTTGTTGTTTATTTAACGTTGTTGTTGTTATTATTGTTTATTTGACGTTGTTGTTGTTGTTTATTTGACGTTGTTATTGTTGTTTATTTGACGTTGTTTTTGTTATTTGACGTTGTTGTTGTTGTTGTTGTTGTATTTGTTGTTGTTGTTGTTGTTGCTTATTTGACGTTGTTGTTATTGTTGTTGTTTATTTGACGTTGTTATTGCTGTTGTTTATTTGACGTTGTTGTTGTTGTTGTTGTTTATTTGATGTTGTTGTTGTTGTTATTTATTTGACGTTGTTGTTGTTGACGTTGTTGTTGTTGTTGTTGTTTATTTGACGTTGTTATTGTTGTTGCTGTTGTTTATTTGATGTTGTTGTCATTGTTGTTGTTTATTTGACGTTGTTGTTGTTGTTGTTGTTATTTATTTGACGTTATTGTTGTTGTTGTTATTTATTTGACGTGGTTGTTGTTGTTTATTTGACGTTGTTGTTGTTGTTTATTTGACGTTGTTGTTGTTGTTGTTTATTTGACGTTGTTGTTGTTGTTATTTATTTGACATTGTTGTTGTTGTTGACGTTGTTGTTGTTGTTTATTTGACATTGTTGTTGTTGGTGTTGTTGTTTATTTGACGTTGTTGTTGTTGTTGTTTATTTGACGTTTTTGTTGTTATTGATGTTGTTGTTATTTATTTGACGTTGTTGTTGTTGTTGATTTCACGTTGTTGATGTTGTTGTTTATTTGACGTTGTAGTTGTTGTTTATTTGACGTTGTTGTTGTTATTGACATTGTTGTTGTTGTTTATTTGACGTTATTGTTGTTTATTTGACATTGTTGTTGTTGTTGACGTTGTTGTTGTTGTTGTTGTTGTTGTTTATTTGACATTGTTGTTGTTGTTGTTGACGTTCTTGGTTTTGTTGTTTATTTGACGTTATTGTTGTTGTTGTTGTTTATTTGACGTTGTTTTAGTTGTTGTTGTTTATTTGACGTTGTTGTTGTTGTTTATTTGACGTTGTTGTTGTTGACATTGTTGTTGTTGTTGTTGTTGTTTATTTGACGTAGTTGTTGTTGTTGACGTTGTTGTTGTTGTTTATTTGACGTTTTTGTTGTTGTTGATGTTGTTGTTGTTGTTGTTTATTTGACGTTGTTGTTATTGTTGTTTATTTGACGTTGTTGTTGTTGTTGTTTATATGACGTTGTTGTTGTTGTTGTTATTGTTGTTGTTTATTTGACGTTGTTGTTGTTGTTTATTTGATGTTGTTGTTGTTGTTGTTTATTTGACATTGTTGTTGTTGTTGACGTTGTTGTTGTTGTTATTGTTTATTTGACATTGTTGTTGTTGTTGTTGTTGACGTTGTTGGTGTTGTTGTTTATTTGACGTTGTTGTTGTTGTTGTTTATTTGACGTTGTTTTAGTTGTTGTTGTTTATTTGACGTTGTTGTTGTTTATTTGACGTTGTTGTTGTCGTTTATTTGACGTTGTTGTTGTTGACATTGTTGTTGTTGTTGTTTATTTGACATTGTTTTTGTTGTTGTTGTTTATTTGGCGTTGTTGTTGTTGTTTATTTGACATTGTTGTTGTTGACATTGTTGTTGTTGTTGTTGTTTATTTGACGTAGTTTTTGTTGTTGACGTTGTTGTTGTTGTTATTTATTTGACGTTTTTGTTGTTGTTGATGTTGTTGTTGTTGTTGTTTATTTGACGTTGTTGTTGTTGTTGTTTATTTGACGTTGTTGTTGTTGTTGTTGTTCATTTGACGTTGTTGTTGTTGTTGTTGTTTATTTGACGTTGTTGTTGTTATTGATGTTGTTTATTTGACGTTGTTGTTGTTGTTGTTTATTTAATGTTGTTGTTATTGATGTTGTTTATTTGACGTTGTTGTTGTTGTTGTTTATTTAATGTTGTTGTTATTGATGTTGTTTATTTGACGTTGTTGTTGTTGTTTTTTATTTAATGTTGTTGTTGTTGTTTATTTGACATTGTTGTTGTTGTTGACGTTGTTGTTGTTGTTTTTTATTTGACATTGTTGTTGTTGTTGTTGTTGACGTTGTTGTTGTTGTTGTTTATTTGACGTTGTTGTTGTTTATTTGACGTTGTTTTAGATGTTGTTGTTTATTTGACGTTGTTGTTGTTGTTGTTTATTTAACGTTGTTTTAGATGTTGTTGTTTATTTGACGGTGTTGTTGTTTATTTGACAGTGTTGTTGTTGTTGACGTTGTTGTTGTTGTTGTTGTTTATTTGACATTGTTGTTGTTGTTGTTGTTGTTGACGTTGTTGTTGTTGTTGTTGTTTATTTGACGTTGTTTTAGTTGTTGTTGTTTATTTGACGTTGTTGTTGTTGTTTATTTGACGTTTTTGTTATTGACATTGTTGTTGTTGTTGTTTATATGACGTTGTTGTTGTTGTTGTTGTTTATTTGACATAGTTGTTGTTGTTGACGTTGTTGTTGTTGTTGTTGTTGTTGTTGTTTATTTGACGTTTTTGTTGTTGTTGATGTTGTTGTTGTTAATTATTTGACGTTGTTGTTATTGTTTATTTGACGTTGTTGTTGTTTATTTGACGTTGTTATTGTTGTTATTGTTGTTGTTTATTTGACGTTGTTGTTGTTGTTGTTTATTTGATGTTGTTGTTGTTGTTTATTTGGCGTTGGTTTTGTTGTTGTTTATTTAACGTTGTTGTTGTTGTTATTGTTTATTTGACGTTGTTGTTGTTGTTTATTTGACGTTATTATTGTTGTTTATTTGACGTTGTTTTTGTTATTTGACGTTGTTGTTGTTGTTGTATTTGTTGTTGTTGTTGTTGTTGTTGTTGCTTATTGGACGTTGTTGTTATTGTTGTTGTTTATTTGACGTTGTTATTGCTGTTGTTTATTTGACGTTGTTGTTGTTGTTGTTGTTTATTTGATGTTGTTGTTGTTGTTTATTTGACGTTGTTGTTGTTGACGTTGTTGTTGTTGTTTATTTGACGTTGTTATTGTTGTTGCTGTTGTTTATTTGACGTTGTTGTTGCCATTGTTGTTGTTTATTTGACGTTGTTGTTGTTGTTTATTTGACGTTATTGTTGTTATTATTTATTTGACGTTGTTGTTGTTGTTTATTTGACGTTGTTGTTGTTGTTTATTTGACGTTGTTGTTGTTGTTGTTTATTTGACGTTGTTGTTGTTATTTATTTGACATTGTTGTTGTTGTTGACGTTGTTGTTGTTGTTTATTTGACATTGTTGTTGTTGTTGGTGTTGTTGTTTATTTGACGTTGTTGTTGTTGTTGTTGTTGTTTATTTGACGTTGTTGTTGTTGTTTATTTGACGTTTTTGTTATTGACATTGTTGTTGTTGTTGTTGTTGACGTTGTTGTTGTTGTTGTTGTTTATTTAACGTTGTTTTAGTTGTTGGTTTTTATTTGACGTTGTTGTTGTTGTTTATTTGACGTTTTTGTTATTGACATTGTTGTTGTTGTTGTTTATATGACGTTGTTGTTGTTGTTGTTTATTTGACATAGTTATTGTTGTTGACGTTGTTGTTGTTGTTGTTGTTTATTTGACGTTTTTGTTATTGTTGATGTTGTTGTTGTTAATTATTTGACGTTGTTGTTATTGTTTATTTGACGTTGTTGTTGTTGTTGTTTATTTGACATTGTTGTTGTTGTTGACGTTGTTGTTGTTGTTTTTTATTTGACATTGTTGTTGTTGTTGTTGTTGTTGACGTTGTTGTTGTTGTTGTTTATTTGACGTTGTTGTTGTTGTTTATTTGACGTTGTTTTAGATGTTGTTGTTTATTTAACGTTGTTGTTGTTGTTGTTTATTTAACGTTGTTTTAGATGTTGTTGTTTATTTGACGGTGTTGTTGTTTATTTGACAGTGTTGTTGTTGTTGACGTTGTTGTTGTTGTTGTTGTTTATTTGACATTGTTGTTGTTGTTGTTGTTGTTGTTGACGTTGTTGTTGTTGTTGTTTATTTGACGTTGTTTTAGTTGTTGTTGTTTATTTGACGTTGTTGTTGTTGTTTATTTGACGTTTTTGTTATTGACATTGTTGTTGTTGTTGTTTATATGACGTTGTTGTTGTTGTTGTTTATTTGACATAGTTGTTGTTGTTGACGTTGTTGTTGTTGTTGTTGTTGTTGTTGTTTATTTGACGTTTTTGTTGTTGTTGATGTTGTTGTTGTTAATTATTTGACGTTGTTGTTATTGTTTATTTGACGTTGTTGTTGTTTATTTGACGTTGTTATTGTTGTTATTGTTGTTGTTTATTTGACATTGTTGTTGTTGTTGTTGTTTATTTGATGTTGTTGTTGTTGTTTATTTGGCGTTGGTTTTGTTGTTGTTTATTTAACGTTGTTGTTGTTGTTATTGTTTATTTGACGTTGTTGTTGTTGTTTATTTGACGTTGTTATTGTTGTTTATTTGACGTTGTTTTTGTTATTTGACGTTGTTGTTGTTGTTGTATTTGTTGTTGTTGTTGTTGTTGTTGTTGCTTATTTGACGTTGTTGTTATTGTTGTTGTTTATTTGACGTTGTTATTGCTGTTGTTTATTTGACGTTGTTGTTGTTGACGTTGTTGTTGTTGTTTATTTGACGTTGTTATTGTTGTTGCTGTTGTTTATTTGACGTTGTTGTTGTCATTGTTGTTGTTTATTTGACGTTGTTGTTGTTGTTTATTTGACGTTATTGTTGTTATTATTTATTTGACGTTGTTGTTGTTGTTTATTTGACGTTGTTGTTGTTGTTTATTTGACGTTGTTGTTGTTGTTTATTTGACGTTGTTGTTGTTGTTGTTGTTTATTTGACGTTGTTGTTGTTATTTATTTGACATTGTTGTTGTTGTTGTTGACGTTGTTGTTGTTGTTTATTTGACATTGTTGTTGTTGTTGGTGTTGTTGTTTATTTAACGTTGTTGTTGTTGTTGTTGTTTATTTGACGTTGTTGTTGTTGTTTATTTGACGTTGTTGTTATTGACATTGTTGTTGTTGTTGTTGTTGACGTTGTTGTTGTTGTTGTTTATTTGACGTTGTTTTAGTTGTTGTTGTTTATTTGATGTTGTTGTTGTTGTTGTTGTTTATTTGACGTTTTTGTTATTGACATTGTTGTTGTTGTTGTTTATATGACGTTGTTGTTGTTGTTGTTTATTTGACATAGTTGTTATTGTTGACGTTGTTGTTGTTGTTGTTGTTGTTGTTTATTTGACGTTTTTGTTATTGTTGATGTTATTGTTGTTAATTATTTGACGTTGTTGTTATTGTTTATTTGACGTTGTTGTTGTTGTTGTTTATTTGAAGTTGTTATTATTGTTATTGTTGTTGTTTATTTGACGTTGTTGTTGTTTATTTGATGTTGTTGTTGTTGTTTATTTGACGTTGGTTTTGTTGTTGTTTATTTAACGTTGTTGTTGTTATTATTGTTTATTTGACGTTGTTGTTGTTGTTGTTTATTTGACGTTGTTATTGTTGTTTATTTGACGTTGTTTTTGTTATTTGACGTTGTTGTTGTTGTTGTTGTTGTATTTGTTGTTGTTGTTGTTGTTGTTGCTTATTTGACGTTGTTGTTATTGTTGTTGTTTATTTGACGTTGTTATTGCTGTTGTTTATTTGACGTTGTTGTTGTTGTTTATTTCATGTTGTTGTTGTTTATTTGACGTTGTTGTTGTTGACGTTGTTGTTGTTGTTGTTGTTTATTTGACGTTGTTATTGTTGTTGCTGTTGTTTATTTGACGTTGTTGTCATTGTTGTTGTTTATTTGACGTTGTTGTTGTTGTTGTTTATTTGACGTTATTGTTGTTGTTGTTATTTATTTGACGTGGTTGTTGTTGTTTATTTGACGTTGTTGTTGTTGTTTATTTGACGTTGTTGTTGTTGTTGTTGTTGTTTATTTGACGTTGTTGTTGTTGTTATTTATTTGACATTGTTGTTGTTGTTGTTGACGTTGTTGTTGTTGTTTATTTGACATTGTTGTTGTTGTTGGTGTTGTTGTTTATTTGACGTTGTTGTTGTTGTTGTTTATTTGACGTTTTTGTTGTTATTGATGTTGTTGTTGTTGTTGTTTATTTGACGTTGTTGTTGTTGTTGTTTATTTCACGTTGTTGATGTTGTTGTTTATTTGACGTTGTAGTTGTTGTTTATTTGACGTTGTTGTTGTTATTGACATTGTTGTTGTTGTTTATTTGACGTTATTGTTGTTTATTTGACATTGTTGTTGTTGTTGACGTTGTTGTTGTTGTTGTTGTTTATTTGACATTGTTGTTGTTGTTGACGTTCTTGGTTTTGTTGTTTATTTGACGTTGTTGTTGTTGTTGTTGTTTATTTGACGTTGTTTTAGTTGTTGTTGTTTATTTGACGTTGTTGTTGTTGTTTATTTGACGTTGTTGTTGTTGACATTGTTGTTGTTGTTGTTGTTTATTTGACGTAGTTGTTGTTGTTGACGTTGTTGGTGTTGTTGTTTATTTGACGTTTTTGTTGTTGTTGATGTTGTTGTTGTTGTTGTTTATTTGACGTTGTTGTTATTGTTGTTTATTTGACGTTGTTGTTGTTGTTGTTGTTTATATGACATTGTTGTTGTTGTTGTTGTTATTGTTGTTGTTTGTTTGACGTTGTTGTTGTTGTTGTTTATTTGATGTTGTTGTTGTTGTTGTTGTTTATTTGACATTGTTGTTGTTGTTGACGTTGTTGTTGTTGTTGACGTTGTTTTAGTTGTTGTTGTTTATTTGACGTTGTTGTTGTCGTTTATTTGACGTTGTTGTTGTTGACATTGTTGTTGTTGTTGTTTATTTGACGTTGTTTTTGTTGTTGTTGTTTATTTGGCGTTGTTTTTGTTGTTTATTTGACATTGTTGTTGTTGACATTGTTGTTGTTGTTGTTGTTTATTTGACGTAGTTTTTGTTGTTGACGTTGTTGTTGTTGTTGTTTATTTGACGTTTTTGTTGTTGTTGATGTTGTTGTTGTTGTTGTTTATTTGATGTTGTTGTTGTTGTTTATTTGACGTTGTTGTTGTTGTTGTTGTTCATTTGACGTTGTTGTTGTTGTTGTTGTTTATTTGACGTTGTTGTTGTTATTGATGTTGTTTATTTGACGTTGTTGTTGTTGTTATTTATTTAATGTTGTTGTTATTGATGTTGTTTATTTGACGTTGTTGTTGTTGTTGTTTATTTAATGTTGTTGTTATTGATGTTGTTTATTTGACTTTGTTGTTGTTGTTTATTTAATGTTGTTGTTGTTGTTGTTGTTTATTTGACATTGTTGTTGTTGTTGACGTTGTTGTTGTTTTTTATTTGACATTGTTGTTGTTGTTGTTGTTGACGTTGTTGTTGTTGTTGTTTATTTGACGTTGTTGTTGTTTATTTGACGTTGTTTTAGATGTTGTTGTTTATTTGACGTTGTTGCTGTTGTTGTTTATTTAACGTTGTTTTAGATGTTGTTGTTTATTTGACGGTGTTGTTGTTTATTTGACAGTGTTGTTGTTGTTGACGTTGTTGTTGTTGTTGTTGTTGTTTATTTGACATTGTTGTTGTTGTTGTTGACGTTGTTGTTGTTGTTGTTGTTTATTTGACGTTGTTTTAGTTATTGTTGTTTATTTGACGTTGTTGTTGTTGTTGTTTATTTGACGTTTTTGTTATTGACATTGTTGTTGTTGTTGTTTATATGACGTTGTTGTTGTTGTTGTTGTTGTTGTTTATTTGACATAGTTGTTGTTGTTGACGTTGTTGTTGTTGTTGTTGTTGTTGTTTATTTGACGTTTTTGTTGTTGTTGATGTTGTTGTTGTTAATTATTTGACGTTGTTGTTATTGTTTATTTGACGTTGTTGTTGTTTATTTGACGTTGTTATTGTTGTTATTGTTGTTGTTTATTTGACGTTGTTGTTGTTGTTGTTGTTGTTTATTTGATGTTGTTGTTGTTGTTTATTTGGCGTTGGTTTTGTTGTTGTTTATTTAACGTTGTTGTTGTTGTTATTGTTTATTTGACGTTGTTGTTGTTGTTTATTTGACGTTGTTATTGTTGTTTATTTGACGTTGTTTTTGTTATTTGACGTTGTTGTTGTTGTTGTATTTGTTGTTGTTGTTGTTGTTGTTGCTTATTTGACGTTGTTGTTATTGTTGTTGTTTATTTGACGTTGTTATTGTTGTTGTTTATTTGACGTTGTTGTTGTTGTTGTTTATTTGATGTTGTTGTTGTTGTTTATTTGACGTTGTTGTTGTTGTTGTTTATTTGACGTTGTTATTGTTGTTGCTGTTGTTTATTTGACGTTATTGTTGTCATTGTTGTTGTTTATTTGACGTTGTTGTTATTGTTTATTTGACGTTATTGTTGTTGTTATTTATTTGACGTTGTTGTTGTTGTTTATTTGACGTTGTTGTTGTTGTTTATTTGACGTTGTTGTTGTTGTTTATTTGACGTTGTTGTTGTTGTTGTTTATTTGACGTTGTTGTTGTTATTTATTTGACATTGTTGTTGTTGTTGTTGACGTTGTTGTTGTTGTTGTTTATTTGACATTGTTGTTGTTGTTGGTGTTGTTGTTTATTTGACGTTGTTTTAGTTGTTGTTGTTTATTTGACGTTGTTGTTGTTGTTTATTTGACGTTTTTGTTATTGACATTGTTGTTGTTGTTGTTTATATGACGTTGTTGTTGTTGTTGTTGTTTATTTGACATAGTTGTTGTTGTTGACGTTGTTGTTGTTGTTGTTGTTTATTTGACGTTTTTGTTATTGTTGATGTTGTTGTTGTTAATTATTTGACGTTGTTGTTATTGTTTATTTGACGTTGTTGTTGTTGTTTATTTGAAGTTGTTATTATTGTTATTGTTGTTGTTTATTTGACGTTGTTGTTGTTTATTTGATGTTGTTGTTGTTATTGTTTATTTGACGTTGGTTTTGTTGTTGTTTATTTAATGTTGTTGTTGTTATTATTGTTTATTTGACGTTGTTGTTGTTGTTGTTGTTTATTTGACGTTGTTATTGTTGTTTATTTGACGTTGTTTTTGTTATTTGACGTTGTTGTTGTTGTTGTATTTGTTGTTGTTGTTGTTGTTGTTGTTGCTTATTTGACATTGTTGTTATTGTTGTTGTTTATTCGACGTTGTTATTGCTGTTGTTTATTTGACGTTGTTGTTGTTGTTGTTTATTTGATGTTGTTGTTGTTGTTTATTTGACGTTGTTGTTGTTGACGTTGTTGTTGTTGTTGTTGTTTATTTGACGTTGTTATTGTTGTTGCTGTTGTTTATTTGATGTTGTTGTCATTGTTGTTGTTTATTTGACGTTGTTGTTGTTGTTGTTGTTTATTTGATGTTATTGTTGTTGTTGTTATTTATTTGACGTGGTTGTTGTTGTTTATTTGACGTTGTTGTTGTTGTTTATTTGACGTTGTTGTTGTTGTTGTTTATTTGACGTTGTTGTTGTTATTTATTTGACATTGTTGTTGTTGTTGTTGACGTTGTTGTTGTTGTTTATTTGACATTGTTGTTGTTGTTGGTGTTGTTGTTTATTTGACGTTGTTGTTGTTGTTGTTTATTTGACGTTTTTGTTGTTATTGATGTTGTTGTTGTTGTTTAATTGACGTTGTTGTTGTTGTTGTTGTTTATTTGACGTTGTTGATGTTGTTGTTTATTTGACGTTGTAGTTATTGTTTATTTGACGTTGTTGTTGTTATTGACATTGTTGTTGTTGTTTATTTGACGTTATTGTTGTTTATTTGACATTGTTGTTGTTGTTGACGTTGTTGTTGTTGTTGTTGTTTATTTGACATTGTTGTTGTTGTTGTTGACGTTCTTGGTGTTGTTGTTTATTTGACGTTGTTGTTGTTGTTGTTGTTGTTTATTTGACGTTGTTTTAGTTGTTGTTGTTTATTTGACGTTGTTGTTGTTGTTTATTTGACGTTGTTGTTGTTGACATTGTTGTTGTTGTTGTTGTTTATTTGACGTAGTTGTTGTTGTTGACGTTGTTGTTGTTGTTGTTTATTTGACGTTTTTGTTGTTGTTGATGTTGTTGTTGTTGTTGTTTATTTGACGTTGTTGTTATTGTTGTTTATTTGACGTTGTTGTTGTTGTTGTTGTTTATATGACGTTGTTGTTGTTGTTGTTGTTATTGTTGTTGTTTATTTGACGTTGTTGTTGTTGTTTATTTGATGTTGTTGTTGTTGTTGTTGTTTATTTGACATTGTTGTTGTTGTTGACGTTGTTGTTGTTGTTATTGTTTATTTGACATTGTTGTTGTTGTTGTTGTTGTTGACGTTGTTGGTGTTGTTGTTTATTTGACGTTGTTGTTGTTGTTGTTGTTTATTTGACGTTGTTTTAGTTGTTGTTGTTTATTTGACGTTGTTGTTGTTTATTTGACGTTGTTGTTGTCGTTTATTTGACGTTGTTGTTTATTTGGCGTTGTTGTTGTTGTTGTTTATTTGACATTGTTGTTGTTGACATTGTTGTTGTTGTTGTTGTTTATTTGACGTAGTTTTTGTTGTTGACGTTGTTGTTGTTGTTATTTATTTGACGTTTTTGTTGTTGTTGATGTTGTTGTTGTTGTTGTTTATTTGACGTTGTTGTTGTTGTTGTTTATTTGACGTTGTTGTTGTTGTTGTTGTTGTTGTTGTTCATTTGACGTTGTTGTTGTTGTTGTTGTTTATTTGACGTTGTTGTTGTTATTGATGTTGTTTATTTGACGTTGTTGTTGTTTATTTAATGTTGTTGTTATTGATGTTGTTTATTTGACGTTGTTGTTGTTGTTGTTTATTTAATGTTGTTGTTATTGATGTTGTTTATTTGACGTTGTTGTTGTTGTTGTTTATTTAATGTTGTTGTTGTTGTTTATTTGACATGGTTGTTGTTGTTGACGTTGTTGTTGTTGTTTTTTATTTGACATTGTTGTTGTTGTTGTTGTTGACGTTGTTGTTGTTGTTTATTTGACGTTGTTGTTGTTGTTATTTATTTGACATTGTTGTTGTTGTTGTTGACGTTGTTGTTGTTGTTTATTTGACATTGTTGTTGTTGTTGGTGTTGTTGTTTATTTGACGTTGTTGTTGTTGTTGTTGTTTATTTGACGTTTTTGTTGTTATTGATGTTGTTGTTGTTGTTTAATTGACGTTGTTGTTGTTGTTGTTTATTTGACGTTGTTGATGTTGTTGTTTATTTGACGTTGTAGTTATTGTTTATTTGACGTTGTTGTTGTTATTGACATTGTTGTTGTTGTTTATTTGACGTTATTGTTGTTTATTTGACATTGTTGTTGTTGTTGACGTTGTTGTTGTTGTTGTTGTTTATTTGACATTGTTGTTGTTGTTGTTGACGTTCTTGGTTTTGTTGTTTATTTGACGTTGTTGTTGTTGTTGTTGTTGTTTATTTGACGTTGTTTTAGTTGTTGTTGTTTATTTGACGTTGTTGTTGTTGTTTATTTGACGTTGTTGTTGTTGACATTGTTGTTGTTGTTGTTGTTTATTTGACGTAGTTGTTGTTGTTGACGTTGTTGTTGTTGTTGTTTATTTGACGTTTTTGTTGTTGTTGATGTTGTTGTTGTTGTTGTTTATTTGACGTTGTTGTTATTGTTGTTTATTTGACGTTGTTGTTGTTGTTGTTGTTTATATGACGTTGTTGTTGTTGTTGTTATTGTTGTTGTTTATTTGACGTTGTTGTTGTTGTTTATTTGATGTTGTTGTTGTTGTTGTTGTTTATTTGACATTGTTGTTGTTGTTGACGTTGTTGTTGTTGTTATTGTTTATTTGACATTGTTGTTGTTGTTGTTGTTGTTGACGTTGTTGGTGTTGTTGTTTATTTGACGTTGTTGTTGTTGTTGTTTATTTGACGTTGTTTTAGTTGTTGTTGTTTATTTGACGTTGTTGTTGTTTATTTGACGTTGTTGTTGTCGTTTATTTGACGTTGTTGTTGTTGACATTGTTGTTGTTGTTGTTTATTTGACGTTGTTTTTGTTGTTGTTGTTTATTTGGCGTTGTTGTTGTTGTTGTTTATTTGACATTGTTGTTGTTGACATTGTTGTTGTTGTTGTTGTTTATTTGACGTAGTTTTTGTTGTTGGCGTTGTTGTTGTTGTTATTTATTTGACGTTTTTGTTGTTGTTGATGTTGTTGTTGTTGTTGTTTATTTGACGTTGTTGTTGTTGTTGTTGTTCATTTGACGTTGTTGTTGTTGTTGTTGTTTATTTGACGTTGTTGTTGTTATTGATGTTGTTTATTTGACGTTGTTGTTGTTTATTTAATGTTGTTGTTATTGATGTTGTTTATTTGACGTTGTTGTTGTTGTTGTTTATTTGACGTTGTTGTTATTGATGTTGTTTATTTGACGTTGTTGTTGTTGTTTATTTAATGTTGTTGTTGTTGTTTATTTGACATTGTTGTTGTTGTTGACGTTGTTGTTGTTGTTTTTTATTTGACATTGTTGTTGTTGTTGTTGTTGACGTTGTTGTTGTTGTTTATTTGACGTTGTTGTTGTTTATTTGACGTTGTTTTAGATGTTGTTGTTTATTTGACGTTGTTGTTGTTGTTGTTTATTTAACATTGTTTTAGATGTTGTTGTTTATTTGACGGTGTTGTTGTTTATTTGACAGTGTTGTTGTTGTTGACGTTGTTGTTGTTGTTGTTGTTTATTTGACATTGTTGTTGTTGTTGTTGTTGACGTTGTTGTTGTTGTTGTTGTTTATTTGACGTTGTTTTAGTTGTTGTTGTTTATTTGACGTTGTTGTTGTTGTTTATTTGACGTTTTTGTTATTGACATTGTTGTTGTTGTTGTTTATATGACGTTGTTGTTGTTGTTGTTGTTTATTTGACATAGTTGTTATTGTTGACGTTGTTGTTGTTGTTGTTGTTGTTGTTGTTTATTTGACGTTTTTGTTGTTGTTGATGTTGTTGTTGTTAATTATTTGACGTTGTTGTTATTGTTTATTTGACGTTGTTGTTGTTTATTTGACGTTGTTATTGTTGTTATTGTTGTTGTTTATTTGACGTTGTTGTTGTTGTTGTTTATTTGATGTTGTTGTTGTTGTTTATTTGGCGTTGGTTTTGTTGTTGTTTATTTAACGTTGTTGTTGTTGTTATTGTTTATTTGACGTTGTTGTTGTTGTTTATTTGACGTTATTATTGTTGTTTATTTGACGTTGTTTTTGTTATTTGACGTTGTTGTTGTTGTTGTATTTGTTGTTGTTGTTGTTGTTGTTGCTTATTTGACGTTGTTGTTATTGTTGTTGTTTATTTGACGTTGTTATTGCTGTTGTTTATTTGACGTTGTTGTTGTTGTTGTTGTTTATTTGATGTTGTTGTTGTTGTTTATTTGACGTTGTTGTTGTTGACGTTGTTGTTGTTGTTTATTTGACGTTGTTATTGTTGTTGCTGTTGTTTATTTGACGTTGTTGTTGCCATTGTTGTTGTTTATTTGACGTTGTTGTTGTTGTTTATTTGACGTTATTGTTGTTATTATTTATTTGACGTTGTTGTTGTTGTTTATTTAACGTTGTTGTTGTTGTTTATTTGACGTTGTTGTTGTTGTTGTTTATTTGACGTTGTTGTTGTTATTTATTTGACATTGTTGTTGTTGTTGTTGACGTTGTTGTTGTTGTTTATTTGACATTGTTGTTGTTGTTGGTGTTGTTGTTTATTTGACGTTGTTGTTGTTGTTGTTGTTTATTTGACGTTGTTGTTGTTGTTTATTTGACGTTTTTGTTATTGACATTGTTGTTGTTGTTGTTGTTGACGTTGTTGTTGTTGTTGTTTATTTAACGTTGTTTTAGTTGTTGGTTTTTATTTGACGTTGTTGTTGTTGTTTATTTGACGTTTTTGTTATTGACATTGTTGTTGTTGTTGTTTATATGACGTTGTTGTTGTTGTTGTTTATTTGACATAGTTATTGTTGTTGACGTTGTTGTTGTTGTTGTTTATTTGACGTTTTTGTTATTGTTGATGTTGTTGTTGTTAATTATTTGACGTTGTTGTTATTGTTTATTTGACGTTGTTGTTGTTGTTGTTGTTTATTTGACATTGTTGTTGTTGTTGACGTTGTTGTTGTTGTTTTTTATTTGACATTGTTGTTGTTGTTGTTGTTGTTGACGTTGTTGTTGTTGTTGTTTATTTGACACTGTTGTTGTTGTTTATTTGACGTTGTTTTAGATGTTGTTGTTTATTTGACGTTGTTGTTGTTGTTGTTTATTTAACGTTGTTTTAGATGTTGTTGTTTATTTGACGGTGTTGTTGTTTATTTGACAGTGTTGTTGTTGTTGACGTTGTTGTTGTTGTTGTTGTTTATTTGACATTGTTGTTGTTGTTGTTGTTGTTGACGTTGTTGTTGTTGTTGTTTATTTGACGTTGTTTTAGTTGTTGTTGTTTATTTGACGTTGTTGTTGTTGTTGTTTATTTGACGTTTTTGTTATTGACATTGTTGTTGTTGTTGTTGTTTATATGACGTTGTTGTTGTTGTTGTTTATTTGACATAGTTGTTGTTGTTGACGTTGTTGTTGTTGTTGTTGTTGTTGTTTATTTGACGTTTTTGTTGTTGTTGTTGATGTTGTTGTTGTTAATTATTTGACGTTGTTGTTATTGTTTATTTGACGTTGTTGTTGTTTATTTGACGTTGTTATTGTTGTTATTGTTGTTGTTTATTTGACATTGTTGTTGTTGTTGTTGTTGTTTATTTGATGTTGTTGTTGTTGTTTATTTGGCGTTGGTTTTGTTGTTGTTTATTTAACGTTGTTGTTGTTGTTATTGTTTATTTGACGTTGTTGTTGTTGTTTATTTGACGTTGTTATTGTTGTTTATTTGACGTTGTTTTTGTTATTTGACGTTGTTGTTGTTGTTGTATTTGTTGTTGTTGTTGTTGTTGTTGTTGCTTATTTGACGTTGTTGTTATTATTGTTGTTTATTTGACGTTGTTATTGCTGTTGTTTATTTGACGTTGTTGTTGTTGTTTATTTGACGTTGTTATTGTTGTTGCTGTTGTTTATTTGACGTTGTTGTTGTCATTGTTGTTGTTTATTTGACGTTGTTGTTGTTGTTTATTTGACGTTATTGTTGTTATTATTTATTTGACGTTGTTGTTGTTGTTTATTTGACGTTGTTGTTGTTGTTTATTTGACGTTGTTGTTGTTGTTTATTTGACGTTGTTGTTGTTGTTGTTGTTTATTTGACGTTGTTGTTGTTATTTATTTGACATTGTTGTTGTTGTTGTTGACGTTGTTGTTGTTGTTTATTTGACATTGTTGTTGTTGTTGGTGTTGTTGTTTATTTGACGTTGTTGTTGTTGTTGTTGTTTATTTGACGTTGTTGTTGTTGTTTATTTGACGTTTTTGTTATTGACATTGTTGTTGTTGTTGTTGTTGACGTTGTTGTTGTTGTTGTTTATTTAACGTTGTTTTAGTTGTTGGTTTTTATTTGACGTTGTTGTTGTTGTTTATTTGACGTTTTTGTTATTGACATTGTTGTTGTTGTTGTTTATATGACGTTGTTGTTGTTGTTGTTTATTTGACATAGTTATTGTTGTTGACGTTGTTGTTGTTGTTGTTGTTGTTGTTGTTTATTTGACGTTTTTGTTGTTGTTGATGTTGTTGTTGTTAATTATTTGACGTTGTTGTTATTGTTTATTTGACGTTGTTGTTGTTTATTTGACGTTGTTATTGTTGTTATTGTTGTTGTTTATTTGACATTGTTGTTGTTGTTGTTGTTGTTTATTTGATGTTGTTGTTGTTGTTTATTTGGCGTTGGTTTTGTTGTTGTTTATTTAACGTTGTTGTTGTTGTTATTGTTTATTTGACGTTGTTGTTGTTGTTTATTTGACGTTGTTATTGTTGTTTATTTGACGTTGTTTTTGTTATTTGACGTTGTTGTTGTTGTTGTATTTGTTGTTGTTGTTGTTGTTGTTGTTGCTTATTTGACGTTGTTGTTATTATTGTTGTTTATTTGACGTTGTTATTGCTGTTGTTTATTTGACGTTGTTGTTGTTGACGTTGTTGTTGTTGTTTATTTGACGTTGTTATTGTTGTTGCTGTTGTTTATTTGACGTTGTTGTTGTCATTGTTGTTGTTTATTTGACGTTGTTGTTGTTGTTTATTTGACGTTATTGTTGTTATTATTTATTTGACGTTGTTGTTGTTGTTTATTTGACGTTGTTGTTGTTGTTTATTTGACGTTGTTGTTGTTGTTTATTTGACGTTGTTGTTGTTGTTGTTGTTGTTGTTGTTTATTTGACGTTGTTGTTGTTATTTATTTGACATTGTTGTTGTTGTTGTTGACGTTGTTGTTGTTGTTTATTTGACATTGTTGTTGTTGTTGGTGTTGTTGTTTATTTAACGTTGTTGTTGTTGTTGTTTATTTGACGTTGTTGTTGTTGTTTATTTGACGTTGTTGTTATTGACATTGTTGTTGTTGTTGTTGTTGACGTTGTTGTTGTTGTTGTTTATTTGACGTTGTTTTAGTTGTTGTTGTTTATTTGACGTTGTTGTTGTTGTTTATTTGACGTTTTTGTTATTGACATTGTTGTTGTTGTTGTTTATATGACGTTGTTGTTGTTGTTGTTTATTTGACATAGTTGTTGTTGTTGACGTTGTTGTTGTTGTTGTTGTTGTTTATTTGACGTTTTTGTTATTGTTGATGTTGTTGTTGTTAATTATTTGACGTTGTTGTTATGGTTTATTTGACGTTGTTGTTGTTGTTTATTTGATGTTGTTGTTGTTGTTTATTTGACGTTGGTTTTGTTGTTGTTTATTTAACGTTGTTGTTGTTATTATTGTTTATTTGACGTTGTTGTTGTTGTTGTTTATTTGACGTTGTTATTGTTGTTTATTTGACGTTGTTTTTGTTATTTGACGTTGTTGTTGTTGTTGTTGTTGTATTTGTTGTTCTTGTTGTTGTTGTTGTTGCTTATTTGACGTTGTTGTTATTGTTGTTGTTTATTTGACGTTGTTATTGCTGTTGTTTATTTGACGTTGTTGTTGTTGTTTATTTGATGTTGTTGTTGTTGTTTATTTGACGTTGTTGTTGTTGACGTTGTTGTTGTTGTTGTTTATTTGACGTTGTTATTGTTGTTGCTGTTGTTTATTTGACGTTGTTGTCATTGTTGTTGTTTATTTGACGTTGTTGTTGTTGTTGTTGTTTATTTGACGTTATTGTTGTTGTTGTTATTTATTTGACGTGGTTGTTGTTGTTTATTTGACGTTGTTGTTGTTGTTTATTTGACGTTGTTGTTGTTGTTGTTTATTTGACGTTGTTGTTGTTGTTATTTATTTGACATTGTTGTTGTTGTTGTTGACGTTGTTGTTGTTGTTTATTTGACATTGTTGTTGTTGTTGGTGTTGTTGTTTATTTGACGTTGTTGTTGTTGTTGTTTATTTGACGTTTTTGTTGTTATTGATGTTGTTGTTGTTGTTGTTTATTTGACGTTGTTGTTGTTATTGACATTGTTGTTGTTGTTTATTTGACGTTATTGTTGTTTATTTGACATTGTTGTTGTTGTTGACGTTGTTGTTGTTGTTGTTGTTTATTTGACATTGTTGTTGTTGTTGACGTTCTTGGTTTTGTTGTTTATTTGACGTTGTTGTTGTTGTTGTTGTTGTTTATTTGACGTTGTTTTAGTTGTTGTTGTTTATTTGACGTTGTTGTTGTTGTTTATTTGACGTTGTTGTTGTTGACATTGTTGTTGTTGTTGTTTATTTGACGTAGTTGTTGTTGTTGACGTTGTTGGTGTTGTTGTTTATTTGACGTTTTTGTTATTGTTGATGTTGTTGTTGTTGTTGTTTATTTGACGTTGTTGTTATTGTTGTTTATTTGACGTTGTTGTTGCTGTTGTTGTTTATATGACATTGTTGTTGTTGTTGTTGTTATTGTTGTTGTTTGTTTGACGTTGTTGTTGTTGTTGTTGTTTATTTGATGTTGTTGTTGTTGTTGTTGTTTATTTGACATTGTTGTTGTTGTTGACGTTGTTGTTGTTGTTGTTGTTTATTTGACATTGTTGTTGTTGTTGTTGACGTTGTTGGTGTTGTTGTTTATTTGACGTTGTTGTTGTTGTTGTTTATTTGATGTTGTTTTAGTTGTTGTTGTTTATTTGACGTTGTTGTTGTTGACATTGTTGTTGTTGTTGTTTATTTGACGTTGTTTTTGTTGTTGTTGTTTATTTGGCGTTGTTGTTGTTGTTTATTTGACATTGTTGTTGTTGACATTGTTGTTGTTGTTGTTGTTTATTTGACGTAGTTTTTGTTGTTGACGTTGTTGTTGTTGTTGTTTATTTGACGTTTTTGTTGTTGTTGATGTTGTTGTTGTTGTTGTTTATTTGATGTTGTTGTTGTTGTTGTTTATTTGACGTTGTTGTTGTTGTTGTTGTTCATTTGATGTTGTTGTTGTTGTTGTTGTTTATTTGACGTTTTTGTTGTTATTGATGTTGTTTATTTGACGTTGTTGTTGTTGTTGTTTATTTAATGTTGTTGTTATTGATGTTGTTTATTTGACGTTGTTGTTGTTGTTGTTTATTTAATGTTGTTGTTATTGATGTTGTTTATTTGACGTTGTTGTTGTTGTTTATTTAATGTTGTTGTTGTTGTTGTTTATTTGACATTGTTGTTGTTGTTGACGTTGTTGTTGTTGTTTTTTATTTGACATTGTTGTTGTTGTTGTTGTTGACGTTGTTGTTGTTGTTGTTTATTTGACGTTGTTTTAGATGTTGTTGTTTATTTGACGTTGTTGTTGTTGTTGTTTATTTAACGTTGTTTTAGATGTTGTTGTTTATTTGACGGTGTTGTTGTTTATTTGACAGTGTTGTTGTTGTTGACGTTGTTGTTGTTGTTGTTTATTTGACATTGTTGTTGTTGTTGTTGTTGACGTTGTTGTTGTTGTTGTTGTTTATTTGACGTTGTTTTAGTTGTTGTTGTTTATTTGACGTTGTTGTTGTTGTTGTTTATTTGACGTTTTTGTTATTGACATTGTTGTTGTTGTTGTTTATATGACGTTGTTGTTGTTGTTGTTGTTTATTTGACATAGTTGTTGTTGTTGACGTTGTTGTTGTTGTTGTTGTTGTTGTTTATTTGACGTTTTTGTTGTTGTTGATGTTGTTGTTGTTAATTATTTGACGTTGTTGTTATTGTTTATTTGACGTTGTTGTTGTTTATTTGACGTTGTTATTGTTGTTATTGTTGTTGTTTATTTGACGTTGTTGTTGTTGTTGTTTATTTGATGTTGTTGTTGTTGTTTATTTGGCGTTGGTTTTGTTGTTGTTTATTTAACGTTGTTGTTGTTGTTATTGTTTATTTGACGTTGTTGTTGTTGTTTATTTGACGTTGTTATTGTTGTTTATTTGACGTTGTTTTTGTTATTTGACGTTGTTGTTGTTGTTGTATTTGTTGTTGTTGTTGTTGTTGTTGTTGCTTATTTGACGTTGTTGTTATTGTTGTTGTTTATTTGACGTTGTTATTGTTGTTGTTTATTTGACGTTGTTGTTGTTGTTGTTGTTGTTTATTTGATGTTGTTGTTGTTGTTGTTTATTTGACGTTGTTGTTGTTGATGTTGTTGTTGTTGTTTATTTGACGTTGTTATTGTTGTTGCTGTTGTTTATTTGACGTTATTGTTGTCATTGTTGTTGTTTATTTGACGTTGTTGTTATTGTTTATTTGACGTTATTGTTGTTGTTATTTATTTGACGTTGTTGGTGTTGTTTATTTGACGTTGTTGTTGTTGTTTATTTGACGTTGTTGTTGTTGTTTATTTGACGTTGTTGTTGTTGTTGTTTATTTGACGTTGTTGTTGTTATTTATTTGACATTGTTGTTGTTGTTGTTGACGTTGTTGTTGTTGTTTATTTGACATTGTTGTTGTTGTTGGTGTTGTTGTTTATTTGACGTTGTTGTTGTTGTTGTTGTTTATTTGACGTTGTTGTTGTTGTTTATTTGACATTTTTGTTATTGACATTGTTGTTGTTGTTGTTGTTGACGTTGTTGTTGTTGTTGTTGTTGTTTATTTGACGTTGTTTTAGTTGTTGTTGTTTATTTGACGTTGTTGTTGTTGTTTATTTGACGTTTTTGTTATTGACATTGTTGTTGTTGTTGTTTATATGACGTTGTTGTTGTTGTTGTTGTTTATTTGACATAGTTGTTGTTGTTGACGTTGTTGTTGTTGTTGTTGTTTATTTGACGTTGTTGTTGTTTATTTGATGTTGTTGTTGTTGTTTATTTGACGTTGGTTTTGTTGTTGTTTATTTAATGTTGTTGTTGTTATTATTGTTTATTTGACGTTGTTGTTGTTGTTGTTTATTTGACGTTGTTATTGTTGTTTATTTGACGTTGTTTTTGTTATTTGACGTTGTTGTTGTTGTATTTGTTGTTGTTGTTGTTGTTGTTGTTGCTTATTTGACGTTGTTGTTATTGTTGTTGTTTATTCGACGTTGTTATTGCTGTTGTTTATTTGACGTTGTTGTTGTTGTTGTTGTTGTTGTTTATTTGACGTTGTTGTTGTTGACGTTGTTGTTGTTGTTGTTGTTTATTTGACGTTGTTATTGTTGTTGCTGTTGTTTATTTGATGTTGTTGTCATTGTTGTTGTTTATTTGACGTTGTTGTTGTTGTTGTTGTTTATTTGATGTTATTGTTGTTGTTGTTATTTATTTGACGTGGTTGTTGTTGTTTATTTGACGTTGTTGTTGTTGTTTATTTGACGTTGTTGTTGTTGTTGTTTATTTGACGTTGTTGTTGTTGTTATTTATTTGACATTGTTTTTGTTGTTGTTGACGTTGTTGTTGTTGTTTATTTGACATTGTTGTTGTTGTTGGTGTTGTTGTTTATTTGACGTTGTTGTTGTTGTTGTTGTTTATTTGACGTTTTTGTTGTTATTGATGTTGTTGTTGTTTATTTGACGTTGTTGTTGTTGTTGTTGTTGTTTATTTCACGTTCTTGATGTTGTTGTTTATTTGACGTTGTAGTTGTTGTTTATTTGACGTTGTTGTTGTTATTGACATTGTTGTTGTTGTTTATTTGACGTTATTGTTGTTTATTTGACATTGTTGTTGTTGTTGATGTTGTTGTTGTTGTTGTTGTTTATTTGACATTGTTGTTGTTGTTGTTGACGTTCTTGGTTTTGTTGTTTATTTGACGTTGTTGTTGTTGTTGTTGTTTATTTGACGTTGTTTTAGTTGTTGTTGTTTATTTGACGTTGTTGTTGTTGTTTATTTGACGTTGTTGTTGTTGACATTGTTGTTGTTGTTGTTGTTTATTTGACGTAGTTGTTGTTGTTGACGTTGTTGTTGTTGTTGTTTATTTGACGTTTTTGTTGTTGTTGATGTTGTTGTTGTTGTTTATTTGACGTTGTTGTTATTGTTGTTTATTTGACGTTGTTGTTGTTGTTGTTGTTTATATGACGTTGTTGTTGTTGTTGTTATTGTTGTTGTTTATTTGACGTTGTTGTTGTTGTTGATGTTGTTGTTGTTGTTGTTGTTTATTTGACATTGTTGTTGTTGTTGACGTTGTTGTTGTTGTTGTTGTTTATTTGACATTGTTGTTGTTGTTGTTGTTGACGTTGTTGTTGTTGTTGTTTATTTGACGTTGTTGTTGTTGTTGTTTATTTGACGTTGTTTTAGTTGTTGTTGTTTATTTGACGTTGTTGTTGTTTATTTGACGTTGTTGTTGTCGTTTATTTGACGTTGTTGTTGTTGACATTGTTGTTGTTGTTGTTTATTTGACGTTGTTTTTGTTGTTGTTGTTTATTTGGCGTTGTTGTTGTTGTTTATTTGACATTGTTGTTGTTGACATTGTTGTTGTTGTTGTTGTTTATTTGACGTAGTTTTTGTTCTTGACGTTGTTGTTGTTGTTATTTATTTGACGTTTTTGTTGTTGTCGATGTTGTTGTTGTTGTTGTTTATTTGACGTTGTTGTTGTTGTTGTTTATTTGACGTTGTTGTTGTTGTTGTTGTTGTTGTTCATTTGACGTTGTTGTTGTTGTTGTTGTTTATTTGACGTTGTTGTTGTTATTGATGTTGTTTATTTGACGTTGTTGTTGTTGTTGTTTATTTAATGTTTTTGTTATTGATGTTGTTTATTTGTCGTTGTTGTTGTTGTTGTTTATTTAATGTTGTTGTTATTGATGTTGTTTATTTGACGTTGTTGTTGTTGTTGTTTATTTAATGTTGTTGTTGTTGTTGTTTATTTGACATTGTTGTTGTTGTTGACGTTGTTGTTGTTGTTTTTTATTTGACATTGTTGTTGTTGTTGTTGACGTTGTTGTTGTTGTTGTTTATTTGACGTTGTTGTTGTTTATTTGACGTTGTTTTAGATGTTGTTGTTTATTTGACGTTGTTGTTGTTGTTGTTTATTTAACGTTGTTTTAGATGTTGTTGTTTATTTGACGGTGTTGTTGTTTATTTGACAGTGTTGTTGTTGTTGACGTTGTTGTTGTTGTTGTTGTTGTTTATTTGACATTGTTGTTGTTGTTGTTGTTGACGTTGTTGTTGTTGTTGTTGTTGTTGTTGTTTATTTGACGTTGTTTTAGTTGTTGTTGTTTATTTGACGTTGTTGTTGTTGTTTATTTGACGTTTTTGTTATTGACATTGTTGTTGTTGTTGTTTATATGACGTTGTTGTTGTTGTTGTTGTTTATTTGACATAGTTGTTGTTGTTGACGTTTTTGTTGTTGTTGTTGTTGTTGTTTATTTGACGTTTTTGTTGTTGTTGATGTTGTTGTTTATTTGACGTTGTTGTTGTTGTTGTTGTTTATTTGACGTTGTTGTTGTTATTTATTTGACATTGTTGTTGTTTTTGTTGACGTTGTTGTTGTTGTTTATTTGACATTGTTGTTGTTGGTGGTGTTGTTGTTTATTTAACGTTGTTGTTGTTGTTGTTGTTGTTTATTTGACGTTGTTGTTGTTGTTTATTTGACGTTGTTGTTATTGACATTGTTGTTGTTGTTGTTGACGTTGTTGTTGTTGTTGTTGTTTATTTGACGTTGTTTTAGTTGTTGTTGTTTATTTGACGTTGTTGTTGTTGTTTATTTGACGTTTTTGTTATTGACATTGTTGTTGTTGTTGTTTATATGACGTTGTTATTGTTGTTGTTTATTTGACATAGTTGTTGTTGTTGACGTTGTTGTTGTTGTTGTTGTTGTTTATTTGACGTTTTTGTTATTGTTGATGTTGTTGTTGTTAATTATTTGACGTTGTTGTTATTGTTTATTTGACGTTGTTGTTGTTGTTGTTTATTTGAAGTTGTTATTATTGTTATTGTTGTTGTTTATTTGACGTTGTTGTTGTTTATTTGATGTTGTTGTTGTTGTTTATTTGACGTTGGTTTTGTTGTTGTTTATTTAACGTTGTTGTTGTTATTATTGTTTATTTGACGTTGTTGTTGTTGTTGTTGTTTATTTGACGTTGTTATTGTTGTTTATTTGACGTTGTTTTTGTTATTTGACGTTGTTGTTGTTGTTGTATTTGTTGTTGTTGTTGTTGTTGTTGTTGTTGCTTATTTGACGTTGTTGTTATTGTTGTTGTTTATTTGACGTTGTTATTGCTGTTGTTTATTTGACGTTGTTGTTGTTGTTGTTTATTTGATGTTGTTGTTGTTTATTTGACGTTGTTGTTGTTGTTGTTGTTGTTTATTTGACGTTGTTATTGTTGTTGCTGTTGTTTATTTGACGTTGTTGTCATTGTTGTTGTTTATTTGACGTTGTTGTTGTTGTTGTTTATTTGACGTTATTGTTGTTGTTGTTATTTATTTGACGTGGTTGTTGTTGTTTATTTGACGTTGTTGTTGTTGTTTATTTGATGTTGTTGTTGTTGTTGTTGTTTATTTGACGTTGTTGTTGTTGTTATTTATTTGACATTGTTATTGTTGTTGACGTTGTTGTTGTTGTTTATTTGACATTGTTGTTGTTGTTGGTGTTGTTGTTTATTTGACGTTGTTGTTGTTGTTGTTTATTTGACGTTTTTGTTGTTATTGATGTTGTTGTTGTTGTTGTTTATTTGACGTTGTTGTTATTGTTGTTTATTTCACGTTGTTGATGTTGTTGATGTTGTTGTTTATTTGACGTTGTAGTTGTTGTTTATTTGACGTTGTTGTTGTTATTGACATTGTTGTTGTTGTTTATTTGACGATATTGTTGTTTATTTGACATTGTTGTTGTTGTTGACGTTGTTGTTGTTGTTGTTGTTTATTTGACATTGTTATTATTGTTGTTGACGTTCTTGGTTTTGTTGTTTATTTGACGTTGTTGTTGTTGTTGTTTATTTGACGTTGTTTTAGTTGTTGTTGTTTATTTGACGTTGTTGTTGTTGTTTATTTGACGTTGTTGTTGTTGACATTGTTGTTGTTGTTGTTTATTTGACGTAGTTGTTGTTGTTGACGTTGTTGTTGTTGTTTATTTGACGTTTTTGTTGTTGTTGTTGTTGTTGTTGTTGTTTATTTGACGTTGTTGTTATTGTTGTTTATTTGACGTTGTTGTTGTTGTTGTTTATATGACGTTGTTGTTGTTGTTATTGTTGTTATTTATTTGACGTTGTTGTTGTTGTTTATTTGATGTTGTTTTTGTTGTTGTTGTTTATTTGACATTGTTGTTGTTGTTGACGTTGTTGTTGTTGTTGTTTATTTGACATTGTTGTTGTTGTTGTTGTTGACGTTGTTGGTGTTGTTGTTTATTTGACGTTGTTGTTGTTGTTGTTTATTTGACGTTGTTTTAGTTGTTGTTGTTTATTTGACGTTGTTGTTATTTATTTGACGTTGTTGTTGTCGTTTATTTGACGTTGTTGTTGTTGACATTGTTGTTGTTGTTGTTTATTTGACGTTGTTTTTGTTGTTGTTGTTTATTTGGCGTTGTTGTTGTTTATTTGACATTGTTGTTGTTGACATTGTTGTTGTTGTTGTTTATTTGACGTAGTTTTTGTTGTTGACGTTGTTGTTGTTGTTGTTTATTTGACGTTTTTGTTGTTGTTGATGTTGTTGTTGTTGTTGTTGTTTATTTGACGTTGTTATTGTTGTTGTTTATTTGACGTTGTTGTTGTTGTTATTGTTGTTGTTGTTCATTTGACATTGTTGTTGTTGTTGTTTATTTGACGTTGTTGTTGTTATTAATGTTGTTTATTTGACGTTGTTGTTGTTGTTGTTTATTTAATGTTGTTGTTATTGATGTTGTTTATTTGACGTTGTTGTTGTTGTTGTTTATTTAATGTTGTTGTTATTGATGTTGTTTATTTGACGTTGTTGTTGTTGTTTATTTAATGTTGTTGTTGTTGTTGTTGTTGTTGACGTTGTTGTTGTTGTTGTTTATTTGACGTTGTTGTTGTTTATTTGACGTTGTTTTAGATGTTGTTGTTTATTTGACGTTGTTGTTGTTGTTGTTTATTTAACGTTGTTTTAGATGTTGTTGTTTATTTGACGGTGTTGTTGTTTATTTGACAGTGTTGTTGTTGTTAACGTTGTTGTTGTTGTTGTTTATTTGACATTGTTGTTGTTGTTGTTGTTGACGTTGTTGTTGTTGTTGTTTATTTGACGTTGTTTTAGTTGTTGTTGTTTATTTGACGTTGTTGTTGTTGTTGTTTATTTGACGTTTTTGTTATTGACATTGTTGTTGTTGTTGTTTATATGACGTTGTTGTTGTTGTTGTTGTTTATTTGACATAGTTGTTGTTGTTGACGTTGTTGTTGTTGTTTTTGTTGTTGTTTATTTGACGTTTTTGTTGTTGTTGATGTTGTTGTTGTTAATTATTTGACGTTGTTGTTATTGTTTATTTGACGTTGTTGTTGTTTATTTGACGTTGTTCTTGTTGTTATTGTTGTTGTTTATTTGACGTTGTTGTTGTTGTTGTTTATTTGATGTTGTTGTTGTTGTTTATTTGGCGTTGGTTTTGTTGTTGTTTATTTAACATTGTTGTTGTTATTATTGTTTATTTGACGTTGTTGTTGTTGTTTATTTGACGTTGTTATTGTTGTTTATTTGACGTTGTTTTTGTTATTTGACGTTGTTGTTGTTGTATTTGTTGTTGTTGTTGTTGTTGTTGTTGTTGCTTATTTGACGTTGTTGTTATTGTTGTTGTTTATTTGACGTTGTTATTGCTGTTGTTTATTTGACGTTGTTGTTGTTGTTGTTGTTTATTTGATGTTGTTGTTGTTGTTTATTTGACGTTGTTGTTGTTGACGTTGTTGTTGTTGTTTATTTGACGTTGTTATTGTTGTTGCTGTTGTTTATTTGACGTTGTTGTTGTCATTGTTGTTGTTTATTTGACGTTGTTGTTGTTGTTGTTTATTTGACGTTATTGTTGTTATTATTTATTTGACGTTGTTGTTGTTGTTTATTTGACGTTGTTGTTGCTGTTTATTTGACGTTGTTGTTGTTGTTGTTTATTTGCTGTTGTTGTTGTTATTTATTTGACATTGTTGTTGTTGTTGTTGACGTTGTTGTTGTTGTTTATTTGACATTGTTGTAGTTGGTGTTGTTGTTTATTTGACGTTGTTGTTGTTGTTGTTGTTTATTTGACGTTGTTTTAGTTGTTGTTGTTTATTTGGCGTTGTTGTTGTTTATTTGACATTGTTGTTGTTGACATTGTTGTTATTTATTTGACGTTGTTGTTATTGTTTATTTGACATTGTTGTTGTTGTTGACGTTGTTGTTGTTGTTGTTGTTTATTTGACATTGTTGTTGTTGTTGTTGACGTTGTTGTTGTTGTTGTTTATTTGACGTTTTTGTTATTGTTGATGTTGTTGTTGTTAATTATTTGACGTTGTTGTTATTGTTTATTTGACGTTGTTGTTGTTGTTGTTTATTTGAAGTTGTTATTATTGTTATTGTTGTTGTTTATTTGACGTTGTTGTTGTTTATTTGATGTTGTTGTTGTTGTTTATTTGAAGTTGGTTTTGTTGTTGTTTATTTAATGTTGTTGTTGTTATTATTGTTTATTTGACGTTGTTGTTGTTGTTGTTTATTTGACGTTGTTATTGTTGTTTATTTGACGTTGTTTTTGTTATTTGACGTTGTTGTTGTTGTATTTGTTGTTGTTGTTGTTGTTGTTGTTGTTGCTTATTTGACGTTGTTGTTATTGTTGTTGTTTATTCGACGTTGTTATTGCTGTTGTTTATTTGACGTTGTTGTTGTTGTTGTTTATTTGATGTTGTTGTTGTTGTTTATTTGACGTTGTTGTTGTTGACGTTGTTGTTGTTGTTGTTGTTTATTTGACGTTGTTATTGTTGTTGCTGTTGTTTATTTGATGTTGTTGTCATTGTTGTTGTTTATTTGACGTTGTTGTTGTTGTTGTTGTTTATTTGATGTTATTGTTGTTGTTGTTATTTATTTGACGTGGTTGTTGTTGTTTATTTGACGTTGTTGTTGTTGTTTATTTGACGTTGTTGTTGTTGTTGTTTATTTGACGTTGTTGTTGTTGTTATTTATTTGACATTGTTTTTGTTGTTGTTGACGTTGTTGTTGTTGTTTATTTGACATTGTTGTTGTTGTTGGTGTTGTTGTTTATTTGACGTTGTTGTTGTTGTTGTTGTTTATTTGACGTTTTTGTTGTTATTGATGTTGTTGTTGTTTATTTGACGTTGTTGTTGTTGTTGTTGTTTATTTCACGTTGTTGATGTTGTTGTTTATTTGACGTTGTAGTTGTTGTTTATTTGACGTTGTTGTTGTTATTGACATTGTTGTTGTTGTTTATTTGACGTTATTGTTGTTTATTTGACATTGTTGTTGTTGTTGATGTTGTTGTTGTTGTTGTTGTTTATTTGACATTGTTGTTGTTGTTGTTGACGTTCTTGGTTTTGTTGTTTATTTGACGTTGTTGTTGTTGTTGTTGTTTATTTGACGTTGTTTTAGTTGTTGTTGTTTATTTGACGTTGTTGTTGTTGTTTATTTGACGTTGTTGTTGTTGACATTGTTGTTGTTGTTGTTGTTTATTTGACGTAGTTGTTGTTGTTGACGTTGTTGTTGTTGTTGTTTATTTGACGTTTTTGTTGTTGTTGATGTTGTTGTTGTTGTTTATTTGACGTTGTTGTTATTGTTGTTTATTTGACGTTGTTGTTGTTGTTGTTGTTTATATGACGTTGTTGTTGTTGTTGTTATTGTTGTTGTTTATTTGACGTTGTTGTTGTTGTTGTTGATGTTGTTGTTGTTGTTGTTGTTTATTTGACATTGTTGTTGTTGTTGACGTTGTTGTTGTTGTTGTTGTTTATTTGACATTGTTGTTGTTGTTGTTGTTGACGTTGTTGTTGTTGTTGTTGTTGTTTATTTGACGTTGTTGTTGTTGTTGTTGTTTATTTGACGTTGTTTTAGTTGTTGTTGTTTATTTGACGTTGTTGTTGTTTATTTGACGTTGTTGTTGTCGTTTATTTGACGTTGTTGTTGTTGACATTGTTGTTGTTGTTGTTTATTTGACGTTGTTCTTGTTGTTGTTGTTTATTTGGCGTTGTTGTTGTTGTTTATTTGACATTGTTGTTGTTGACATTGTTGTTGTTGTTGTTGTTTATTTGACGTAGTTTTTGTTGTTGACGTTGTTGTTGTTGTTATTTATTTGACGTTTTTGTTGTTGTCGATGTTGTTGTTGTTGTTGTTTATTTGACGTTGTTGTTGTTGTTGTTTATTTGACGTTGTTGTTGTTGTTGTTGTTGTTCATTTGACGTTGTTGTTGTTGTTGTTGTTTATTTGACATTGTAGTTGTTATTGATGTTGTTTATTTGACGTTGTTGTTGTTGTTGTTTATTTAATGTTTTTGTTATTGATGTTGTTTATTTGTCGTTGTTGTTGTTGTTGTTTATTTAATGTTGTTGTTATTGATGTTGTTTATTTGACGTTGTTGTTGTTGTTGTTTATTTAATGTTGTTGTTGTTGTTTATTTGACATTGTTGTTGTTGTTGACGTTGTTGTTGTTGTTTTTTATTTGACATTGTTGTTGTTGTTGTTGACGTTGTTGTTGTTGTTGTTTATTTGACGTTGTTGTTGTTTATTTGACGTTGTTTTAGATGTTGTTGTTTATTTGACGTTGTTGTTGTTGTTGTTTATTTAACGTTGTTTTAGATGTTGTTGTTTATTTGACGGTGTTGTTGTTTATTTGACAGTGTTGTTGTTGTTGACGTTGTTGTTGTTGTTGTTGTTTATTTGACATTGTTGTTGTTGTTGTTGTTGACGTTGTTGTTGTTGTTGTTGTTGTTGTTTATTTGACGTTGTTTTAGTTGTTGTTGTTTATTTGACGTTGTTGTTGTTGTTTATTTGACGTTTTTGTTATTGACATTGTTGTTGTTGTTGTTTATATGACGTTGTTGTTGTTGTTGTTGTTTATTTGACATAGTTGTTGTTGTTGACGTTTTTGTTGTTGTTGTTGTTGTTGTTTATTTGACGTTTTTGTTGTTGTTGATGTTGTTGTTTATTTGACGTTGTTGTTGTTGTTGTTGTTTATTTGACGTTGTTGTTGTTATTTATTTGACATTGTTGTTGTTTTTGTTGACGTTGTTGTTGTTGTTTATTTGACATTGTTGTTGTTGGTGGTGTTGTTGTTTATTTAACGTTGTTGTTGTTGTTGTTGTTTATTTGACGTTGTTGTTGTTGTTTATTTGACGTTGTTGTTATTGACATTGATGTTGTTGTTGTTGACGTTGTTGTTGTTGTTGTTTATTTGACGTTGTTTTAGTTGTTGTTGTTTATTTGACGTTGTTGTTGTTGTTTATTTGACGTTTTTGTTATTGACATTGTTGTTGTTGTTGTTTATATGACGTTGTTGTTGTTGTTGTTTATTTGACATAGTTGTTGTTGTTGACGTTGTTGTTGTTGTTGTTGTTGTTTATTTGACGTTTTTGTTATTGTTGATGTTGTTGTTGTTAATTATTTGACGTTGTTGTTATTGTTTATTTGACGTTGTTGTTGTTGTTGTTTATTTGAAGTTGTTATTATTGTTATTGTTGTTGTTTATTTGACGTTGTTGTTGTTTATTTGATGTTGTTGTTGTTGTTTATTTGACGTTGGTTTTGTTGTTGTTTATTTAACGTTGTTGTTGTTATTATTGTTTATTTGACGTTGTTGTTGTTGTTGTTTATTTGACGTTGTTATTGTTGTTTATTTGACGTTGTTTTTGTTATTTGACGTTGTTGTTGTTGTTGTATTTGTTGTTGTTGTTGTTGTTGTTGTTGCTTATTTGACGTTGTTGTTATTGTTGTTGTTTATTTGACGTTGTTATTGCTGTTGTTTATTTGACGTTGTTGTTGTTGTTGTTTATTTGATGTTGTTGTTGTTTATTTGACGTTGTTGTTGTTGTTGTTGTTGTTGTTTATTTGACGTTGTTATTGTTGTTGCTGTTGTTTATTTGACGTTGTTGTCATTGTTGTTGTTTATTTGACGTTGTTGTTGTTGTTGTTTATTTGACGTTATTGTTGTTGTTGTTATTTATTTGACGTGGTTGTTGTTGTTTATTTGACGTTGTTGTTGTTGTTTATTTGACGTTGTTGTTGTTGTTGTTGTTTATTTGACGTTGTTGTTGTTGTTATTTATTTGACATTGTTATTGTTGTTGACGTTGTTGTTGTTGTTTATTTGACATTGTTGTTGTTGTTGGTGTTGTTGTTTATTTGACGTTGTTGTTGTTTATTTGACGTTTTTGTTGTTATTGATGTTGTTGTTGTTGTTGTTTATTTGACGTTGTTGTTGTTGTTGTTTATTTCACGTTGTTGATGTTGTTGATGTTGTTGTTTATTTGACGTTGTAGTTGTTGTTTATTTGACGTTGTTGTTGTTATTGACATTGTTGTTGTTGTTTATTTGACGATATTGTTGTTTATTTGACATTGTTGTTGTTGACGTTGTTGTTGTTGTTGTTGTTTATTTGACATTGTTATTATTGTTGTTGACGTTCTTGGTTTTGTTGTTTATTTGACGTTGTTGTTGTTGTTGTTGTTTATTTGACGTTGTTTTAGTTGTTGTTGTTTATTTGACGTTGTTGTTGTTGTTTATTTGACGTTGTTGTTGTTGACATTGTTGTTGTTGTTGTTGTTTATTTGACGTAGTTGTTGTTGTTGACGTTGTTGTTGTTGTTGTTTATTTGACGTTTTTGTTGTTGATGTTGTTGTTGTTGTTGTTTATTTGACGTTGTTGTTATTGTTGTTTATTTGACGTTGTTGTTGTTGTTGTTTATATGACGTTGTTGTTGTTGTTGTTATTGTTGTTATTTATTTGACGTTGTTGTTGTTGTTTATTTGATGTTGTTGTTGTTGTTGTTGTTTATTTGACATTGTTGTTGTTGTTGACGTTGTTGTTGTTGTTGTTTATTTGACATTGTTGTTGTTGTTGTTGTTGACGTTGTTGGTGTTGTTGTTTATTTGACGTTGTTGTTGTTGTTGTTTATTTGACGTTGTTTTAGTTGTTGTTGTTTATTTGACGTTGTTGTTGTTTATTTGACGTTGTTGTTGTCGTTTATTTGACGTTGTTGTTGTTGACATTGTTGTTGTTGTTGTTTATTTGACGTTGTTTTTGTTGTTGTTGTTTATTTGGCGTTGTTGTTGTTTATTTGACATTGTTGTTGTTGACATTGTTGTTGTTGTTGTTTATTTGACGTAGTTTTTGTTGTTGACGTTGTTGTTGTTGTTGTTTATTTGACGTTTTTGTTGTTGTTGATGTTGTTGTTGTTGTTGTTGTTGTTTATTTGACGTTGTTATTGTTGTTGTTTATTTGACGTTGTTGTTGTTGTTGTTGTTGTTCATTTGACGTTGTTGTTGTTGTTGTTTATTTGACGTTGTTGTTGTTATTGATGTTGTTTATTTGACGTTGTTGTTGTTGTTGTTTATTTAATGTTGTTGTTATTGATGTTGTTTATTTGACGTTGTTGTTGTTGTTGTTTATTTAATGTTGTTGTTATTGATGTTGTTTATTTGACGTTGTTGTTGTTGTTTATTTAATGTTGTTGTTGTTGTTGTTGTTGACGTTGTTGTTGTTGTTGTTTATTTGACGTTGTTGTTGTTTATTTGACGTTGTTTTAGATGTTGTTGTTTATTTGACGTTGTTGTTGTTGTTGTTTATTTAACGTTGTTTTAGATGTTGTTGTTTATTTGACGGTGTTGTTGTTTATTTGACAGTGTTGTTGTTGTTAACGTTGTTGTTGTTGTTGTTTATTTGACATTGTTGTTGTTGTTGTTGTTGACGTTGTTGTTGTTGTTGTTTATTTGACGTTGTTTTAGTTGTTGTTGTTTATTTGACGTTGTTGTTGTTGTTTATTTGACGTTTTTGTTATTGACATTGTTGTTGTTGTTGTTTATATGACGTTGTTGTTGTTGTTGTTGTTTATTTGACATAGTTGTTGTTGTTGACGTTGTTGTTGTTGTTTTTGTTGTTGTTTATTTGACGTTTTTGTTGTTGTTGATGTTGTTGTTGTTAATTATTTGACGTTGTTGTTATTGTTTATTTGACGTTGTTGTTGTTTATTTGACGTTGTTCTTGTTGTTATTGTTGTTGTTTATTTGACGTTGTTGTTGTTGTTGTTGTTTATTTGATGTTGTTGTTGTTGTTTATTTGGCGTTGGTTTTGTTGTTGTTTATTTAACATTGTTGTTGTTGTTATTGTTTATTTGACGTTGTTGTTGTTGTTTATTTGACGTTGTTATTGTTGTTTATTTGACGTTGTTTTTGTTATTTGACGTTGTTGTTGTTGTTGTATTTGTTGTTGTTGTTGTTGTTGTTGTTGTTGCTTATTTGACGTTGTTGTTATTGTTGTTGTTTATTTGACGTTGTTATTGCTGTTGTTTATTTGACGTTGTTGTTGTTGTTGTTTATTTGATGTTGTTGTTGTTGTTTATTTGACGTTGTTGTTGTTGACGTTGTTGTTGTTGTTTATTTGACGTTGTTATTGTTGTTGCTGTTGTTTATTTGACGTTGTTGTTGTCATTGTTGTTGTTTATTTGACGTTGTTGTTGTTGTTGTTTATTTGACGTTATTGTTGTTATTATTTATTTGACGTTGTTGTTGTTGTTTATTTGACGTTGTTGTTGTTGTTTATTTGACGTTGTTGTTGTTGTTTATTTGCTGTTGTTGTTGTTATTTATTTGACATTGTTGTTGTTGTTGTTGACGTTGTTGTTGTTGTTTATTTGACATTGTTGTAGTTGGTGTTGTTGTTTATTTGACGTTGTTGTTGTTGTTGTTGTTTATTTGACGTTGTTTTAGTTGTTGTTGTTTATTTGGCGTTGTTGTTGTTTATTTGACATTGTTGTTGTTGACATTGTTGTTATTTATTTGACGTTGTTGTTATTGTTTATTTGACATTGTTGTTGTTGTTGACGTTGTTGTTGTTGTTGTTGTTTATTTGACATTGTTGTTGTTGTTGTTGTTGACGTTGTTGGTGTTGTTGTTTATTTGACATTGTTATTGTTGTTGTTGTTGTTTATTTGACGTTGTTTTAGTTGTTGTTGTTTATTTGACATTGTTGTTGTTGTTTATTCGACGTTGTTGTTGTTGACATTGTTGTTGTTGTTGTTTATTTGACGTTGTTGTTTATTTGACTTAGTTGTTGTTATTGACATTGTTGTTGTTGTTGTTGTTTATTTTACATTTTTGTTGTTGTTGATGTTGTTGTTGTTGTTGTTTATTTGACGTTGTTGTTATTGTTTATTTGACGTTGTTGTTGTTTATTTGACGTTGTTGTTGTTGTTATTGTTGTTGTTTATTTGACGTTGTTATTGTTGTTGTTTATTTGATGTTGTTGTTGTTGTTTATTTGACGTTGGTGTTGTTGTTGTTGTTTATTTGACGTTGTTATTGTTGTTATTTATTTGACGTCGTTGTTGTTGTTATTGTTTATTTGACGTTGTTGTTGTTGTTGTTTATTTGACGTTATTTTTGTTATTTGACGTTGTTGTTGTTGTTGTATTTGTTGTTTTTGTTGTTATTGTTCATTTGATGTTGTTGTTATTGTTGTTGTTTATTTGACGTTGTTGTTGTTGTTGTTTATTTGACGTTGTTGTTGTTGTTTATTTGACGTTGTTGTTGTTGTTGTTTATTTGACGTTATTGTTGTTGTTTATTTGACGTTGTTGTTGTTGTTGTTGTTGTTTATTTGACGTTGTTGTTGTTGTTGTTGTTCATTTGACGCTGTTGTTGTTGTTGTTGTTTATTTAACGTTGTTGTTGTTATTGATGTTGTTTATTTGACGTTGTTGTTGTTGTTTATTTAATGTTGTTGTTGTTGTTGTTGTTGTTTATTTGACATTGTTGTTGTTGTTGTTGTTGATGTTGTTGGTGTTGTTGTTTATTTGACGTTGTTGTTGTTGTTGTTGTTTATTTGACGTTGTTTTAGATGTTGTTGTTTATTTGACGTTGTTGTTGTTGTTGTTTATTTAACGTTGTTTTAGATGTTGTTGTTTATTTGACGGTGTTGTTGTTTATTTGACATTGTTGTTGTTGATGTTGTTGTTGTTGTTTATTTGACATTGTTGTTGTTGTTGTTGACGTTGTTGGTGTTGTTGTTTATTTGACGTTGTTGTTGTTGTTGTTTATTTGACGTTGTTTTAGTTGTTGTTGTTTATTTGACGTTGTTGTTGTTGTTTATTTGACGTTTTTGTTTTTGACATTGTTGTTGTTGTTGTTTATATGACGTTGTTGTTGTTGTTGTTGTTTATTTGACATAGTTGTTGTTGTTGACGTTGTTGTTGTTGTTGTTGTTGTTGTTGTTTATTTGACGTTTTTGTTGTTGATGATGTTGTTGTTGTTGTTTATTTGACGTTGTTGTTATTGTTTATTTGACGTTGTTGTTGTTGTTTATTTGACATTGTTGTTGTTGTTGTTATTGTTGTTGTTTATTTGACGTTGTTGTTGTTGTTGTTTATTTGATGTTGTTGTTGTTGTTTATTTGACGTTGGTGTTGTTGTTGTTTATTTGACGTTGTTGTTGTTGTTGTTATTTATTTGACGTTGTTGTTGTTGTTGTTTATTTGACGTTGTTGTTGTTGTTGTTGTTTATTTGACGTTGTTATTGTTGTTTATTTGACGTTGTTGTTGTTGTTGTTGTTGTTTATTTGACGTTGTTATTGTTGTTTATTTGACGTTGTTTTTGTTATTTGACGTTGTTGTTGTTGTTGTTGTATTTATTGTTGTTGTTGTTGCTTATTTGACGTTGTTGTTATTGTTGTTGTTTATTTGACGTTGTTGCTGTTGTTTATTTAACGTTGTTGTTGTCGTTTATTTGACGTTGTTGTTGTTGACATTGTTGTTGTTGTTGTTTATTTGACGTTGTTTTTGTTGTTGTTGTTTATTTGGCGTTGTTGTTGTTGTTTATTTGACATTGTTGTGGTTGACATTGTTGTTGTTGTTGTTTATTTGACGTAGTTTTTGTTGTTGACGTTGTTGTTGTTGTTGTTAATTTGAAGTTTTTGTTGTTGTTGATGTTGTTGTTGTTGTTTATTTGACGTTGTTGTTGTTGTTGTTTATTTGACGTTGTTGTTGTTGTTGTTGTTCATTTGACGTTGTTGTTGTTGTTGTTGTTTATTTGACGTTGTTGTTGTTATTGATGTTGTTTATTTGACGTTGTTGTTGTTGTTGTTTATTTAATGTTGTTGTTATTGATGTTGTTAATTTGACGTTGTTGTTGTTGTTGTTGTTTATTTAATGTTGTTGTTATTGATGTTGTTTATTTGACGTTGTTGTTATTGTTGTTTATTTAATGTTGTTGTTGTTGTTGTTTATTTGACATTGTTGTTGTTGTTGACGTTGTTGTTGTTGTTTTTTATTTGACATTGTTGTTGTTGTTGTTGTTGACGTTGTTGTTGTTGTTGTTTATTTGACGTTGTTGTTGTTTATTTGACGTTGTTTTAGATGTTGTTGTTTATTTGACGTTGTTGTTGTTGTTGTTGTTGTTGTTTATTTAACGTTGTTTTAGATGTTGTTGTTTATTTGACGGTGTTATTGTTTATTTGACAGTGTTGTTGTTGTTGACGTTGTTGTTGTTGTTGTTTATTTGACATTGTTGTTGTTGTTGTTGTTGACGTTGTTGTTGTTGTTTATTTGACGTTGTTTTAGTTGTTGTTGTTTATTTGACGCTGTTGTTGTTGTTTATTTGACGTTTTTGTTATTGACATTGTTGTTGTTGTTGTTGTTTATATGACGTTGTTGTTGTTGTTGTTGTTTATTTGACATAGTTGTTGTTGTTGACGTTGTTGTTGTTGTTGTTGTTGTTGTTGTTGTTGTTGTTGTTTATTTGACGTTTTTGTTGTTGTTGATGTTGTTGTTGTTAATTATTTGACGTTGTTGTTATTGTTTATTTGACGGTGTTGTTGTTTATTTGACGTTGTTATTGTTGTTATTGTTGTTGTTTATTTGACGTTGTTGTTGTTGTTGTTGTTGTTTATTTGATGTTGTTGTTGTTGTTTATTTGGCGTTGGTTTTGTTGTTGTTTATTTAACGTTGTTCTTGTTGTTTATTTAACGTTGTTGTTGTTGTTATTGTTTATTTGACGTTGTTGTTGTTGTTTATTTGACGTTGTTATTGTTGTTTATTTGACGTTGTTTTTGTTATTTGACGTTGTTGTTGTTGTTGTATTTGTTGTTGTTGTTGTATTTGTTGCTTATTTGACGTTGTTGTTATTGTTGTTGTTTATTTGACGTTGTTATTGCTGTTGTTTATTTGACGTTGTTGTTGTTGTTGTTGTTTATTTGATGTTGTTGTTGTTGTTTATTTAACGTTGTTGTTGTTGACGTTGTTGTTGTTGTTGTTTATTTGACGTTGTTATTGTTGTTGCTGTTGTTTATTTGACGTTGTTGTTGTCATTGTTGTTGTTTATTTGACGTTGTTGTTGTTGTTGTTGTTTATTTGACGTTATTGTTGTTATTATTTATTTGACGTTGTTGTTGTTGTTTATTTGACGTTGTTGTTGTTGTTTATTTGACGTTGTTGTTGTTGTTGTTGTTGTTTATTTGACGTTGTTGTTGTTATTTATTTGACATTGTTGTTGTTGTTATTGACGTTGTTGTTGTTGTTTATTTGACATTGTTGTTGTTGTTGGTGTTGTTGTTTATTTGACGTTGTTGTTGTTGTTGTTTATTTGACGTTGTTTTAGTTGTTGTTGTTTATTTGGCGTTGTTGTTGTTTATTTGACATTGTTGTTGTTGACATTGTTGTTGTTGTTATTTATTTGACGTTGTTGTTGTTGATGACGTTGTTGTTGTTGTTGTTTATTTGACGTTGTTGTTGTTGTTGTTTATTTGACATTGTTGTTGTTGTTATTGTTGTTGTTTATTTGACGTTGTTGTTGTTGTTGTTGTTGTTGTTTATTTAATGTTGTTGTTGTTGTTGTTTATTTGACATTGTTGTTGTTTATTTGACGTTGTTGTTGTTGTTTATTTGACGTTGTTGTTGTTGTTTATTGGACGTTGATGTTGTTGTTGTATATTTGACGGTGTTGTTGTTGTTGTTGTTTATTTGACGTTGTTGTTGTTGTTTATTTGACGTTGGTGTTGTTGTTGACGTTGTTGTTGTTGTTGTTGTTTATTTGACGTTGTTGTTGTTGACATAGTTGTTGTTGTTGTTGTTTATTTGACGTTGTTGTTGTTGTTGTTTATTTGACGTTGTTTTAGTTGTTGTTGTTTATTTGACGTTGTTGTTGTTGTTTATTTGACGTTGTTGTTGTCATTTATTTGACGTTGTTGTTGTTGACATTGTTGTTGTTGTTGTTTATTTGACGTTGTTTTTGTTGTTGTTGTTTATTTGGCGTTGTTGTTGTTGTTTATTTGACATTGTTGTTGTTGACATTGTTGTTGTTGTTGTTGACGTTGTTGTTGTTGTTGTTGTTGTTTATTTGACGTTTTTGTTGTTGTTGATGTTGTTGTTGTTGTTGTCGTTTATTTGACGTTGTTGTTGTTGTTGTTGTTTATTTGACGTTGTTGTTGTTGTTCATTTGACGTTGTTGTTGTTGTTGTTTATTTGACGTTGCTGTTGTTATTGATGTTGTTTATTTGACGTTGTTGTTGTTGTTGTTTATTTAATGTTGTTGTTATTGATGTTGTTTATTTGACGTTGTTGTTGTTGTTGTTTATTTAATGTTGTTGTTGTTGTTTATTTGACATTGTTGTTGTTGTTTATTTAATGTTGTTGTTGTTGTTTATTTGACATTGTTGTTGTTGTTTATTTAATGTTGTTGTTGTTGTTTATTTGACATTGTTGTTTATTTGACGTTGGTGTTGTTGTTGACGTTGTTGTTGTTGTTGTTTATTTGACGTTGTTGTTGTTGACATAGTTGTTGTTGTTGTTTATTTCACGTTGTTGATGTTGTTGATGTTGTTGTTTATTTGACGTTGTAGTTGTTGTTTATTTGACGTTGTTGTTGTTAATGACATTGTTGTTGTTGTTTATTTGACGTTATTGTTGTTTATTTGACATTGTTGTTGTTGTTGACGTTGTTGTTGTTGTTGTTTATTTGACATTGTTGTTGTTGTTGTTGACGTTCTTGGTTTCGTTGTTTATTTGACGTTGTTGTTGTTGTTGTTGTTTATTTGACGTTGTTTTAGTTGTTGTTGTTTATTTGACGTTGTTGTTGTTGTTTATTTGACGTTGTTGTTGTTGACATTGTTGTTGTTGTTTATTTGACGTAGTTGTTGTTGTTGACGTTGTTGTTGTTGTTTATTTGACGTTTTTGTTATTGTTGATGTTGTTGTTGTTGTTGTTTATTTGACGTTGTTGTTATTGTTGTTTATTTGACGTTGTTGTTGTTGTTTATATGACGTTGTTGTTGTTATTGTTGTTATTTATTTGACGTTGTTGTTGTTGTTGTTTATTTGATGTTGTTGTTGTTGTTGTTTATTTGACATTGTTGTTGTTGTTGACGTTGTTGTTGTTGTTGTTTATTTGACATTGTTGTTGTTGTTGTTGTTGACGTTGTTGGTGTTGTTGTTTATTTGACGTTGTTGTTGTTGTTTATTTGACGTTGTTTTAGTTGTTGTTGTTTATTTGACGTTGTTGTTGTTGTTTATTTGACGTTGTTGTTGTCGTTTATTTGACGTTGTTGTTGTTGACATTGTTGTTGTTGTTGTTGTTGTTGTTTATTTGATGTAGTTTTTGTTGTTGACGTTGTTGTTGTTGTTGTTGTTGTTTATTTGACGTTTTTGTTGTTGTTGATGTTGTTGTTGTTGTTGTTGTTTATTTGACGTTGTTGTTGTTGTTGTTGTTTATTTGACGTTGTTGTTGTTGTTGTTGTTCATTTGACGTTGTTGTTGTTGTTGTTTATTTGACGTTGTTGTTGTTATTGATGTTGTTTATTTGACGTTGTTGTTGTTGTTGTTTATTTAATGTTGTTGTTATTGATGTTGTTTATTTGACGTTGTTGTTGTTGTTTATTTAATGTTGTTGTTGTTGTTTATTTGACATTGTTGTTGTTGTTGACGTTGTTGTTGTTGTTGTTGTTTTTTATTTGACATTGTTGTTGTTGTTGTTGTTGTTTATTTGACGTTGTTTTAGTTGTTGTTGTTTATTTGACGTTGTTGTTGTTTATTTGACATTGTTGTTGTTGACATTGTTGTTGTTGTTGTTTATTTGACGTAGTTGTTGTTGATGACGTTGTTGTTGTTGTTGTTTATTTGACGTTGTTGTTGTTGTTGTTTATTTGACGTTGTTGTTGTTGTTATTGTTGTTGTTTATTTGACGTTGTTGTTGTTGTTGTTGTTGTTTATTTAATGTTGTTGTTGTTGTTGTTTATTTGACATTGTTGTTGTTTATTTGACGTTGTTGTTGTTGTTTATTTGACGTTGTTGTTGTTGTTTATTGGACGTTGATGTTGTTGTTGTATATTTGACGGTGTTGTTGTTGTTGTTGTTTATTTGACGTTGTTGTTGTTGTTTATTTGACGGTGTTGTTGTTGTTGTTGTTGTTTATTTGACGTTGTTGTTGTTGTTTATTTGACGTTGGTGTTGTTGTTGACGTTGTTGTTGTTGTTGTTTATTTGACGTTGTTGTTGTTGACATAGTTGTTGTTGTTGTTGTTTATTTGACGTTGTTGTTGTTGTTGTTGTTTATTTGACGTTGTTTTAGTTGTTGTTATTTATTTGACGTTGTTGTTGTTGTTTATTTGACGTTGTTGTTGTCATTTATTTGACGTTGTTGTTGTTGACATTGTTGTTGTTGTTGTTTATTTGACGTTGTTTTTGTTGTTGTTGTTTATTTGGCGTTGTTGTTGTTGTTTATTTGACATTGTTGTTGTTGACATTGTTGTTGTTGTTGTTGTTGACGTTGTTGTTGTTGTTGTTGTTTATTTGACGTTTTTGTTGTTGTTGATGTTGTTGTTGTTGTTGTCGTTTATTTGACGTTGTTGTTGTTGTTGTTGTTTATTTGACGTTGTTGTTGTTGTTCATTTGACGTTGTTGTTGTTGTTGTTTATTTGACGTTGCTGTTGTTATTGATGTTGTTTATTTGACGTTGTTGTTGTTGTTGTTTATTTAATGTTGTTGTTATTGATGTTGTTTATTTGACGTTGTTGTTGTTGTTGTTTATTTAATGTTGTTGTTGTTGTTTATTTGACATTGTTGTTGTTGTTTATTTAATGTTGTTGTTGTTGTTTATTTGACATTGTTGTTGTTGTTTATTTAATGTTGTTGTTGTTGTTTATTTGACATTGTTGTTTATTTGACGTTGGTGTTGTTGTTGACGTTGTTGTTGTTGTTGTTGTTTATTTGACGTTGTTGTTGTTGACATAGTTGTTGTTGTTGTTTATTTCACGTTGTTGATGTTGTTGATGTTGTTGTTTATTTGACGTTGTAGTTGTTGTTTATTTGACGTTGTTGTTGTTAATGACATTGTTGTTGTTGTTTATTTGACGTTATTGTTGTTTATTTGACATTGTTGTTGTTGTTGACGTTGTTGTTGTTGTTGTTGTTTATTTGACATTGTTGTTGTTGTTGTTGACGTTCTTGGTTTCGTTGTTTATTTGACGTTGTTGTTGTTGTTGTTTATTTGACGTTGTTTTAGTTGTTGTTGTTTATTTGACGTTGTTGTTGTTGTTTATTTGACGTTGTTGTTGTTGACATTGTTGTTGTTGTTTATTTGACGTAGTTGTTGTTGTTGACATTGTTGTTGTTGTTTATTTGACGTTTTTGTTATTGTTGATGTTGTTGTTGTTGTTGTTTATTTGACGTTGTTGTTATTGTTGTTTATTTGACGTTGTTGTTGTTGTTTATATGACGTTGTTGTTGTTGTTGTTATTTATTTGACGTTGTTGTTGTTGTTGTTTATTTGATGTTGTTGTTGTTGTTGTTTATTTGACATTGTTGTTGTTGTTGACGTTGTTGTTGTTGTTGTTTATTTGACATTGTTGTTGTTGTTGTTGTTGACGTTGTTGGTGTTGTTGTTTATTTGACGTTGTTTTTGTTGTTGTTGTTTATTTGGCGTTGTTGTTGTTGTTTATTTGACATTGTTGTTGTTGACATTGTTGTTGTTGTTGTTGTTGACGTTGTTGTTGTTGTTGTTGTTGTTTATTTGACGTTTTTGTTGTTGTTGATGTTGTTGTTGTTGTTGTCGTTTATTTGACGTTGTTGTTGTTGTTGTTGTTTATTTGACGTTGTTGTTGTTGTTCATTTGACGTTGTTGTTGTTGTTGTTTATTTAACGTTGCTGTTGTTATTGATGTTGTTTATTTGACGTTGTTGTTGTTGTTGTTTATTTAATGTTGTTGTTATTGATGTTGTTTATTTGACGTTGTTGTTGTTGTTGTTTATTTAATGTTGTTGTTGTTGTTTATTTGACATTGTTGTTGTTGTTTATTTAATGTTGTTGTTGTTGTTTATTTGACATTGTTGTTGTTGTTTATTTAATGTTGTTGTTGTTGTTTATTTGACATTGTTGTTTATTTGACGTTGGTGTTGTTGTTGACGTTGTTGTTGTTGTTGTTGTTTATTTGACGTTGTTGTTGTTGACATAGTTATTGTTGTTGTTTATTTCACGTTGTTGATGTTGTTGATGTTGTTGTTTATTTGACGTTGTAGTTGTTGTTTATTTGACGTTGTTGTTGTTAATGACATTGTTGTTGTTTATTTGACGTTATTGTTGTTTATTTGACATTGTTGTTGTTGTTGACGTTGTTGTTGTTGTTGTTTATTTGACATTGTTGTTGTTGTTGTTGACGTTCTTGGTTTCGTTGTTTATTTGACGTTGTTGTTGTTGTTGTTTATTTGACGTTGTTTTAGTTGTTGTTGTTTATTTGACGTTGTTGTTGTTGTTTATTTGACGTTGTTGTTGTTGACATTGTTGTTGTTGTTTATTTGACGTAGTTGTTGTTGTTGACGTTGTTGTTGTTGTTTATTTGACGTTTTTGTTATTGTTGATGTTGTTGTTGTTGTTGTTTATTTGACGTTGTTGTTATTGTTGTTTATTTGACGTTGTTGTTGTTGTTTATATGACGTTGTTGTTGTTGTTGTTATTGTTGTTATTTATTTGACGTTGTTGTTGTTGTTGTTTATTTGATGTTGTTGTTGTTGTTGTTTATTTGACATTGTTGTTGTTGTTGACGTTGTTGTTGTTGTTGTTTATTTGACATTGTTGTTGTTGTTGTTGTTGACGTTGTTGGTGTTGTTGTTTATTTGACGTTGTTGTTGTTGTTTATTTGACGTTGTTTTAGTTGTTGTTGTTTATTTGACGTTGTTGTTGTTGTTTATTTGACGTTGTTGTTGTCGTTTATTTGACGTTGTTGTTGTTGACATTGTTGTTGTTGTTGTTGTTTATTTGATGTAGTTTTTGTTGTTGACGTTGTTGTTGTTGTTGTTGTTGTTGTTTATTTGACGTTTTTGTTGTTGTTGATGTTGTTGTTGTTGTTGTTGTTGTTTATTTGACGTTGTTGTTGTTGTTGTTGTTTATTTGACGTTGTTGTTGTTGTTGTTGTTCATTTGACGTTGTTGTTGTTGTTGTTTATTTGACGTTGTTGTTGTTATTGATGTTGTTTATTTGACGTTGTTGTTGTTGTTGTTTATTTAATGTTGTTGTTATTGATGTTGTTTATTTGACGTTGTTGTTGTTGTTTATTTAATGTTGTTGTTGTTGTTTATTTGACATTGTTGTTGTTGTTGACGTTGTTGTTGTTGTTGTTGTTTTTTATTTGACATTGTTGTTGTTGTTGTTGTTGTTTATTTGACGTTGTTTTAGTTGTTGTTGTTTATTTGACGTTGTTGTTGTTTATTTGACATTGTTGTTGTTGACATTGTTGTTGTTGTTGTTTATTTGACGTAGTTGTTGTTGATGACGTTGTTGTTGTTGTTGTTTATTTGACGTTGTTGTTGTTGTTGTTTATTTGACGTTGTTGTTGTTGTTATTGTTGTTGTTTATTTGACGTTGTTGTTGTTGTTGTTGTTGTTTATTTAATGTTGTTGTTGTTGTTGTTGTTTATTTGACATTGTTGTTGTTTATTTGACGTTGTTGTTGTTGTTTATTTGACGTTGTTGTTGTTGTTTATTGGACGTTGATGTTGTTGTTGTATATTTGACGGTGTTGTTGTTGTTGTTGTTTATTTGACGTTGTTGTTGTTGTTTATTTGACGGTGTTGTTGTTGTTGTTGTTTATTTGACGTTGTTGTTGTTGTTTATTTGACGTTGGTGTTGTTGTTGACGTTGTTGTTGTTGTTGTTTATTTGACGTTGTTGTTGTTGACATAGTTGTTGTTGTTGTTGTTTATTTGACGTTGTTGTTGTTGTTGTTTATTTGACGTTGTTTTAGTTGTTGTTATTTATTTGACGTTGTTGTTGTTGTTTATTTGACGTTATTGTTGTCATTTATTTGACGTTGTTGTTGTTGACATTGTTGTTGTTGTTGTTTATTTGACGTTGTTTTTGTTGTTGTTGTTTATTTGGCGTTGTTGTTGTTGTTTATTTGACATTGTTGTTGTTGACATTGTTGTTGTTGTTGTTGTTGACGTTGTTGTTGTTGTTGTTGTTGTTTATTTGACGTTTTTGTTGTTGTTGATGTTGTTGTTGTTGTTGTCGTTTATTTGACGTTGTTGTTGTTGTTGTTGTTTATTTGACGTTGTTGTTGTTGTTCATTTGACGTTGTTGTTGTTGTTGTTTATTTAACGTTGCTGTTGTTATTGATGTTGTTTATTTGACGTTGTTGTTGTTGTTGTTTATTTAATGTTGTTGTTATTGATGTTGTTTATTTGACGTTGTTGTTGTTGTTGTTTATTTAATGTTGTTGTTGTTGTTTATTTGACATTGTTGTTGTTGTTTATTTAATGTTGTTGTTGTTGTTTATTTGACATTGTTGTTGTTGTTTATTTAATGTTGTTGTTGTTGTTTATTTGACATTGTTGTTTATTTGACGTTGGTGTTGTTGTTGACGTTGTTGTTGTTGTTGTTGTTTATTTGACGTTGTTGTTGTTGACATAGTTATTGTTGTTGTTTATTTCACGTTGTTGATGTTGTTGATGTTGTTGTTTATTTGACGTTGTAGTTGTTGTTTATTTGACGTTGTTGTTGTTAATGACATTGTTGTTGTTTATTTGACGTTATTGTTGTTTATTTGACATTGTTGTTGTTGTTGACGTTGTTGTTGTTGTTGTTTATTTGACATTGTTGTTGTTGTTGTTGACGTTCTTGGTTTCGTTGTTTATTTGACGTTGTTGTTGTTGTTGTTTATTTGACGTTGTTTTAGTTGTTGTTGTTTATTTGACGTTGTTGTTGTTGTTTATTTGACGTTGTTGTTGTTGACATTGTTGTTGTTGTTTATTTGACGTAGTTGTTGTTGTTGACGTTGTTGTTGTTGTTTATTTGACGTTTTTGTTATTGTTGATGTTGTTGTTGTTGTTGTTTATTTGACGTTGTTGTTATTGTTGTTTATTTGACGTTGTTGTTGTTGTTTATATGACGTTGTTGTTGTTGTTGTTATTTATTTGACGTTGTTGTTGTTGTTGTTTATTTGATGTTGTTGTTGTTGTTTATTTGACATTGTTGTTGTTGTTGACGTTGTTGTTGTTGTTGTTTATTTGACATTGTTGTTGTTGTTGTTGTTGACGTTGTTGGTGTTGTTGTTTATTTGACGTTGTTGTTGTTGTTTATTTGACGTTGTTTTAGTTGTTGTTGTTTATTTGACGTTGTTGTTGTTGTTTATTTGACGTTGTTGTTGTCGTTTATTTGACGTTGTTGTTGTTGACATTGTTGTTGTTGTTGTTGTTTATTTGATGTAGTTTTTGTTGTTGACGTTGTTGTTGTTGTTGTTGTTGTTTATTTGACGTTTTTGTTGTTGTTGATGTTGTTGTTGTTGTTGTTGTTGTTTATTTGACGTTGTTGTTGTTGTTGTTGTTGTTTATTTGACGTTGTTGTTGTTGTTGTTCATTTGACGTTGTTGTTGTTGTTGTTTATTTGACGTTGTTGTTGTTATTGATGTTGTTTATTTGACGTTGTTGTTGTTGTTGTTGTTTATTTAATGTTGTTGTTATTGATGTTGTTTATTTGACGTTGTTGTTGTTGTTTATTTAATGTTGTTGTTGTTGTTTATTTGACATTGTTGTTGTTGTTGACGTTGTTGTTGTTGTTGTTGTTTTTTATTTGACATTGTTGTTGTTGTTGTTGTTGTTGACGTTGTTGTTGTTGTTGTTTATTTGACGTTGTTGTTGTTGTTGTTGTTGTTGTTTATTTGACGTTGTTTTAGATGTTGTTGTTTATTTGACGTTGTTGTTGTTGTTGTTTATTTAACGTTGTTTTAGATGTTGTTGTTTATTTGACGGTGTTGTTGTTTATTTGACAGTGTTGTTGTTGTTGACGTTGTTGTTGTTGTTGTTTATTTGACATTGTTGTTGTTGTTGTTGACGTTGTTGTTGCTGTTGTTTATTTGACGTTGTTTTAGTTGTTGTTGTTTATTTGACGTTGTTGTTGTTGTTTATTTGACGTTTTTGTTATTGACATTGTTGTTGTTGTTGTTTATATGACGTTGTTGTTGTTGATGTTGTTGTTGTTTATTTGACATAGTTGTTGTTGTTGACGTTGTTGTTGTTGTTGTTGTTTATTTGACGTTTTTGTTATTGTTGATGTTGTTGTTGTTAATTATTTGACGTTGTTGTTATTGTTTATTTGACGTTGTTGTTGTTGTTTATTTGAAGTTGTTATTATTGTTATTGTTGTTGTTTATTTGACGTTGTTGTTGTTGTTGTTTATTTGATGTTGTTGTTGTTGTTTATTTGACGTTGGTTTTGTTGTTGTTTATTTAACGTTGTTGCTGTTGTTATTGTTTATTTGACGTTGTTGTTGTTTATTTGACGTTGTTATTGTTGTTTATTTGACGTTGTTTTTGTTATTTGACGTTGTTGTTGTTGTTGTTGTTGTATTTGTTGTTGTTGTTGTTGTTGTTGTTGTTGCTTATTTGACGTTGTTGTTATTGTTGTTGTTTATTTGACGTTGTTATTGCTGTTGTTTATTTGACGTTGTTGTTGTTGTTTATTTGATGTTGTTGTTGTTGTTTATTTGACGTTGTTGTTGTTGACGTTGTTGTTGTTGTTGTTGTTGTTGTTTATTTGACGTTGTTATTGTTGTTGCTGTTGTTTATTTGACGTTGTTGTTGTCATTGTTGTTGTTTATTTGACGTTGTTGTTGTTGTTGTTTATTTGACGTTATTGTTGTTGTTGTTATTTATTTGACGTTGTTGTTGTTGTTTATTTGACGTTGTTGTTGTTGTTTATTTGACGTTGTTGTTGTTGTTGTTTATTTGACGTTGTTGTTGTTGTTATTTATTTGACATTGTTGTTGTTGTTGACGTTGTTGTTGTTGTTGTTTATTTGACATTGTTGTTGTTGTTGGTGTTGTTGTTTATTTGACGTTGTTGTTGTTGTTGTTGTTGTTGTTGTTTATTTGACGTTGTTTTAGTTATTGTTGTTTATTTGGCGTTGTTGTTGTTTATTTGACATTGTTGTTGTTGACATTGTTGTTGTTGTTTATTTGACGTAGTTGTTGTTGTTGACGTTGTTGTTGTTGTTGTTGTTTATTTCACGTTTTTGTTGTTATTGATGTTGTTGTTGTTATTTATTTGACGTTGTTGTTGTTGTTGTTGTTTATTTCACGTTGTTGATGTTGTTGATGTTGTTGTTTATTTGACGTTGTAGTTGTTGTTTATTTGACGTTGTTGTTGTTATTGACATTGTTGTTGTTGTTTATTTGACGTTATTGTTGTTTATTTGACATTGTTGTTGTTGTTGACGTTGTTGTTGTTGTTTATTTGACATTGTTGTTGTTGTTGTTGACGTTCTTGGTTTTGTTGTTTATTTGACGTTGTTGTTGTTGTTTATTTGACGTTGTTTTAGTTGTTGTTGTTTATTTGACGTTGTTGTTGTTGTTTATTTGACGTTGTTGTTGTTGACATTGTTGTTGTTGTTGTTGTTTATTTGACGTAGTTGTTGTTGTTGAAGTTGTTGTTGTTGTTGTTTATTTGACGTTTTTGTTGTTGTTGATGTTGTTGCTGTTGTTGTTGTTTATTTGACGTTGTTGTTATTGTTGTTTATTTGACGTTGTTGTTGTTGTTTATATGACGTTGTTGTTGTTGTTGTTGTTATTGTTGTTGTTTATTTGACGTTGTTGTTGTTGTTTATTTGATGTTGTTGCTGTTGTTGTTGTTTATTTGACATTGTTGTTGTTGTTGACGTTGTTGTTGTTGTTGTTTATTTGACATTGTTGTTGTTGTTGTTGTTGACGTTGTTGGTGTTGTTGTTTATTTTACGTTGTTGTTGTTGTTGTTTATTTGACGTTGTTTTAGTTTTTGTTGTTTATTTGACGTTGTTGTTGTTTATTTGACGTTGTTGTTGTCGTTTATTTGACGTTGTTGTTGTTGTTTATTTGACTTTGTTTTAGTTGTTGTTGTTTATTTGACGTTGTTGTTGTTGTTTATTTGACGTTGTTGTTGTTGACATTGTTGTTGTTGTTTATTTGACGTAGTTGTTGTTGTTGACGTTGTTGTTGTTGTTTATTTGACGTTTTTGTTATTGTTGATGTTGTTGTTGTTGTTGTTTATTTGACGTTGTTGTTATTGTTGTTTATTTGACGTTGTTGTTGTTGTTTATATGACGTTGTTGTTGTTGTTGTTATTGTTGTTTATTTGACGTTGTTGTTGTTGTTGTTTATTTGATGTTGTTGTTGTTGTTTATTTGACATTGTTGTTGTTGTTGACGTTGTTGTTGTTGTTGTTTATTTGACATTGTTGTTGTTGTTGTTGTTGTTGACGTTGTTGGTGTTGTTGTTTATTTGACGTTGTTGTTGTTGTTTATTTGACGTTGTTTTAGTTGTTGTTGTTTATTTGACGTTGTTGTTGTTGTTGTTTATTTGACGTTGTTGTTGTCGTTTATTTGACGTTGTTGTTGTTGACATTGTTGTTGTTGTTGTTTATTTGACGTTGTTTTTGTTGTTGTTGTTTATTTGGCATTGTTGTTGTTTATTTGACATTGTTGTTGTTGACATTGTTGTTGTTGTTGTTGTTTATTTGACGTAGTTTTTGTTGTTGACGTTGTTGTTGTTGTTGTTGCTTATTTGACGTTTTTGTTGTTGTTGATGTTGTTGTTGTTGTTGTTGTTGTTGTTTATTTGACGTTGTTGTTGTTGTTGTTGTTTATTTAACATTGTTGTTGTTGTTGTTGTTGTTCATTTGACGTTGTTGTTGTTGTTGTTTATTTGACGTTGTTGTTGTTATTGATGTTGTTTATTTGACGTTGTTGTTGTTGTTGTTTATTTAATGTTGTTGTTATTGATGTTGTTTATTTGACGTTGTTGTTTATTTAATGTTGTTGTTGTTGTTTATTTGACATTGTTGTTGTTGTTGAGGTTGTTGTTGTTGTTTTTTATTTGACATTGTTGTTGTTGTTGTTGTTGACGTTGTTGTTGTTGTTGTTTATTTGACGTTGTTGTTGTTGTTGTTTATTTGACGTTGTTTTAGATGTTGTTGTTTATTTGACGTTGTTGTTGTTGTTGTTTATTTAACGTTGTTTTAGATGTTGTTGTTTATTTGACGGTGTTGTTGTTTATTTGACAGTGTTGTTGTTGTTGGCGTTGTTGTTGTTGTTGTTTATTTGACATTGTTGTTGTTGTTGACGTTGTTGTTGTTGTTTATTTGACGTTGTTGTTGTTGACATTGTTGTTGTTGTTTATTTGACGTAGTTGTTGTTGTTGACGTTGTTGTTGTTGTTTATTTGACGTTTTTGTTATTGTTGATGTTGTTGTTGTTGTTGTTTATTTGACGTTGTTGTTATTGTTGTTTATTTGACGTTGTTGTTGTTGTTTATTTGACGTTGTTGTTATTGTTGTTTATTTGATGTTGTTGTTGTTGTTTATATGACGTTGTTGTTGTTGTTGTTATTGTTGTTATTTATTTGACGTTGTTGTTGTTGTTGTTTATTTGATGTTGTTGTTGTTGTTGTTGTTTATTTGACATTGTTGTTGTTGTTGACGTTGTTGTTGTTGTTGTTTATTTGACATTGTTGTTGTTGTTGTTGTTGACGTTGTTGGTGTTGTTGTTTATTTGACGTTGTTGTTGTTGTTGTTTATTTGACGTTGTTTTAGTTGTTGTTGTTTATTTGACGTTGTTGTTGTTGTTTATTTGACGTTGTTGTTGTCGTTTATTTGACGTTGTTGTTGTTGACATTGTTGTTGTTGTTGTTGTTTATTTGACGTAGTTTTTATTGTTGACGTTGTTGTTGTTGTTGTTGTTTATTTGACGTTTTTGTTGTTGTTGATGTTGTTGTTGTTGTTGTTGTTTATTTGACGTTGTTGTTGTTGTTGTTGTTTATTTGACGTTGTTGTTGTTGTTGTTGTTCATTTGACGTTGTTGTTGTTGTTGTTTATTTGACGTTGTTGTTGTTATTGATGTTGTTTATTTGACGTTGTTGTTGTTGTTGTTTATTTGACGTTGTTTTTGTTGTTGTTGTTTATTTGGCGTTGTTGTTGTTGTTTATTTGACATTGTTGTGGTTGACATTGTTGTTGTTGTTGTTGTTTATTTGACGTAGTTTTTGTTGTTGACGTTGTTGTTGTTGTTGTTGTTTATTTGAAGTTTTTGTTGTTGTTGATGTTGTTGTTGTTGTTGTTTATTTGACGTTGTTGTTGTTGTTGTTTATTTGACGTTGTTGTTGTTGTTGTTGTTCATTTGACGTTGTTGTTGTTGTTGTTGTTTATTTGACGTTGTTGTTGTTATTGATGTTGTTTATTTGACGTTGTTGTTGTTGTTGTTTATTTAATGTTGTTGTTATTGATGTTGTTTATTTGACGTTGTTGTTGTTGTTGTTTATTTAATGTTGTTGTTGTTGTTTATTTGACATTGTTGTTGTTGTTGACGTTGTTGTTGTTGTTTTTTATTTGACATTGTTGTTGTTGTTGTTGTTGTTGACGTTGTTGTTGTTGTTTATTTGACGTTGTTGTTGTTGTTGTTGTTGTTGTTTATTTGACGTTGTTTTAGATGTTGTTGTTTATTTGACGTTGTTGTTGTTGTTTATTTAACGTTGTTTTAGATGTTGTTGTTTATTTGACGGTGTTGTTGTTTATTTGACAGTGATGTTGTTGTTGACGTTGTTGTTGTTGTTGTTTATTTGACATTGTTGTTGTTGTTGTTGACGTTGTTGTTATTGTTGTTTATTTGACGTTGTTTTAGTTGTTGTTGTTTATTTGACGTTGTTGTTGTTGTTTATTTGACGTTTTTGTTATTGACATTGTTGTTGTTGTTGTTTATATGACGTTGTTGTTGTTGATGTTGTTGTTGTTTATTTGACATAGTTGTTGTTGTTGACGTTGTTGTTGTTGTTGTTGTTTATTTGACGTTTTTGTTATTGTTGATGTTGTTGTTGTTAATTATTTGACGTTGTTGTTATTGTTTATTTGACGTTGTTGTTGTTGTTTATTTGAAGTTGTTATTATTGTTATTGTTGTTGTTTATTTGACGTTGTTGTTGTTGTTGTTTATTTGATGTTGTTGTTGTTGTTTATTTGACGTTGGTTTTGTTGTAGTTTATTTAACGTTGTTGCTGTTGTTATTGTTTATTTGACGTTGTTGTTGTTGTTTATTTGACGTTGTTATTGTTGTTTATTTGACGTTGTTTTTGTTATTTGACATTGTTGTTGTTGTTGTTGTTGTATTTGTTGTTGTTGTTGTTGTTGTTGCTTATTTGACGTTGTTGTTATTGTTGTTGTTTATTTGACGTTGTTATTGCTGTTGTTTATTTGACGTTGTTGTTGTTGTTTATTTGATGTTGTTGTTGTTGTTTATTTGACGTTGTTGTTGTTGACGTTGTTGTTGTTGTTGTTGTTGTTTATTTGATGTTGTTATTGTTGTTGCTGTTGTTTATTTGACGTTGTTGTTGTCATTGTTGTTGTTTATTTGACGTTGTTGTTGTTGTTGTTTATTTGATGTTGTTGTTGTTGTTTATTTGACGTTGTTGTTGTTGACGTTGTTGTTGTTGTTTATTTGACGTTGTTATTGTTGTTGCTGTTGTTTATTTGACGTTGTTGTTGTCATTGTTGTTGTTTATTTGACGTTGTTGTTGTTGTTGTTTATTTGACGTTATTGTTGTTATTATTTATTTGACGTTGTTGTTGTTGTTTATTTGACGTTGTTGTTGTTGTTTATTTGACGTTGTTGTTGTTGTTGTTTATTTGACGTTGTTGTTGTTATTTATTTGACTTTGTTGTTGTTGTTGTTGACGTTGTTGTTGTTGTTTATTTGACATTGTTGTAGTTGGTGTTGTTGTTTATTTGACGTTGTTGTTGTTGTTGTTTATTTGACGTTGTTTTAGTTGTTGTTGTTTATTTGGCGTTGTTGTTGTTTATTTGACATTGTTGTTATTGACATTGTTGTTATTTATTTGACGTTTTTGTTATTGTTTATTTGACATTGTTGTTGTTGTTGACGTTGTTGTTGTTGTTGTTGTTTATTTGACATTGTTGTTGTTGTTGTTGTTGACGTTGTTGGTGTTGTTGTTTATTTGACATTGTTATTGTTGTTGTTGTTGTTTATTTGACGTTGTTTTAGTTGTTATTGTTTATTTGACATTGTTGTTGTTGTTTATTCGACGTTGTTGTTGTTGACATTGTTGTTGTTGTTGTTTATTTGACGTTGTTGTTTATTTGACTTAGTTGTTGTTATTGACATTGTTGTTGTTGTTGTTGTTGATGTTGTTGTTGTTGTTGTTTATTTGACGTTGTTGTTATTGTTTATTTGACGTTGTTGTTGTTTATTTGACGTTGTTGTTGTTGTTATTGTTGTTGTTTATTTGACGTTGTTGTTGTTGTTGTTTATTTGATGTTGTTGTTGTTGTTGTTTATTTGACGTTGGTGTTGTTGTTGTTGTTTATTTGACGTTGTTATTGTTGTTATTTATTTGACGTCGTTGTTGTTGTTATTGTTTATTTGACGTTGTTGTTGTTGTTGTTTATTTGACGTTTTTATTGTTGTTTATTTGACGTTATTTTTGTTATTTGACGTTGTTGTTGTTGTTGTATTTGTTGTTTTTGTTGTTATTGTTCATTTGACGTTGTTGTTATTGTTGTTGTTTATTTGACGTTGTTGTTGTTGTTGTTTATTTGACGTTGTTGTTGTTGTTTATTTGACGTTGTTGTTGTTGTTGTTTATTTGACGTTATTGTTGTTGTTGTTGTTTATTTGACGTTGTTGTTGTTGTTGTTGTTCATTTGACGCTGTTGTTGTTGTTGTTGTTTATTTAACGTTGTTGTTGTTATTGATGTTGTTTATTTGACGTTGTTGTTGTTGTTTATTTAATGTTGTTGTTGTTGTTGTTGTTGTTTATTTGACATTGTTGTTGTTGTTGACGTTGTTGTTGTTGTTGTTATTTATTTGACATTGTTGTTGTTGTTGTTGACGTTGTTGGTGTTGTTGTTTATTTGACGTTGTTGTTGTTGTTTATTTGACGTTGTTTTAGATGTTGTTGTTTATTTGACGTTGTTGTTGTTGTTGTTTATTTAACGTTGTTTTAGATGTTGTTGTTTATTTGACGGTGTTGTTGTTTATTTGACATTGTTGTTGTTGATGTTGTTGTTGTTGTTTATTTGACATTGTTGTTGTTGTTGTTGACGTTGTTGGTGTTGTTGTTTATTTGACGTTGTTGTTGTTGTTGTTGTTGTTGTTGTTGTTTATTTGACGTTGTTTTAGTTGTTGTTGTTTATTTGACGTTGTTGTTGTTGTTTATTTGACGTTTTTGTTTTTGACATTGTTGTTGTTGTTGTTGTTTATATGACGTTGTTGTTGTTGTTGTTGTTTATTTGACATAGTTGTTGTTGTTGACGTTGTTGTTGTTGTTGTTGTTGTTGTTTATTTGACGTTTTTGTTGTTGGTGATGTTGTTGTTGTTGTTTATTTGACGTTGTTGTTATTGTTTATTTGACGTTGTTGTTGTTGTTTATTTGACATTGTTGTTGTTGTTATTGTTGTTGTTTATTTGACGTTGTTGTTGTTGTTGTTTATTTGATGTTGTTGTTGTTGTTTATTTGACGTTGGTGTTGTTGTTGTTTATTTGACGTTGTTGTTGTTGTTGTTGTTATTTATTTGACGTTGTGGTTGTTGTTGTTTATTTGACGTTGTTGTTGTTGTTGTTGTTTATTTGACGTTGTTATTGTTGTTTATTTGACGTTGTTGTTGTTGTTGTTGTTTATTTGACGTTGTTATTGTTGTTTATTTGACGTTGTTTTTGTTATTTGACGTTGTTGTTGTTGTTGTTGTATTTATTGTTGTTGTTGTTGCTTATTTGACGTTGTTGTTATTGTTGTTGTTTATTTGACGTTGTTGCTGTTGTTTATTTAACGTTGTTGTTGTCGTTTATTTGACGTTGTTGTTGTTGACATTGTTGTTGTTGTTGTTTATTTGACGTTGTTTTTGTTGTTGTTGTTTATTTGGCGTTGTTGTTGTTGTTTATTTGACATTGTTGTGGTTGACATTGTTGTTGTTGTTGTTGTTTATTTGACGTAGTTTTTGTTGTTGACGTTGTTGTTGTTGTTGTTGTTTATTTGAAGTTTTTGTTGTTGTTGATGTTGTTGTTGTTGTTGTTTATTTGACGTTGTTGTTGTTGTTGTTTATTTGACGTTGTTGTTGTTCATTTGACGTTGTTGTTGTTGTTGTTGTTTATTTGACGTTGTTGTTGTTATTGATGTTGTTTATTTGACGTTGTTGTTGTTGTTGTTTATTTAATGTTGTTGTTATTGATGTTGTTTATTTGACGTTGTTGTTGTTGTTGTTTATTCAATGTTGTTGTTATTGATGTTGTTTATTTGACGTTGTTGTTATTGTTGTTTATTTAATGTTGTTGTTGTTGTTATTTATTTGACATTCTTGTTGTTGTTGACGTTGTTGTTGTTGTTTTTTATTTGACATTGTTGTTGTTGTTGTTGTTGTTGACGTTGTTGTTGTTGTTGTTTATTTGACGTTGTTGTTGTTTATTTGACGTTGTTTTAGATGTTGTTGTTTATTTGACGTTGTTGTTGTTGTTGTTGTTGTTGTTTATTTAACGTTGTTTTAGATGTTGTTGTTTATTTGACGGTGTTGTTGTTTATTTGACAGTGTTGTTGTTGTTGACGTTGTTGTTGTTGTTGTTTATTTGACATTGTTGTTGTTGTTGTTGACGTTGTTGTTGTTGTTTATTTGACGTTGTTTTAGTTGTTGTTGTTTATTTGACGCTGTTGTTGTTGTTTATTTGACGTTTTTGTTATTGACATTGTTGTTGTTGTTGTTGTTTATATGACGTTGTTGTTGTTGTTGTTGTTTATTTGACATAGTTGTTGTTGTTGACGTTGTTGTTGTTGTTGTTGTTGTTTATTTGACGTTTTTGTTGTTGTTGATGTTGTTGTTGTTAATTATTTGACGTTGTTGTTATTGTTTATTTGACGGTGTTGTTGTTTATTTGACGTTGTTATTGTTGTTATTGTTGTTGTTTATTTGACGTTGTTGTTGTTGTTGTTGTTTATTTGATGTTGTTGTTGTTGTTTATTTGGCGTTGGTTTTGTTGGTGTTTATTTAACGTTGTTGTTGTTGTTGTTGTTTATTTGATGTTGTTGTTGTTGTTTATTTAACGTTGTTGTTGTTGACGTTGTTGTTGTTGTTGTTTATTTGACGTTGTTATTGTTGTTGTTGTTGTTTATTTGACGTTGTTGTTGTCATTGTTGTTGTTTATTTGACGTTGTTGTTGTTGTTTATTTGACGTTGTTGTTGTTGTTGTTGTTGTTTATTTGACGTTGTTGTTGTTATTTATTTGACATTGTTGTTGTTGTTATTGACGTTGTTGTTGTTGTTTATTTGACATTGTTGTTGTTGTTGGTGTTGTTGTTTATTTGACGTTGTTGTTGTTGTTGTTTATTTGACGTTGTTTTAGTTGTTGTTGTTTATTTGGCGTTGTTGTTGTTTATTTGACATTGTTGTTGTTGACATTGTTGTTATTTATTTGACGTTGTTGTTATTGTTTATTTGACATTGTTGTTGTTGTTGACGTTGTTGTTGTTGTTTATTTGACATTGTTGTTGTTGTTGTTGTTGTTGACGTTGTTGGTGTTGTTGTTTATTTGACGTTGTTATTGTTGTTGTTGTTGTTTATTTGACGTTGTTTTAGTTGTTGTTGTTTATTTGACATTGTTGTTGTTGTTTATTCGACGTTGTTGTTGTTGACATTGTTGTTGTTGTTGTTTATTTGACGTTGTTGTTTATTTGACTTAGTTGTTGTTATTGACATTGTTGTTGTTGTTGTTGTTTATTTTACATTTTTGTTGTTGTTGATGTTGTTGTTGTTGTTGTTTATTTGACGTTGTTGTTATTGTTTATTTGACGTTGTTGTTGTTTATTTGACGTTGTTGTTGTTGTTATTGTTGTTGTTTATTTGACGTTGTTGTTGTTGTTGTTGTTTATTTGATGTTGTTGTTGTTGTTGTTTATTTGACGTTGGTGTTGTTGTTGTTGTTGTTGTTTATTTGACGTTGTTATTGTTGTTATTTATTTGACGTTGTTGTTGTTGTTATTGTTTATTTGACGTTGTTGTTGTTGTTGTTGTTTATTTGACGTTTTTATTGTTGTTTATTTGACGTTATTTTTGTTATTTGACGTTCTTGTTGTTGTTGTATTTGTTGTTTTTGTTGTTGTTGTTGTTGTTCATTTGACGTTGTTGTTATTGTTGTTGTTTATTTGACGTTGTTGTTGTTGTTGTTGTTTATTTGACGTTGTTGTTGTTGTTTATTTGACGTTGTTGTTGTTGTTGTTTATTTGACGTTATTGTTGTTGTTGACGTTGTTGTTGTTGTTGTTGTTTATTTGACGTTTTTGCTGTTGTTGTTGTTGTTTATTTGACGTTGTTGTTGTTGTTGTTCATTTGACGTTGTTGTTGTTGTTGTTGTTTATTTAACGTTGTTGTTGTTATTGATGTAGTTTATTTGACGTTGTTGTTGTTGTTTATTTAACGTTGTTTTAGATGTTGTTGTTTATTTGACGGTGTTGTTGTTTATTTGACATTGTTGTTGTTGATGTTGTTGTTGTTGTTGTTTATTTGACATTGTTGTTGTTGTTGTTGACGTTGTTGGTGTTGTTGTTTATTTGACGTTGTTGTTGTTGTTGTTGTTGTTGTTTATTTGACGTTGTTTTAGTTGTTGTTGTTTATTTGACGTTGTTGTTGTTGTTTATTTGACGTTTTTGTTTTTGACATTGTTGTTGTTGTTGTTTATATGACGTTGTTGTTGTTGTTGTTTATTTGACATAGTTGTTGTTGTTGACGTTGTTGTTGTTGTTGTTGTTGTTGTTTATTTGACGTTTTTGTTGTTGGTGATGTTGTTGTTGTTGTTTATTTGACGTTGTTGTTATTGTTTATTTGACGTTGTTGTTGTTGTTTATTTGACATTGTTGTTATTGTTATTGTTGTTGTTTATTTGACGTTGTTGTTGTTGTTGTTTATTTGATGTTGTTGTTGTTGTTTATTTGACGTTGGTGTTGTTGTTGTTTATTTGACGTTGTTGTTGTTGTTGTTGTTATTTATTTGACGTTGTTGTTGTTGTTGTTTATTTGACGTTGTTGTTGTTGTTGTTGTTTATTTGACGTTGTTATTGTTGTTTATTTGACGTTGTTGTTGTTGTTGTTGTTGTTGTTTATTTGACGTTGTTATTGTTGTTTATTTGACGTTGTTGTTGTTGTTGTTGTATTTATTGTTGTTGTTGTTGCTTATTTGACGTTGTTGTTATTGTTGTTGTTTATTTGACGTTGTTGTTGTTTTTTATTTAACGTTGTTGTTGTCGTTTATTTGACGTTGTTGTTGTTGACATTGTTGTTGTTGTTGTTTATTTGACGTTGTTTTTGTTGTTGTTGTTTATTTGGCGTTGTTGTTGTTGTTTATTTGACATTGTTGTGGTTGACATTGTTGTTGTTGTTGTTTATTTGACGTAGTTTTTGTTGTTGACGTTGTTGTTGTTGTTGTTGTTTATTTGAAGTTTTTGTTGTTGTTGATGTTGTTGTTGTTGTTGTTTATTTGACGTTGTTGTTGTTGTTGTTTATTTGACGTTGTTGTTGTTGTTGTTGTTCATTTGACGTTGTTGTTGTTGTTGTTGTTTATTTGACGTTGTTGTTGTTATTGATGTTGTTTATTTGACGTTGTTGTTGTTGTTGTTTATTTAATGTTGTTGTTATTGATGTTGTTTATTTGACGTTGTTGTTGTTGTTGTTTATTTAATGTTGTTGTTATTGATGTTGTTTATTTGACGTTGTTGTTATTGTTGTTTATTTAATGTTGTTGTTGTTGTTATTTATTTGACATTCTTGTTGTTGTTGACGTTGTTGTTGTTGTTTTTTATTTGACATTGTTGTTGTTGTTGTTGTTGTTGACGTTGTTGTTGTTGTTGTTTATTTGACGTTGTTGTTGTTTATTTGACGTTGTTTTAGATGTTGTTGTTTATTTGACGTTGTTGTTGTTGTTGTTGTTGTTGTTTATTTAACGTTGTTTTAGATGTTGTTGTTTATTTGACGGTGTTGTTGTTTATTTGACAGTGTTGTTGTTGTTGACGTTGTTGTTGTTGTTGTTTATTTGACATTGTTGTTGTTGTTGTTGACGTTGTTGTTGTTGTTTATTTGACGTTGTTTTAGTTGTTGTTGTTTATTTGACGCTGTTGTTGTTGTTTATTTGACGTTTTTGTTATTGACATTGTTGTTGTTGTTGTTTATATGACGTTGTTGTTGTTGTTGTTGTTTATTTGACATAGTTGTTGTTGTTGACGTTGTTGTTGTTGTTGTTGTTGTTTATTTGACGTTTTTGTTGTTGTTGATGTTGTTGTTGTTAATTATTTGACGTTGTTGTTATTGTTTATTTGACGGTGTTGTTGTTTATTTGACGTTGTTATTGTTGTTATTGTTGTTGTTTATTTGACGTTGTTGTTGTTGTTGTTGTTTATTTGATGTTGTTGTTGTTGTTTATTTGGCGTTGGTTTTGTTGTTGTTTATTTAACGTTGTTGTTGTTGTTTATTTAACGTTGTTGTTGTTGTTATTGTTTATTTGACGTTGTTGTTGTTGTTTATTTGACGTTGTTATTGTTGTTTATTTGACGTTGTTTTTGTTATTTGACGTTGTTGTTGTTGTTGTATTTGTTGTTGTTGTTGTATTTGTTGCTTATTTGACGTTGTTGTTATTGTTGTTGTTTATTTGACGTTGTTATTGCTGTTGTTTATTTGACGTTGTTGTTGTTGTTGTTTATTTGATGTTGTTGTTGTTGTTTATTTAACGTTGTTGTTGTTGACGTTGTTGTTGTTGTTGTTGTTTATTTGACGTTGTTATTGTTGTTGCTGTTGTTTATTTGACGTTGTTGTTGTCATTGTTGTTGTTTATTTGACGTTGTTGTTGTTGTTTATTTGACGTTATTGTTGTTATTATTTATTTGACGTTGTTGTTGTTGTTTATTTGACGTTGTTGTTGTTGTTTATTTGACGTTGTTGTTGTTGTTGTTGTTTATTTGACGTTGTTGTTGTTATTTATTTGACATTGTTGTTGTTGTTATTGACGTTGTTGTTGTTGTTTATTTGACATTGTTGTTGTTGTTGGTGTTGTTGTTTATTTGACGTTGTTGTTGTTGTTGTTTATTTGACGTTGTTTTAGTTGTTGTTGTTTATTTGGCGTTGTTGTTGTTTATTTGACATTGTTGTTGTTGACATTGTTGTTATTTATTTGACGTTGTTGTTATTGTTTATTTGACATTGTTGTTGTTGTTGACGTTGTTGTTGTTGTTGTTTATTTGACATTGTTGTTGTTGTTGTTGTTGTTGACGTTGTTGGTGTTGTTGTTTATTTGACGTTGTTATTGTTGTTGTTGTTGTTTATTTGACGTTGTTTTAGTTGTTGTTGTTTATTTGACATTGTTGTTGTTGTTTATTCGACGTTGTTGTTGTTGACATTGTTGTTGTTGTTGTTTATTTGACGTTGTTGTTTATTTGACTTAGTTGTTGTTATTGACATTGTTGTTGTTGTTGTTGTTTATTTTACATTTTTGTTGTTGTTGATGTTGTTGTTGTTGTTGTTTATTTGACGTTGTTGTTATTGTTTATTTGACGTTGTTGTTGTTTATTTGACGTTGTTGTTGTTGTTATTGTTGTTGTTTATTTGACGTTGTTGTTGTTGTTGTTTATTTGATGTTGTTGTTGTTGTTGTTTATTTGACGTTGGTGTTGTTGTTGTTGTTGTTTATTTGACGTTGTTATTGTTGTTATTTATTTGACGTTGTTGTTGTTGTTATTGTTTATTTGACGTTGTTGTTGTTGTTGTTGTTTATTTGACGTTTTTATTGTTGTTTATTTGACGTTATTTTTGTTATTTGACGTTCTTGTTGTTGTTGTATTTGTTGTTTTTGTTGTTGTTGTTGTTGTTCATTTGACGTTGTTGTTATTGTTGTTGTTTATTTGACGTTGTTGTTGTTGTTGTTGTTTATTTGACGTTGTTGTTGTTGTTTATTTGACGTTGTTGTTGTTGTTGTTTATTTGACGTTATTGTTGTTGTTGACGTTGTTGTTGTTGTTGTTGTTTATTTGACGTTTTTGCTGTTGTTGTTGTTGTTTATTTGACGTTATTGTTGTTGTTGTTCATTTGACGTTGTTGTTGTTGTTTATTTAACGTTGTTGTTGTTATTGATGTAGTTTATTTGACGTTGTTATTGTTGTTTATTTGACGTTGTTGTTGTTGTTGTTGTATTTATTGTTGTTGTTGTTGCTTATTTGACGTTGTTGTTATTGTTGTTGTTTATTTGACGTTGTTGTTGTTGTTGTTTATTTAACGTTGTTGTTGTCGTTTATTTGACGTTGTTGTTGTTGACATTGTTGTTGTTGTTGTTTATTTGACGTTGTTTTTGTTGTTGTTGTTTATTTGGCGTTGTTGTTGTTGTTTATTTGACATTGTTGTGGTTGACATTGTTGTTGTTGTTGTTTATTTGACGTAGTTTTTGTTGTTGACGTTGTTGTTGTTGTTGTTGTTTATTTGAAGTTTTTGTTGTTGTTGATGTTGTTGTTGTTGTTGTTTATTTGACGTTGTTGTTGTTGTTGTTTATTTGACGTTGTTGTTGTTGTTGTTGTTCATTTGACGTTGTTGTTGTTTATTTGACGTTGTTGTTGTTATTGATGTTGTTTATTTGACGTTGTTGTTGTTGTTGTTTATTTAATGTTGTTGTTATTGATGTTGTTTATTTGACGTTGTTGTTGTTGTTGTTTATTTAATGTTGTTGTTATTGATGTTGTTTATTTGACGTTGTTGTTATTGTTGTTTATTTAATGTTGTTGTTGTTGTTATTTATTTGACATTCTTGTTGTTGTTGACGTTGTTGTTGTTGTTTTTTATTTGACATTGTTGTTGTTGTTGTTGTTGTTGTTTATTTGACGTTGTTGTTGTTTATTTGACGTTGTTTTAGATGTTGTTGTTTATTTGACGTTGTTGTTGTTGTTGTTGTTTATTTAACGTTGTTTTAGATGTTGTTGTTTATTTGACGGTGTTGTTGTTTATTTGACAGTGTTGTTGTTGTTGACGTTGTTGTTGTTGTTGTTTATTTGACATTGTTGTTGTTGTTGTTGTTGACGTTGTTGTTGTTGTTTATTTGACGTTGTTTTAGTTGTTGTTGTTTATTTGACGCTGTTGTTGTTGTTTATTTGACGTTTTTGTTATTGACATTGTTGTTGTTGTTGTTTATATGACGTTGTTGTTGTTGTTGTTGTTTATTTGACATAGTTGTTGTTGTTGACGTTGTTGTTGTTGTTGTTGTTGTTGTTTATTTGACGTTTTTGTTGTTGTTGATGTTGTTGTTGTTAATTATTTGACGTTGTTGTTATTGTTTATTTGACGGTGTTGTTGTTTATTTGACGTTGTTATTGTTGTTATTGTTGTTGTTTATTTGACGTTGTTGTTGTTGTTGTTGTTTATTTGATGTTGTTGTTGTTGTTTATTTGGCGTTGGTTTTGTTGTTGTTTATTTAACGTTGTTGTTGTTTATTTAACGTTGTTGTTGTTGTTATTGTTTATTTGACGTTGTTGTTGTTGTTTATTTGACGTTGTTATTGTTGTTTATTTGACGTTGTTTTTGTTATTTGACGTTGTTGTTGTTGTTGTATTTGTTGTTGTTGTTGTATTTGTTGCTTATTTGACGTTGTTGTTATTGTTGTTGTTTATTTGACGTTGTTATTGCTGTTGTTTATTTGACGTTGTTGTTGTTGTTGTTTATTTGATGTTGTTGTTGTTGTTTATTTAACGTTGTTGTTGTTGACGTTGTTGTTGTTGTTGTTTATTTGACGTTGTTATTGTTGTTGCTGTTGTTTATTTGACGTTGTTGTTGTCATTGTTGTTGTTTATTTGACGTTGTTGTTGTTGTTTATTTGACGTTATTGTTGTTATTATTTATTTGACGTTGTTGTTGTTGTTTATTTGACGTTGTTGTTGTTGTTTATTTGACGTTGTTGTTGTTGTTGTTGTTGTTTATTTGACGTTGTTGTTGTTATTTATTTGACATTGTTGTTGTTGTTATTGACGTTGTTGTTGTTGTTTATTTGACATTGTTGTTGTTGTTGGTGTTGTTGTTTATTTGACGTTGTTGTTGTTGTTGTTGTTTATTTGACGTTGTTTTAGTTGTTGTTGTTTATTTGGCGTTGTTGTTGTTTATTTGACATTGTTGTTGTTGACATTGTTGTTATTTATTTGACGTTGTTGTTATTGTTTATTTGACATTGTTGTTGTTGTTGACGTTGTTGTTGTTGTTGTTTATTTGACATTGTTGTTGTTGTTGTTGTTGACGTTGTTGGTGTTGTTGTTTATTTGACGTTGTTATTGTTGTTGTTGTTGTTTATTTGACGTTGTTTTAGTTGTTGTTGTTTATTTGACATTGTTGTTGTTGTTTATTCGACGTTGTTGTTGTTGACATTGTTGTTGTTGTTGTTTATTTGACGTTGTTGTTTATTTGACTTAGTTGTTGTTATTGACATTGTTGTTGTTGTTGTTGTTTATTTTACATTTTTGTTGTTGTTGATGTTGTTGTTGTTGTTGTTTATTTGACGTTGTTGTTATTGTTTATTTGACGTTGTTGTTGTTTATTTGACGTTGTTGTTGTTGTTATTGTTGTTGTTTATTTGACGTTGTTGTTGTTGTTGTTTATTTGATGTTGTTGTTGTTGTTTATTTGACGTTGGTGTTGTTGTTGTTGTTGTTTATTTGACGTTTTTATTGTTGTTTATTTGACGTTATTTTTGTTATTTGACGTTCTTGTTGTTGTTGTATTTGTTGTTTTTGTTGTTGTTGTTGTTCATTTGACGTTGTTGTTATTGTTGTTGTTTATTTGACGTTGTTGTTGTTGTTGTTGTTTATTTGACGTTGTTGTTGTTGTTTATTTGACGTTGTTGTTGTTGTTGTTTATTTGACGTTATTGTTGTTGTTGACGTTGTTGTTGTTGTTGTTGTTTATTTGACGTTTTTGCTGTTGTTGTTGTTGTTTATTTGACGTTGTTGTTGTTGTTGTTCATTTGACGCTGTTGTTGTTGTTGTTGTTTATTTAACGTTGTTGTTGTTATTGATGTAGTTTATTTGACGTTGTTGTTGTTGTTTATTTAATGTTGTTGTTGTTGTTGTTTATTTGACATTGTTGTTGTTGTTGACCTTGTTGTTGTTGTTGTTATTTATTTGACATTGTTGTTGTTGTTGTTGACGTTGTTGGTGTTGTTGTTTATTTGACGTTGTTGTTGTTGTTGTTGTTTATTTGACGTTGTTTTAGATGTTGTTGTTTATTTGACGTTGTTGTTGTTGTTGTTTATTTAACGTTGTTTTAGATGTTGTTGTTTATTTGACGGTGTTGTTGTTTATTTGACATTGTTGTTGTTGATGTTGTTGTTGTTGTTTATTTGACATTGTTGTTGTTGTTGTTGTTGACGTTGTTGGTGTTGTTGTTTATTTGACGTTGTTGTTGTTGTTGTTTATTTGACGTTGTTTTAGTTGTTGTTGTTTATTTGACGTTGTTGTTGTTGTTTATTTGACGTTTTTGTTTTTGACATTGTTGTTGTTGTTGTTTATATGACGTTGTTGTTGTTGTTGTTTATTTGACATAGTTGTTGTTGTTGACGTTGTTGTTGTTGTTGTTTATTTGACGTTTTTGTTGTTGATGATGTTGTTGTTGTTGTTTATTTGACGTTGTTGTTATTGTTTATTTGACGTTGTTGTTGTTGTTTATTTGATGTTGTTGTTGTTGTTGTTATTGTTGTTGTTTATTTGACGTTGTTGTTGTTGTTGTTGTTGTTTATTTGATGTTGTTGTTGTTGTTGTTGTTTATTTGACGTTGGTGTTGTTGTTGTTTATTTGACGTTGTTGTTGTTGTTGTTATTTATTTGACGTTGTTGTTGTTGTTGTTGTTGTTTATTTGACGTTGTTGTTGTTGTTTATTTGACGTTGTTATTGTTGTTTATTTGACGTTGTTTTTGTTATTTGACGTTGTTGTTGTTGTTGTATTTATTGTTGTTGTTGTTGCTTATTTGACGTTGTTGTTATTGTTGTTGTTTATTTGACGTTGTTGCTGTTGTTTATTTAACGTTGTTGTTGTTGTGGTTGTTTATTTGATGTTGTTGTTGTTGTTGTTTATTTGACGTTGTTGTTGTTGACGTTGTTGTTGTTGTTGTTTATTTGACGTTGTTATTGTTGTTCCTGTTGTTTATTTGACGTTGTTGTTGTCGTTGTTGTTGTTTATTTGACGTTGTTGTTGTTGTTGTTGTTTATTTGACGTTGTTGTTGTTGTTGTTTATTTGACGTTGTTGTTGTTGTTGTTCATTTGACGTTGTTGTTGTTGTTGTTGTTGTTGTTGTTTATTTGACGTTGTTGTTGTTTATTTGACGTTGTTGTTGTTGTTGTTTATTTAACATTGTTGTTGTTGTTGACGTTGTAGTTGTTGTTTATTTGACATTGTTGTTGTTGTTGTTGTTGGTGTTGTTGTTTATTTGACATTGTTGTTGTTGTTGTTGTTTATTTGACGTTGTTTTAGTTGTTGTTGTTTATTTGGCGTTGTTGTTGTTTATTTGACATTGTTGTTGTTGACATTGTTGTTGTTGTTGTTTATTTAACGTAGTTGTTGTTGATGACGTTGTTGTTGTTGTTGTTTATTTGACGTTGTTGTTGTTGTTGTTGTTTATTTGACGTTGTTGTTGTTGTTATTGTTGTTGTTTATTTGACGTTGTTGTTGTTGTTGTTGTTGTTGTTTATTTGATGTTGTTGTTGTTGTTGTTGTTTATTTGACATTGTTGTTGTTTATTTGACGTTGTTGTTGTTGTTTATTTGACGTTGTTGTTGTTTATTGGACGTTGATGTTGTTGTTGTATATTTGACGGTGTTGTTGTTGTTGTTTATTTGACGTTGTTGTTGTTGTTTATTTGACGTTGGTGTTGTTGTTGACGTTGTTGTTGTTGTTGTTTATTTGACGTTGTTGTTGTTGATATAGTTGTTGTTGTTGTTGTTTATTTGACGTTGTTGTTGTTGTTGTTGTTGTTGTTGTTTATTTGACGTTGTTTTAGTTGTTGTTGTTTATTTGACGTTGTTGTTGTTGTTTATTTGACGTTCTTGTTGTCGTTTATTTGACGTTGTTGTTGTTGACATTGTTGTTGTTGTTGTTTATTTGACATTGTTTTTGTTGTTGTTGTTAATTTGGCGTTGTTGTTGTTGTTTATTTGACATTGTTGTTGTTGACATTGTTGTTGTTGTTGTTGTTGAAGTTGTTGTTGTTGTTGTTGTTGTTTATTTGACGTTTTTGTTGTTGTTGATGTTGTTGTTGTTGTTGTTGTTGTCGTTTATTTGACGTTGTTGTTGTTGTTGTTGTTTATTTGACGTTGTTGTTGTTGTTCATTTGACGTTGTTGTTGTTGTTGTTTATTTGACGTTGTTGTTGTTATTGATGTTGTTTATTTGACGTTGTTGTTGTTGTTGTTTATTTAATGTTGTTGTTATTGATGTTGTTTATTTGACGTTGTTGTTGTTGTTGTTTATTTAATTTTGTTGTTGTTGTTTATTTTACATTGTTGTTGTTGTTTATTTAATGTTGTTGTTGTTGTTTATTTGACATTGTTGTTGTTGTTTATTTAATGTTGTTGTTGTTGTTTATTTGACATTGTTGTTTATTTGACGTTGGTGTTGTTGTTGACGTTGTTGTTGTTGTTGTTTATTTGACGTTGTTGTTGTTGACATAGTTGTTGTTGTTGTTTATTTCACGTTGTTGATGTTGTTGATGTTGTTGTTTATTTGACGTTGTAGTTGTTGTTTATTTGACGTTGTTGTTGTTAATGACATTGTTGTTGTTGTTTATTGTACGTTATTGTTGTTTATTTGACATTGTTGTTGTTGTTGACGTTGTTGTTGTTGTTGTTTATTTGACATTGTTGTTGTTGTTGTTGACGTTCTTGGTTTTGTTGTTTATTTGACGTTGTTGTTGTTGTTGTTTATTTGACGTTGTTTTAGTTGTTGTTGTTTATTTGACGTAGTTGTTGTTGTTGACGTTGTTGTTGTTGTTTATTTGACGTTTTTGTTATTGTTGATGTTGTTGTTGTTGTTGTTTATTTGACGTTGTTGTTATTGTTGTTTATTTGACGTTGTTGTTGTTGTTTATATGACGTTGTTGTTGTTGTTGTTATTGTTGTTATTTATTTGACGTTGTTGTTGTTGTTGTTTATTTGATGTTGCTGTTGTTGTTGTTTATTTGACATTGTTGTTGTTGTTGACGTTGTTGTTGTTGTTGTTTATTTGACATTGTTGTTGTTGTTGTTGTTGACGTTGTTGGTGTTGTTGTTTATTTGACGTTGTTGTTGTTGTTTATTTGACGTTGTTTTAGTTGTTGTTGTTTATTTGACGTTGTTGTTGTTGTTTATTTGACGTTGTTGTTGTCGTTTATTTGACGTTGTTGTTGTTGACATTGTTGTTGTTGTTGTTGTTTATTTGATGTAGTTTTTGTTGTTGACGTTGTTGTTGTTGTTGTTGTTGTTTATTTGACGTTTTTGTTGTTGTTGATGTTGTTGTTGTTGTTGTTGTTTATTTGACGTTGTTGTTGTTGTTGTTGTTGTTTATTTGACGTTGTTGTTGTTGTTGTTGTTCATTTGACGTTGTTGTTGTTGTTGTTTATTTGACGTTGTTGTTGTTATTGATGTTGTTTATTTGACGTTGTTGTTGTTGTTGTTTATTTAATGTTGTTGTTATTGATGTTGTTTATTTGACGTTGTTGTTGTTGTTTATTTAATGTTGTTGTTGTTGTTTATTTGACATTGTTGTTGTTGTTGACGTTGTTGTTGTTGTTGTTGTTTTTTATTTGACATTGTTGTTGTTGTTGTTGTTGTTGACGTTGTTGTTGTTGTTGTTTATTTGACGTTGTTGTTGTTGTTGTTGTTGTTTATTTGACGTTGTTTTAGATGTTGTTGTTTATTTGACGTTGTTGTTGTTGTTGTTTATTTAACGTTGTTTTAGATGTTGTTGTTTATTTGACGGTGTTGTTGTTTATTTGACAGTGTTGTTGTTGTTGACGTTGTTGTTGTTGTTGTTTATTTGACATTGTTGTTGTTGTTGTTGACGTTGTTGTTGCTGTTGTTTATTTGACGTTGTTTTAGTTGTTGTTGTTTATTTGACGTTGTTGTTGTTGTTTATTTGACGTTTTTGTTATTGACATTGTTGTTGTTGTTGTTTATATGACGTTGTTGTTGTTGATGTTGTTGTTGTTTATTTGACATAGTTGTTGTTGTTGACGTTGTTGTTGTTGTTGTTGTTTATTTGACGTTTTTGTTATTGTTGATGTTGTTGTTGTTAATTATTTGACGTTGTTGTTATTGTTTATTTGACGTTGTTGTTGTTGTTTATTTGAAGTTGTTATTATTGTTATTGTTGTTGTTTATTTGACGTTGTTGTTGTTGTTGTTTATTTGATGTTGTTGTTGTTGTTTATTTGACGTTGGTTTTGTTGTTGTTTATTTAACATTGTTGCTGTTGTTATTGTTTATTTGACGTTGTTGTTGTTTATTTGACGTTGTTATTGTTGTTCATTTGACGTTGTTTTTGTTATTTGACGTTGTTGTTGTTGTTGTTGTATTTGTTGTTGTTGTTGTTGTTGTTGCTTATTTGACGTTGTTGTTATTGTTGTTGTTTATTTGACGTTGTTATTGCTGTTGTTTATTTGACGTTGTTGTTGTTGTTGTTTATTTGATGTTGTTGTTGTTGTTTATTTGACGTTGTTGTTGTTGACGTTGTTGTTGTTGTTGTTTATTTGACGTTGTTATTGTTGTTGCTGTTGTTTATTTGACGTTGTTGTTGTCATTGTTGTTGTTTATTTGACGTTGTTGTTGTTGTTGTTTATTTGACGTTATTGTTGTTGTTGTTATTTATTTGACGTTGTTGTTGTTGTTTATTTGACGTTGTTGTTGTTGTTTATTTGACGTTGTTGTTGTTGTTGTTTATTTGACGTTGTTGTTGTTGTTATTTATTTGACATTGTTGTTGTTGTTGACGTTGTTGTTGTTGTTTATTTGACATTGTTGTTGTTGTTGGTGTTGTTGTTTATTTGACGTTGTTGTTGTTGTTGTTGTTGTTTATTTGACGTTGTTTTAGTTATTGTTGTTTATTTGGCGTTGTTGTTGTTTATTTGACATTGTTGTTGTTGACATTGTTGTTGTTGTTTATTTGACGTAGTTGTTGTTGTTGACGTTGTTGTTGTTGTTGTTGTTGTTTATTTCACGTTTTTGTTGTTATTGATGTTGTTGTTGTTGTTTATTTGACGTTGTTGTTGTTGTTGTTGTTTATTTCACGTTGTTGATGTTGTTGATGTTGTTGTTTATTTGACGTTGTAGTTGTTGTTTATTTGACGTTGTTGTTGTTATTGACATTGTTGTTGTTGTTTATTTGACGTTATTGTTGTTTATTTGACATTGTTGTTGTTGTTGACGTTGTTGTTGTTGTTGTTGTTTATTTGACATTGTTGTTGTTGTTGTTGACGTTCTTGGTTTTGTTGTTTATTTGACGTTGTTGTTGTTGTTTATTTGACGTTGTTTTAGTTGTTGTTGTTTATTTGACGTTGTTGTTGTTGTTTATTTGACGTTGTTGTTGTTGACATTGTTGTTGTTGTTGTTGTTTATTTGACGTGGTTGTTGTTGTTGAAGTTGTTGTTGTTGTTGTTTATTTGACGTTTTTGTTGTTGTTGATGTTGTTGTTGTTGTTGTTGTTTATTTGACGTTGTTGTTAATTTTGTTTATTTGACGTTGTTGTTGTTGTTGTTTATATGACGTTGTTGTTGTTGTTGTTATTGTTGTTGTTTATTTGACGTTGTTGTTGTTGTTTATTTGATGTTGTTGCTGTTGTTGTTGTTTATTTGACATTGTTGTTGTTGTTGACGTTGTTGTTGTTGTTGTTTATTTGACATTGTTGTTGTTGTTGTTATTGACGTTGTTGGTGTTGTTGTTTATTTGACGTTGTTGTTGTTGTTGTTTATTTGACGTTGTTTTAGTTTTTGTTGTTTATTTGACGTTGTTGTTGTTTATTTGACGTTGTTGTTGTCGTTTATTTGACGTTGTTGTTGTTGTTGTTTATTTGACTTTGTTTTAGTTGTTGTTGTTTATTTGACGTTGTTGTTGTTTATTTGACGTTGTTGTTGTTGACATTGTTGTTGTTGTTTATTTGACGTAGTTGTTGTTGTTGACGTTGTTGTTGTTGTTTATTTGACGTTTTTGTTATTGTTGATGTTGTTGTTGTTGTTGTTGTTTATTTGACGTTGTTGTTGTTGTTGTTGTTTATTTAACGTTGTTGTTGTTGTTGTTGTTCATTTGACGTTGTTGTTGTTGTTGTTTATTTGACGTTGTTGTTGTTATTGATGTTGTTTATTTGACGTTGTTGTTGTTGTTGTTTATTTAATGTTGTTGTTATTGATGTTGTTTATTTGACGTTGTTGTTTATTTAATGTTGTTGTTGTTGTTTATTTGACATTGTTGTTGTTGTTGAGGTTGTTGTTGTTGTTTTTTATTTGACATTGTTGTTGTTTTTGTTGTTGTTGACGTTGTTGTTGTTGTTGTTTATTTGACGTTGTTGTTGTTGTTGTTGTTTATTTGACGTTGTTTTAGATGTTGTTGTTTATTTGACGTTGTTGTTGTTATTGTTTATTTAACGTTGTTTTAGATGTTGTTGTTTATTTGACGGTGTTGTTGTTTATTTGACAGTGTTGTTGTTGTTGACGTTGTTGTTGTTGTTGTTTATTTGACATTGTTGTTGTTGTTGTTGTTGACGTTGTTGTTGTTGTTTATTTGACGTTGTTGTTGTTGACATTGTTGTTGTTGTTTATTTGACGTTGTTGTTGTTGTTGACGTTGTTGTTGTTGTTTATTTGACGTTTTTGTTATTGTTGATGTTGTTGTTGTTGTTGTTTATTTGACGTTGTTGTTATTGTTGTTTATTTGACGTTGTTGTTGTTGTTTATATGACGTTGTTGTTGTTGTTATTGTTGTTATTTATTTGACATTGTTGTTGTTGTTGTTGTTTATTTGATGTTGTTGTTGTTGTTGTTTATTTGACATTGTTGTTGTTGTTGACGTTGTTGTTGTTATTTATTTGACATTGTTGTTGTTGTTGTTGTTGTTGACGTTGTTGGTGTTGTTGTTTATTTGACGTTGTTGTTGTTGTTGTTTATTTGACGTTGTTTTAGTTGTTGTTGTTTATTTGACGTTGTTGTTGTTGTTTATTTGACGTTGTTGTTGTCGTTTATTTGACGTTGTTGTTGTTGACATTGTTGTTGTTGTTGTTGTTTATTTGACATAGTTTTTGTTGTTGACGTTGTTGTTGTTGTTGTTGTTTATTTGACGTTTTTGTTGTTGTTGATGTTGTTGTTGTTGTTGTTTATTTGACGTTGTTGTTGTTGTTGTTTATTTGACGTTGTTGTTGTTGTTGTTGTTCATTTGACGTTGTTGTTGTTGTTGTTTATTTGACGTTGTTGTTGTTATTGATGTTGTTTATTTGACGTTGTTGTTGTTGTTGTTTATTTAATGTTGTTGTTATTGATGTTGTTTATTTGACGTTGTTGTTGTTGTTGTTTATTTAATGTTGTTGTTGTTGTTTATTTGACATTGTTGTTGTTGTTGACGTTGTTGTTGTTGTTTTTTATTTGACATTGTTGTTGTTGTTGTTGTTGTTGACGTTGTTGTTGTTGTTGTTTATTTGACGTTGTTGTTGTTGTTGTTGTTGTTGTTGTTGTTTATTTGACGTTGTTTTAGATGTTGTTGTTTATTTGACGTTGTTGTTGTTGTTTATTTAACGTTGTTTTAGATGTTGTTGTTTATTTGACGGTGTTGTTGTTTATTTGACAGTGTTGTTGTTGTTGACGTTGTTGTTGTTGTTGTTTATTTGACATTGTTGTTGTTGTTGTTGACGTTGTTGTTGCTGTTGTTTATTTGACGTTGTTTTAGTTGTTGTTGTTTATTTGACGTTGTTGTTGTTGTTTATTTGACGTTTTTGTTATTGACATTGTTGTTGTTGTTGTTTATATGACGTTGTTGTTGTTGATGTTGTTGTTGTTTATTTGACATAGTTGTTGTTGTTGACGTTGTTGTTGTTGTTGTTGTTTATTTGACGTTTTTGTTATTGTTGATGTTGTTGTTGTTAATTATTTGACGTTGTTGTTATTGTTTATTTGACGTTGTTGTTGTTGTTTATTTGAAGTTGTTATTATTGTTATTGTTGTTGTTTATTTGACGTTGTTGTTGTTGTTGTTGTTTATTTGATGTTGTTGTTGTTGTTTATTTGACGTTGGTTTTGTTGTTGTTTATTTAACGTTGTTGCTGTTGTTATTGTTTATTTGACGTTGTTGTTGTTGTTTATTTGACGTTGTTATTGTTGTTTATTTGACGTTGTTTTTGTTATTTGACGTTGTTGTTGTTGTTGTATTTGTTGTTGTTGTTGTTGTTGCTTATTTGACGTTGTTGTTATTGTTGTTGTTTATTTGACGTTGTTATTGCTGTTGTTTATTTGACGTTGTTGTTGTTGTTGTTTATTTGATGTTGTTGTTGTTGTTTATTTGACGTTGTTGTTGTTGACGTTGTTGTTGTTGTTGTTGTTGTTTATTTGACGTTGTTATTGTTGTTGCTGTTGTTTATTTGACGTTGTTGTTGTCATTGTTGTTGTTTATTTGACGTTGTTGTTGTTGTTGTTTATTTGACGTTATTGTTGTTGTTGTTATTTATTTGACGTTGTTGTTGTTGTTTATTTGACGTTGTTGTTGTTGTTTATTTGACGTTGTTGTTGTTGTTGTTTATTTGACGTTGTTGTTGTTGTTATTTATTTGACATTGTTGTCGTTGTTGACGTTGTTGTTGTTGTTTATTTGACATTGTTGTTGTTGTTGGTGTTGTTGTTTATTTGACGTTGTTGTTGTTGTTGTTTATTTGACGTTGTTTTAGTTGTTGTTGTTTATTTGGCGTTGTTGTTGTTTATTTGACATTGTTGTTGTTGACATTGTTGTTGTTGTTTATTTGACGTAGTTGTTGTTGTTGACGTTGTTGTTGTTGTTGTTGTTTATTTCACGTTTTTGTTGTTATTGATGTTGTTGTTGTTGTTTATTTGACGTTGTTGTTGTTGTTGTTTATTTTACGTTGTTGATGTTGTTGATGTTGTTGTTTATTTGACGTTGTAGTTGTTGTTTATTTGACGTTGTTGTTGTTATTGACATTGTTGTTGTTGTTTATTTGACGTTATTGTTGTTTATTTGACATTGTTGTTGTTGTTGACGTTGTTGTTGTTGTTGTTGTTTATTTGACATTGTTGTTGTTGTTGTTGACGTTCTTGGTTTTGTTGTTTATTTGACGTTGTTGTTGTTGTTTATTTGACGTTGTTTTAGTTGTTGTTGTTTATTTGACGTTGTTGTTGTTGTTTATTTGACGTTGTTGTTGTTGACATTGTTGTTGTTGTTGTTGTTTATTTGACGTAGTTGTTGTTGTTGAAGTTGTTGTTGTTGTTGTTTATTTGACGTTTTTGTTGTTGTTGATGTTGTTGTTGTTGTTGTTTATTTGACGTTGTTGTTATTGTTGTTTATTTGACGTTGTTGTTGTTGTTGTTTATATGACGTTGTTGTTGTTGTTATTGTTGTTGTTTATTTGACGTTGTTGTTGTTGTTTATTTGATGTTGTTGCTGTTGTTGTTGTTTATTTGACATTGTTGTTGTTGTTGACGTTGTTGTTGTTGTTGTTTATTTGACATTGTTGTTGATGTTGTTGTTGACGTTGTTGGTGTTGTTGTTTATTTGACGTTGTTGTTGTTGTTGTTTATTTGACGTTGTTTTAGTTTTTGTTGTTTATTTGACGTTGTTGTTGTTTATTTGACGTTGTTGTTGTCGTTTATTTGACGTTGTTGTTGTTGTTTATTTGACTTTGTTTTAGTTATTGTTGTTTATTTGACGTTGTTGTTGTTGTTTATTTGACGTTGTTGTTGTTGACATTGTTGTTGTTGTTTATTTGACGTAGTTGTTGTTGTTGACGTTGTTGTTGTTGTTTATTTGACGTTTTTGTTATTGTTGATGTTGTTGTTGTTGTTGTTGTTGTTTATTTGACGTTGTTGTTATTGTTGTTTATTTGACGTTGTTGTTGTTGTTGTTTATATGACGTTGTTGTTGTTGTTATTGTTGTTTATTTGACGTTGTTGTTGTTGTTGTTTATTTGATGTTGTTGTTGTTGTTGTTTATTTGACATTGTTGTCATTGTTGACGTTGTTGTTGTTGTTGTTTATTTGACATTGTTGTTGTTGTTGTTGTTGACGTTGTTGGTGTTGTTGTTTATTTGACGTAGTTGTTGTTGTTGTTTATTTGACGTTGTTTTAGTTGTTGTTGTTTATTTGACGTTGTTGTTGTTGTTTATTTGACGTTGTTGTTGTCGTTTATTTGACGTTGTTGTTGTTGACATTGTTGTTGTTGTTGTTGTTTATTTGACGTAGTTTTTGTTGTTGACGTTGTTGTTGTTGTTGTTGTTTATTTGACGTTTTTGTTGTTGTTGATGTTGTTGTTGTTGTTGTTGTTTATTTGACGTTGTTGTTGTTGTTGTTGTTGTTTATTTGACGTTGTTGTTGTTGTTGTTCATTTGACGTTGTTGTTGTTGTTGTTTATTTGACGTTGTTGTTGTTATTGATGTTGTTTATTTGACGTTGTTGTTGTTGTTGTTTATTTAATGTTGTTGTTATTGATGTTGTTTATTTGATGTTGTTGTTGTTGTTGTTTATTTAATGTTGTTGTTGTTGTTTATTTGACATTGTTGTTGTTGTTGACGTTGTTGTTGTTGTTTTTTATTTGACATTGTTGTTGTTGTTGTTGTTGTTGACGTTGTTGTTGTTGTTGTTTATTTGACGTTGTTGTTGTTGTTGTTGTTGTTGTTGTTTATTTGACGTTGTTTTAGATGTTGTTGTTTATTTGACGTTGTTGTTGTTGTTTATTTAACGTTGTTTTAGATGTTGTTGTTTATTTGACGGTGTTGTTGTTTATTTGACAGTGTTGTTGTTGTTGACGTTGTTGTTGTTGTTGTTTATTTGACATTGTTGTTGTTGTTGTTGACGTTGTTGTTGCTGTTGTTTATTTGACGTTGTTTTAGTTGTTGTTGTTTATTTGACGTTGTTGTTGTTGTTTATTTGACGTTTTTGTTATTGACATTGTTGTTGTTGTTGTTTATATGACGTTGTTGTTGTTGATGTTGTTGTTGTTTATTTGACATAGTTGTTGTTGTTGACGTTGTTGTTGTTGTTGTTTATTTGACGTTTTTGTTATTGTTGATGTTGTTGTTGTTAATTATTTGACGTTGTTGTTATTGTTTATTTGACGTTGTTGTTGTTGTTTATTTGAAGTTGTTATTATTGTTATTGTTGTTGTTTATTTGACGTTGTTGTTGTTGTTGTTTATTTGATGTTGTTGTTGTTGTTTATTTGACGTTGGTTTTGTTGTTGTTTATTTAACGTTGTTGCTGTTGTTATTGTTTATTTGACGTTGTTGTTGTTGTTTATTTGACGTTGTTATTGTTGTTTATTTGACGTTGTTTTTGTTATTTGACGTTGTTGTTGTTGTTGTTGTTGTATTTGTTGTTGTTGTTGTTGTTGTTGCTTATTTGACGTTGTTGTTATTGTTGTTGTTTATTTGACGTTGTTATTGCTGTTGTTTATTTGACGTTGTTGTTGTTGTTGTTTATTTGATGTTGTTGTTGTTGTTTATTTGACGTTGTTGTTGTTGACGTTGTTGTTGTTGTTGTTGTTTATTTGACGTTGTTATTGTTGTTGCTGTTGTTTATTTGACGTTGTTGTTGTCATTGTTGTTGTTTATTTGACGTTATTGTTGTTGTTGTTATTTATTTGACGTTGTTGTTGTTGTTTATTTGACGTTGTTGTTGTTGTTTATTTGACGTTGTTGTTGTTGTTGTTTATTTGACATTGTTGTTGTTGTTATTTATTTGACATTGTTGTCGTTGTTGACGTTGTTGTTGTTGTTTATTTGACATTGTTGTTGTTGTTGGTGTTGTTGTTTATTTGACGTTGTTGTTGTTGTTGTTTATTTGACGTTGTTTTAGTTGTTGTTGTTTATTTGGCGTTGTTGTTGTTTATTTGACATTGTTGTTGTTGACATTGTTGTTGTTGTTTATTTGACGTAGTTGTTGTTGTTGACGTTGTTGTTGTTGTTGTTGTTGTTGTTTATTTCACGTTTTTGTTGTTATTGATGTTGTTGTTGTTGTTTATTTGACGTTGTTGTTGTTGTTGTTTATTTTACGTTGTTGATGTTGTTGATGTTGTTGTTTATTTGACGTTGTAGTTGTTGTTTATTTGACGTTGTTGTTGTTATTGACATTGTTGTTGTTGTTTATTTGACGTTATTGTTGTTTATTTGACATTGTTGTTGTTGTTGACGTTGTTGTTGTTGTTGTTGTTTATTTGACATTGTTGTTGTTGTTGTTGACGTTCTTGGTTTTGTTGTTTATTTGACGTTGTTGTTGTTGTTTATTTGACGTTGTTTTAGTTGTTGTTGTTTATTTGACGTTGTTGTTGTTGTTTATTTGACGTTGTTGTTGTTGACATTGTTGTTGTTGTTGTTGTTTATTTGACGTAGTTGTTGTTGTTGAAGTTGTTGTTGTTGTTGTTGTTTATTTGACGTTTTTGTTGTTGTTGATGTTGTTGTTGTTGTTGTTGTTTATTTGACGTTGTTGTTATTGTTGTTTATTTGACGTTGTTGTTGTTGTTGTTTATATGACGTTGTTGTTGTTGTTGTTATTGTTGTTGTTTATTTGACGTTGTTGTTGTTGTTTATTTGATGTTGTTGCTGTTGTTGTTGTTTATTTGACATTGTTGTTGTTGTTGACGTTGTTGTTGTTGTTGTTTATTTGACATTGTTGTTGATGTTGTTGTTGACGTTGTTGGTGTTGTTGTTTATTTGACGTTGTTGTTGTTGTTGTTTATTTGACGTTGTTTTAGTTTTTGTTGTTTATTTGACGTTGTTGTTGTTTATTTGACGTTGTTGTTGTCGTTTATTTGACGTTGTTGTTGTTGTTTATTTGACTTTGTTTTAGTTGTTGTTGTTTATTTGACGTTGTTGTTGTTGTTTATTTGACGTTGTTGTTGTTGACATTGTTGTTGTTGTTTATTTGACGTAGTTGTTGTTGTTGACGTTGTTGTTGTTGTTTATTTGACGTTTTTGTTATTGTTGATGTTGTTGTTGTTGTTGTTGTTTATTTGACGTTGTTGTTATTGTTGTTTATTTGACGTTGTTGTTGTTGTTGTTTATATGACGTTGTTGTTGTTGTTATTGTTGTTTATTTGACGTTGTTGTTGTTGTTGTTTATTTGATGTTGTTGTTGTTGTTGTTTATTTGACATTGTTGTCATTGTTGACGTTGTTGTTGTTGTTGTTTATTTGACATTGTTGTTGTTGTTGTTGACGTTGTTGGTGTTGTTGTTTATTTGACGTAGTTGTTGTTGTTGTTTATTTGACGTTGTTTTAGTTGTTGTTGTTTATTTGACGTTGTTGTTGTTGTTTATTTGACGTTGTTGTTGTCGTTTATTTGACGTTGTTGTTGTTGACATTGTTGTTGTTGTTGTTGTTTATTTGACGTAGTTTTTGTTGTTGACGTTGTTGTTGTTGTTGTTGTTTATTTGACGTTTTTGTTGTTGTTGATGTTGTTGTTGTTGTTGTTGTTTATTTGACGTTGTTGTTGTTGTTGTTGTTGTTGTTTATTTGACGTTGTTGTTGTTATTGTTGTTCATTTGACGTTGTTGTTGTTGTTATTTATTTGACGTTGTTGTTGTTATTGATGTTGTTTATTTGACGTTGTTGTTGTTGTTGTTTATTTAATGTTGTTGTTATTGATGTTGTTTATTTGATGTTGTTGTTGTTGTTGTTTATTTAATGTTGTTGTTGTTGTTTATTTGACATTGTTGTTGTTGTTGACGTTGTTGTTGTTGTTTTTTATTTGACATTGTTGTTGTTGTTGTTGTTGTTGACGTTGTTGTTGTTGTTGTTTATTTGACGTTGTTGATGTTGTTGTTGTTGTTGTTTATTTGACGTTGTTTTAGATGTTGTTGTTTATTTGACGTTGTTGTTGTTGTTGTTTATTTAACATTGTTTTAGATGTTGTTGTTTATTTGACGGTGTTGTTGTTTATTTGACAGTGTTGTTGTTGTTGACGTTGTTGTTGTTGTTGTTTATTTGACATTGTTGTTGTTGTTGTTGACGTTGTTGTTGCTGTTGTTTATTTGACGTTGTTTTAGTTGTTGTTGTTTATTTGACGTTGTTGTTGTTGTTTATTTGACGTTTTTGTTATTGACATTGTTGTTGTTGTTGTTTATATGACGTTGTTGTTGTTGATGTTGTTGTTGTTTATTTGACATAGTTGTTGTTGTTGACGTTGTTGTTGTTGTTGTTGTTGTTTATTTGACGTTTTTGTTATTGTTGATGTTGTTGTTGTTAATTATTTGACGTTGTTGTTATTGTTTATTTGACGTTGTTGTTGTTGTTTATTTGAAGTTGTTATTATTGTTATTGTTGTTGTTTATTTGACGTTGTTGTTGTTGTTGTTGTTTATTTGATGTTGTTGTTGTTGTTTATTTGACGTTGGTTTTGTTGTTGTTTATTTAACGTTGTTGCTGTTGTTATTGTTTATTTGACGTTGTTGTTGTTGTTTATTTGACGTTGTTATTGTTGTTTATTTGACGTTGTTTTTGTTATTTGACGTTGTTGTTGTTGTTGTTGTTGTATTTGTTGTTGTTGTTGTTGTTGTTGCTTATTTGACGTTGTTGTTATTGTTGTTGTTTATTTGACGTTGTTATTGCTGTTGTTTATTTGACGTTGTTGTTGTTGTTGTTGTTTATTTGATGTTGTTGTTGTTGTTTATTTGACGTTGTTGTTGTTGACGTTGTTGTTGTTGTTGTTGTTGTTGTTTATTTGACGTTGTTATTGTTGTTGCTGTTGTTTATTTGACGTTGTTGTTGTCATTGTTGTTGTTTATTTGACGTTGTTGTTGTTGTTGTTTATTTGACGTTATTGTTGTTGTTGTTATTTATTTGACGTTGTTGTTGTTGTTTATTTGACGTTATTGTTGTTGTTTATTTGACGTTGTTGTTGTTGTTGTTTATTTGACGTTGTTGTTGTTGTTATTTATTTGACATTGTTGTCGTTGTTGACGTTGTTGTTGTTGTTTATTTGACATTGTTGTTGTTGTTGGTGTTGTTGTTTATTTGACGTTGTTGTTGTTGTTGTTGTTTATTTGACGTTGTTTTAGTTGTTGTTGTTTATTTGGCGTTGTTGTTGTTTATTTGACATTGTTGTTGTTGACATTGTTGTTGTTGTTTATTTGACGTAGTTGTTGTTGTTGACGTTGTTGTTGTTGTTGTTGTTTATTTCACGTTTTCGTTGTTATTGATGTTGTTGTTGTTGTTTATTTGACGTTGTTGTTGTTGTTGTTTATTTCACGTTGTTGATGTTGTTGATGTTGTTGTTTATTTGACGTTGTAGTTGTTGTTTATTTGACGTTGTTGTTGTTATTGACATTGTTGTTGTTGTTTATTTGACGTTATTGTTGTTTATTTGACATTGTTGTTGTTGTTGACGTTGTTGTTGTTGTTGTTTATTTGACATTGTTGTTGTTGTTGTTGACGTTCTTGGTTTTGTTGTTTATTTGACGTTGTTGTTGTTGTTTATTTGACGTTGTTTTAGTTGTTGTTGTTTATTTGACGTTGTTGTTGTTGTTTATTTGACGTTGTTGTTGTTGACATTGTTGTTGTTGTTGTTTATTTGACGTAGTTGTTGTTGTTGAAGTTGTTGTTGTTGTTGTTTATTTGACGTTTTTGTTGTTGTTGATGTTGTTGTTGTTGTTGTTGTTTATTTGACGTTGTTGTTATTGTTGTTTATTTGACGTTGTTGTTGTTGTTGTTTATATGACGTTGTTGTTGTTGTTATTGTTGTTGTTTATTTGACGTTGTTGTTGTTGTTTATTTGATGTTGTTGCTGTTGTTGTTGTTTATTTGACATTGTTGTTGTTGTTGACGTTGTTGTTGTTGTTGTTTATTTGACATTGTTGTTGTTGTTGTTGACGTTGTTGGTGTTGTTTATTTGACGTTTTTGTTATTGTTGATGTTGTTGTTGTTGTTGTTTATTTGACGTTGTTGTTATTGTTGTTTATTTGACGTTGTTGTTGTTGTTTATATGACGTTGTTGTTGTTGTTATTGTTGTTTATTTGACGTTGTTGTTGTTGTTGTTTATTTGATGTTGTTGTTGTTGTTGTTTATTTGACATTGTTGTTGTTGTTGACGTTGTTGTTGTTGTTGTTTATTTGACATTGTTGTTGTTGTTGTTGACGTTGTTGGTGTTGTTGTTTATTTGACGTAGTTGTTGTTGTTGTTTATTTGACGTTGTTTTAGTTGTTGTTGTTTATTTGACGTTGTTGTTGTTGTTTATTTGACGTTGTTGTTGTCGTTTATTTGACGTTGTTGTTGTTGACATTGTTGTTGTTGTTGTTGTTTATTTGACGTAGTTTTTGTTGTTGACGTTGTTGTTGTTGTTGTTGTTTATTTGACGTTTTTGTTGTTGTTGATGTTGTTGTTGTTGTTGTTTTTTATTTGACGTTGTTGTTGTTGTTGTTGTTGTTTATTTGACGTTGTTGTTGTTGTTGTTGTTGTTCATTTGACGTTGTTGTTGTTGTTGTTTATTTGACGTTGTTGTTGTTATTGATGTTGTTTATTTGACGTTGTTGTTGTTGTTTATTTAATGTTGTTGTTGTTGTTTATTTGACATTGTTGTTGTTGTTGACGTTGTTGTTGTTGTTTTTTATTTGACATTGTTGTTGTTGTTGTTGTTGACGTTGTTGTTGTTGTTGTTTATTTGACGTTGTTGTTGTTGTTGTTGTTGTTGTTGTTTATTTGACGTTGTTTTAGATGTTGTTGTTTATTTGACGTTGTTGTTGTTGTTGTTTATTTAACGTTGTTTTAGATGTTGTTGTTTATTTGACGGTGTTGTTGTTTATTTGACAGTGTTGTTGTTGTTGACGTTGTTGTTGTTGTTGTTGTTTATTTGACATTGTTGTTGTTGTTGTTGACGTTGTTGTTGCTGTTGTTTATTTGACGTTGTTTTAGTTGTTGTTGTTTATTTGACGTTGTTGTTGTTGTTTATTTGACGTTTTTGTTATTGACATTGTTGTTGTTGTTGTTTATATGACGTTGTTGTTGTTGATGTTGTTGTTGTTTATTTGACATAGTTGTTGTTGTTGACGTTGTTGTTGTTGTTGTTGTTTATTTGACGTTTTTGTTATTGTTGATGTTGTTGTTGTTAATTATTTGACGTTGTTGTTATTGTTTATTTGACGTTGTTGTTGTTGTTTATTTGAAGTTGTTATTATTGTTATTGTTGTTGTTTATTTGACGTTGTTGTTGTTGTTGTTTATTTGATGTTGTTGTTGTTGTTTATTTGACGTTGGTTTTGTTGTTGTTTATTTAACGTTGTTGCTGTTGTTATTGTTTATTTGACGTTGTTGTTGTTGTTTATTTGACGTTGTTATTGTTGTTTATTTGACGTTGTTTTTGTTATTTGACGTTGTTGTTGTTGTTGTTGTTGTATTTGTTGTTGTTGTTGTTGTTGTTGCTTATTTGACGTTGTTGTTATTGTTGTTGTTTATTTGACGTTGTTATTGCTGTTGTTTATTTGACGTTGTTGTTGTTGTTGTTTATTTGATGTTGTTGTTGTTTATTTGACGTTGTTGTTGTTGACGTTGTTGTTGTTGTTGTTGTTGTTTATTTGACGTTGTTATTGTTGTTGCTGTTGTTTATTTGACGTTGTTGTTGTCATTGTTGTTGTTTATTTGACGTTGTTGTTGTTGTTGTTTATTTGACGTTATTGTTGTTGTTGTTATTTATTTGACGTTGTTGTTGTTGTTTATTTGACGTTGTTGTTGTTGTTTATTTGACGTTGTTGTTGTTGTTGTTTATTTGACGTTGTTGTTGTTGTTATTTATTTGACATTGTTGTCGTTGTTGACGTTGTTGTTGTTGTTTATTTGACATTGTTGTTGTTGTTGGTGTTGTTGTTTATTTGACGTTGTTGTTGTTGTTGTTGTTTATTTGACGTTGTTTTAGTTGTTGTTGTTTATTTGGCGTTGTTGTTGTTTATTTGACATTGTTGTTGTTGACATTGTTGTTGTTGTTTATTTGACGTAGTTGTTGTTGTTGACGTTGTTGTTGTTGTTGTTGTTTATTTCACGTTTTCGTTGTTATTGATGTTGTTGTTGTTGTTTATTTGACGTTGTTGTTGTTGTTGTTTATTTCACGTTGTTGATGTTGTTGATGTTGTTGTTTATTTGACGTTGTAGTTGTTGTTTATTTGACGTTGTTGTTGTTATTGACATTGTTGTTGTTGTTTATTTGACGTTATTGTTGTTTATTTGACATTATTGTTGTTGTTGACGTTGTTGTTCTTGTTGTTGTTTATTTGACATTGTTGTTGTTGTTGTTGACGTTCTTGGTTTTGTTGTTTATTTGACGTTGTTGTTGTTGTTGTTTATTTGACGTTGTTTTAGTTGTTGTTGTTTATTTGACTTTGTTGTTGTTGTTTATTTGACGTTGTTGTTGTTGACATTGTTGTTGTTGTTGTTGTTTATTTGACGTAGTTGTTGTTGTTGAAGTTGTTGTTGTTGTTGTTTATTTGACGTTTTTGTTGTTGTTGATGTTGTTGTTGTTGTTGTTGTTTATTTGACGTTGTTGTTATTGTTGTTTATTTGACGTTGTTGTTGTTGTTGTTTATATGACGTTGTTGTTGTTGTTGTTGTTATTGTTGTTGTTTATTTGACGTTGTTGTTGTTGTTTATTTGATGTTGTTGTTGTTTATTTGACATTGTTGTTGTTGTTGACGTTGTTGTTGTTGTTTTTTATTTGACATTGTTGTTGTTGTTGTTGTTGACGTTGTTGGTGTTGTTGTTTATTTGACGTTGTTGTTGTTGTTGTTGTTTATTGACGTTGTTTTAGTTTTTGTTGTTTATTTGACGTTGTTGTTGTTTATTTGACGTTGTTGTTGTCGTTTATTTGACGTTGTTGTTGTTGTTTATTTGACTTTGTTTTAGTTGTTGTTGTTTATTTGACGTTGTTGTTGTTGACATTGTTGTTGTTTTTTTTGACGTAGTTGTTGTTGTTGACGTTGTTGTTGTTGTTTATTTGACGTTTTTGTTATTGTTGATGTTGTTGTTGTTGTTGTTGTTTATTTGACGTTGTTGTTATTGTTGTTTATTTGACGTTGTTGTTGTTTATATGACGTTGTTGTTGTTGTTGTTATTGTTGTTTATTTGACGTTGTTGTTTGTTGTTGTTTATTTGATGTTGTTGTTGTTGTTGTTTATTTGACATTGTTGTTGTTGTTGACGTTGTTGTTGTTGTTTATTTGACATTGTTGTTGTTGTTGTTGACGTTGTTGGTGTTGTTGTTTATTTGACGTTGTTGTTGTTATTTATTTGACGTTGTTTTAGTTGTTGTTGTTTATTTGACGTTGTTGTTGTTGTTGTTTATTTGACGTTGTTGTTGTCGTTTATTTGACGTTGTTGTTGTTGACATTGTTGTTGTTGTTGTTTATTTGACGTTGTTGACGTTGTTGTTGTTGTTGTTGTTGTTGCTTATTTGACGTTTTTGTTGTTGTTGATGTTGTTGTTGTTGTTGTTGTTGTTGTTGTTTATTTGACGTTGTTGTTGTTGTTGTTGTTTATTTAACGTTGTTGTTGTTGTTGTTGTTCATTTGACGTTGTTGTTGTTGTTGTTTATTTGACGTTGTTGTTGTTATTGATGTTGTTTATTTGACGTTGTTGTTGTTGTTGTTGTTTATTTAATGTTGTTGTTATTGATGTTGTTTATTTGACGTTGTTGTTTATTTAATGTTGTTGTTGTTGTTTATTTGACATTGTTGTTGTTGTTGAGGTTGTTGTTGTTGTTTTTTATTTGACATTGTTGTTGTTGTTGTTGTTGTTGACGTTGTTGTTGTTGTTGTTTATTTGACGTTGTTGTTGTTGTTGTTGTTTATTTGACGTTGTTTTAGATGTTGTTGTTTATTTGACGTTGTTGTTGTTGTTGTTGTTTATTTAACGTTGTTTTAGATGTTGTTGTTTATTTGACGGTGTTGTTGTTTATTTGACAGTGTTGTTGTTGTTGACGTTGTTGTTGTTGTTGTTTATTTGACATTGTTGTTGTTGTTGTTGACGTTGTTGTTGTTGTTTATTTGACGTTGTTTTAGTTGTTGTTGTTTATTTGACGTTGTTGTTGTTGTTTATTTGACGTTTTTGTTATTGACATTGTTGTTGTTGTTGTTTATATGACGTTGTTGTTGTTGTTGTTTATTTGACATAGTTGTTGTTGTTGACGTTGTTGTTGTTGTTGTTGTTTATTTGACGTTTTTGTTATTGTTGATGTTGTTGTTGTTAATTATTTGACGTTGTTGTTATTGTTTATTTGACGTTGTTGTTGTTGTTTATTTGAAGTTGTTATTATTGTTATTGTTGTTGTTTATTTGACGTTGTTGTTGTTGTTGTTTATTTGATGTTGTTGTTGTTGTTTATTTGACGTTGGTTTTGTTGTTGTTTATTTAACGTTGTTGTTGTTGTTGTTGTTGTTTATTTGACGTTGTTTTAGTTGTTGTTGTTTATTTGACGTTGTTGTTGTTGTTGTTATTTATTTGACGTTTTTGTTGTTGTTGTTGTTGTTTATTTGACGTTGTTGTTGTTGTTGTTGTTTATTTGACGTTGTTATTGTTGTTTATTTGACGTTGTTTTTGTTATTTGACGTTGTTGTTGTTGTTGTATTTATTGTTGTTGTTGTTATTGTTGTTGTTTATTTGACGTTGTTGCTGTTGTTTATTTAACGTTGTTGTTGTTGTTGTGGTTGTTTATTTGATGTTGTTGTTGTTGTTGTTTATTTGACGTTGTTGTTGTTGACGTTGTTGTTGTTGTTGTTTATTTGACGTTGTTATTGTTGTTCCTGTTGTTTATTTGACGTTGTTGTTGTCGTTGTTGTTGTTTATTTGACGTTGTTGTTGTTGTTGTTTATTTGACGTTGTTGTTGTTGTTGTTTATTTGACGTTGTTGTTGTTGTTGTTCATTTGACGTTGTTGTTGTTGTTGTTGTTTATTTGACGTTGTTGTTGTTGTTTATTTGACGTTGTTGTTGTTGACATTGTTGTTGTTGTTGTTTATTTGACGTAGTTGTTGTTGTTGAAGTTGTTGTTGTTGTTGTTTATTTGACGTTTTTGTTGTTGTTGATGTTGTTGTTGTTGTTGTTGTTTATTTGACGTTGTTGTTATTGTTGTTTATTTGACGTTGTTGTTGTTGTTGTTTATATGACGTTGTTGTTGTTGTTATTGTTGTTGTTTATTTGACGTTGTTGTTGTTGTTTATTTGATGTTGTTGCTGTTGTTGTTGTTTATTTGACATTGTTGTTGTTGTTGACGTTGTTGTTGTTGTTGTTTATTTGACATTGTTGTTGTTGTTGTTGACGTTGTTGGTGTTGTTTATTTGACGTTTTTGTTATTGTTGATGTTGTTGTTGTTGTTGTTTATTTGACGTTGTTGTTATTGTTGTTTATTTGACGTTGTTGTTGTTGTTTATATGACGTTGTTGTTGTTGTTATTGTTGTTTATTTGACGTTGTTGTTGTTGTTGTTTATTTGATGTTGTTGTTGTTGTTGTTTATTTGACATTGTTGTTGTTGTTGACGTTGTTGTTGTTGTTGTTTATTTGACATTGTTGTTGTTGTTGTTGACGTTGTTGGTGTTGTTGTTTATTTGACGTAGTTGTTGTTGTTGTTTATTTGACGTTGTTTTAGTTGTTGTTGTTTATTTGACGTTGTTGTTGTTGTTTATTTGACGTTGTTGTTGTCGTTTATTTGACGTTGTTGTTGTTGACATTGTTGTTGTTGTTGTTGTTTATTTGACGTAGTTTTTGTTGTTGACGTTGTTGTTGTTGTTGTTGTTTATTTGACGTTTTTGTTGTTGTTGATGTTGTTGTTGTTGTTGTTTTTTATTTGACGTTGTTGTTGTTGTTGTTGTTTATTTGACGTTGTTGTTGTTGTTGTTGTTGTTCATTTGACGTTGTTGTTGTTGTTGTTTATTTGACGTTGTTGTTGTTATTGATGTTGTTTATTTGACGTTGTTGTTGTTGTTTATTTAATGTTGTTGTTGTTGTTTATTTGACATTGTTGTTGTTGTTGACGTTGTTGTTGTTGTTTTTTATTTGACATTGTTGTTGTTGTTGTTGTTGACGTTGTTGTTGTTGTTGTTTATTTGACGTTGTTGTTGTTGTTGTTGTTGTTGTTGTTTATTTGACGTTGTTTTAGATGTTGTTGTTTATTTGACGTTGTTGTTGTTGTTTATTTAACGTTGTTTTAGATGTTGTTGTTTATTTGACGGTGTTGTTGTTTATTTGACAGTGTTGTTGTTGTTGACGTTGTTGTTGTTGTTGTTGTTTATTTGACATTGTTGTTGTTGTTGTTGACGTTGTTGTTGCTGTTGTTTATTTGACGTTGTTTTAGTTGTTGTTGTTTATTTGACGTTGTTGTTGTTGTTTATTTGACGTTTTTGTTATTGACATTGTTGTTGTTGTTGTTTATATGACGTTGTTGTTGTTGATGTTGTTGTTGTTTATTTGACATAGTTGTTGTTGTTGACGTTGTTGTTGTTGTTGTTGTTTATTTGACGTTTTTGTTATTGTTGATGTTGTTGTTGTTAATTATTTGACGTTGTTGTTATTGTTTATTTGACGTTGTTGTTGTTGTTTATTTGAAGTTGTTATTATTGTTATTGTTGTTGTTTATTTGACGTTGTTGTTGTTGTTGTTTATTTGATGTTGTTGTTGTTGTTTATTTGACGTTGGTTTTGTTGTTGTTTATTTAACGTTGTTGCTGTTGTTATTGTTTATTTGACGTTGTTGTTGTTGTTTATTTGACGTTGTTATTGTTGTTTATTTGACGTTGTTTTTGTTATTTGACGTTGTTGTTGTTGTTGTTGTTGTATTTGTTGTTGTTGTTGTTGTTGTTGCTTATTTGACGTTGTTGTTATTGTTGTTGTTTATTTGACGTTGTTATTGCTGTTGTTTATTTGACGTTGTTGTTGTTGTTGTTTATTTGATGTTGTTGTTGTTTATTTGACGTTGTTGTTGTTGACGTTGTTGTTGTTGTTGTTGTTGTTTATTTGACGTTGTTATTGTTGTTGCTGTTGTTTATTTGACGTTGTTGTTGTCATTGTTGTTGTTTATTTGACGTTGTTGTTGTTGTTGTTTATTTGACGTTATTGTTGTTGTTGTTATTTATTTGACGTTGTTGTTGTTGTTGTTTATTTGACGTTGTTGTTGTTGTTTATTTGACGTTGTTGTTGTTGTTGTTTATTTGACGTTGTTGTTGTTGTTATTTATTTGACATTGTTGTCGTTGTTGACGTTGTTGTTGTTGTTTATTTGACATTGTTGTTGTTGTTGGTGTTGTTGTTTATTTGACGTTGTTGTTGTTGTTGTTGTTTATTTGACGTTGTTTTAGTTGTTGTTGTTTATTTGGCGTTGTTGTTGTTTATTTGACATTGTTGTTGTTGACATTGTTGTTGTTGTTTATTTGACGTAGTTGTTGTTGTTGACGTTGTTGTTGTTGTTGTTGTTGTTTATTTCATGTTTTCGTTGTTATTGATGTTGTTGTTGTTGTTTATTTGACGTTGTTGTTGTTGTTGTTTATTTCACGTTGTTGATGTTGTTGATGTTGTTGTTTATTTGACGTTGTAGTTGTTGTTTATTTGACGTTGTTGTTGTTATTGACATTGTTGTTGTTGTTTATTTGACGTTATTGTTGTTTATTTGACATTATTGTTGTTGTTGACGTTGTTGTTCTTGTTGTTGTTTATTTGACATTGTTGTTGTTGTTGTTGACGTTCTTGGTTTTGTTGTTTATTTGACGTTGTTGTTGTTGTTGTTTATTTGACGTTGTTTTAGTTGTTGTTGTTTATTTGACTTTGTTGTTGTTGTTTATTTGACGTTGTTGTTGTTGACATTGTTGTTGTTGTTGTTGTTTATTTGACGTAGTTGTTGTTGTTGAAGTTGTTGTTGTTGTTGTTTATTTGACGTTTTTGTTGTTGTTGATGTTGTTGTTGTTGTTGTTGTTTATTTGACGTTGTTGTTATTGTTGTTTATTTGACGTTGTTGTTGTTGTTGTTTATATGACGTTGTTGTTGTTGTTGTTATTGTTGTTGTTTATTTGACGTTGTTGTTGTTGTTTATTTGATGTTGTTGTTGTTTATTTGACATTGTTGTTGTTGTTGACGTTGTTGTTGTTGTTTTTTATTTGACATTGTTGTTGTTGTTGTTGTTGACGTTGTTGGTGTTGTTGTTTATTTGACGTTGTTGTTGTTGTTGTTGTTGTTGTTGTTTATTGACGTTGTTTTAGTTTTTGTTGTTTATTTGACGTTGTTGTTGTTTATTTGACGTTGTTGTTGTCGTTTATTTGACGTTGTTGTTGTTGTTTATTTGACTTTGTTTTAGTTGTTGTTGTTTATTTGACGTTGTTGTTGTTGTTTATTTGACGTTGTTGTTGTTGACATTGTTGTTGTTTTTTTTGACGTAGTTGTTGTTGTTGACGTTGTTGTTGTTGTTTATTTGACGTTTTTGTTATTGTTGATGTTGTTGTTGTTGTTGTTGTTTATTTGACGTTGTTGTTATTGTTGTTTATTTGACGTTGTTGTTGTTTATATGACGTTGTTGTTGTTGTTGTTATTGTTGTTTATTTGACGTTGTTGTTGTTGTTGTTTATTTGATGTTGTTGTTGTTGTTGTTTATTTGACATTGTTGTTGTTGTTGACGTTGTTGTTGTTGTTGTTTATTTGACATTGTTGTTGTTGTTGTTGACGTTGTTGGTGTTGTTGTTTATTTGACGTTGTTGTTGTTATTTATTTGACGTTGTTTTAGTTGTTGTTGTTTATTTGACGTTGTTGTTGTTGTTGTTTATTTGACGTTGTTGTTGTCGTTTATTTGACGTTGTTGTTGTTGACATTGTTGTTGTTGTTGTTTATTTGACGTTGTTGACGTTGTTGTTGTTGTTGTTGTTGCTTATTTGACGTTTTTGTTGTTGTTGATGTTGTTGTTGTTGTTGTTGTTGTTGTTTATTTGACGTTGTTGTTGTTGTTGTTGTTTATTTAACGTTGTTGTTGTTGTTGTTGTTCATTTGACGTTGTTGTTGTTGTTGTTTATTTGACGTTGTTGTTGTTATTGATGTTGTTTATTTGACGTTGTTGTTGTTGTTGTTGTTTATTTAATGTTGTTGTTATTGATGTTGTTTATTTGACGTTGTTGTTTATTTAATGTTGTTGTTGTTGTTTATTTGACATTGTTGTTGTTGTTGAGGTTGTTGTTGTTGTTTTTTATTTGACATTGTTGTTGTTGTTGTTGTTGTTGACGTTGTTGTTGTTGTTTATTTGACGTTGTTGTTGTTGTTGTTGTTTATTTGACGTTGTTTTAGATGTTGTTGTTTATTTGACGTTGTTGTTGTTGTTGTTGTTTATTTAACGTTGTTTTAGATGTTGTTGTTTATTTGACGGTGTTGTTGTTTATTTGACGTTGTTGTTGTTGTTGTTGTTTATTTAACGTTGTTTTAGATGTTGTTGTTTATTTGACGGTGTTGTTGTTTATTTGACAGTGTTGTTGTTGTTGACGTTGTTGTTGTTGTTGTTTATTTGACATTGTTGTTGTTGTTGTTGACGTTGTTGTTGTTGTTTATTTGACGTTGTTTTAGTTGTTGTTGTTTATTTGACGTTGTTGTTGTTGTTTATTTGACGTTTTTGTTATTGACATTGTTGTTGTTGTTGTTTATATGACGTTGTTGTTGTTGTTGTTTATTTGACATAGTTGTTGTTGTTGACGTTGTTGTTGTTGTTGTTGTTTATTTGACGTTTTTGTTATTGTTGATGTTGTTGTTGTTAATTATTTGACGTTGTTGTTATTGTTTATTTGACGTTGTTGTTGTTGTTTATTTGAAGTTGTTATTATTGTTATTGTTGTTGTTTATTTGACGTTGTTGTTGTTGTTGTTTATTTGATGTTGTTGTTGTTGTTTATTTGACGTTGGTTTTGTTGTTGTTTATTTAACGTTGTTGTTGTTGTTGTTGTTGTTTATTTGACGTTGTTTTAGTTGTTGTTGTTTATTTGACGTTGTTGTTGTTGTTGTTATTTATTTGACGTTTTTGTTGTTGTTGTTGTTGTTTATTTGACGTTGTTGTTGTTGTTGTTGTTTATTTGACGTTGTTATTGTTGTTTATTTGACGTTGTTTTTGTTATTTGACGTTGTTGTTGTTGTTGTATTTATTGTTGTTGTTGTTATTGTTGTTGTTTATTTGACGTTGTTGCTGTTGTTTATTTAACGTTGTTGTTGTTGTTGTGGTTGTTTATTTGATGTTGTTGTTGTTGTTGTTTATTTGACGTTGTTGTTGTTGACGTTGTTGTTGTTGTTGTTTATTTGACGTTGTTATTGTTGTTCCTGTTGTTTATTTGACGTTGTTGTTGTCGTTGTTGTTGTTTATTTGACGTTGTTGTTGTTGTTGTTTATTTGACGTTGTTGTTGTTGTTGTTTATTTGACGTTGTTGTTGTTGTTGTTCATTTGACGTTGTTGTTGTTGTTGTTGTTTATTTGACGTTGTTGTTGTTGTTGTTTATTTGACGTTGTTGTTGTTGTTGTTTATTTAACATTGTTGTTGTTGTTGTTGACGTTGTAGTTGTTGTTTATTTGACATTGTTGTTGTTGTTGTTGGTGTTGTTGTTTATTTGACATTGTTGTTGTTGTTGTTGTTGTTTATTTGACGTTGTTTTAGTTGTTGTTGTTTATTTGGCGTTGTAGTTGTTTATTTGACATTGTTGTTGTTGACATTGTTGTTGTTGTTTATTTGACGTAGTTGTTGTTGATGACGTTGTTGTTGTTGTTGTTTATTTGACGTTGTTGTTGTTGTTGTTTATTTGACGTTGTTGTTGTTGTTATTGTTGTTGTTTATTTGACGTTGTTGTTGTTGTTGTTGTTGTTGTTGTTGTTGTTTATTTAATGTTGTTGTTGTTGTTGTTTATTTGACATTGTTGTTGTTTATTTGACGTTGTTGTTGTTGTTTATTTGACGTTGTTGTTGTTGTTTATTGGACGTTGATGTTGTTGTTGTATATTTGACGGTGTTGTTGTTGTTGTTGTTTATTTGACGTTGTTGTTGTTGTTGTTGTTTATTTAACGTTGTTGTTGTTGTTGTTCATTTGACGTTGTTGTTGTTGTTGTTTATTTGACGTTGTTGTTGTTATTGATGTTGTTTATTTGACGTTGTTGTTGTTGTTGTTTATTTAATGTTGTTGTTATTGATGTTGTTTATTTGACGTTGTTGTTTATTTAATGTTGTTGTTGTTGTTTATTTGACATTGTTGTTGTTGTTGAGGTTGTTGTTGTTGTTTTTTATTTGACATTGTTGTTGTTGTTGTTGTTGACGTTGTTGTTGTTGTTGTTTATTTGACGTTGTTGTTGTTGTTGTTGTTGTTGTTTATTTGACGTTGTTTTAGATGTTGTTGTTTATTTGACGTTGTTGTTGTTGTTGTTTATTTAACGTTGTTTTAGATGTTGTTGTTTATTTGACGGTGTTGTTGTTTATTTGACAGTGTTGTTGTTGTTGACGTTGTTGTTGTTGTTTATTTGACATTGTTGTTGTTGTTGTTGACGTTGTTGTTGTTGTTTATTTGACGTTGTTTTAGTTGTTGTTGTTTATTTGACGTCGTTGTTGTTGTTTATTTGACGTTTTTGTTATTGACATTGTTGTTGTTGTTGTTTATATGACATTGTTGTTGTTGTTTATTTGACATAGTTGTTGTTGTTGACGTTGTTGTTGTTGTTGTTGTTTATTTGACGTTTTTGTTATTGTTGATGTTGTTGTTGTTAATTATTTGACGTTGTTGTTATTGTTTATTTGACGTTGTTGTTGTTGTTTATTTGAAGTTGTTATTATTGTTATTGTTGTTGTTTATTTGACGTTGTTGTTGTTGTTTATTTGATGTTGTTGTTGTTGTTTATTTGACGTTGGTTTTGTTGTTGTTTATTTAACGTTGTTGTTGTTGTTGTTTATTTGACGTTGGTGTTGTTGTTGTTTATTTGACGTTGTTGTTGTTGTTATTTATTTGACGTTGTTGTTGTTGTTGTTGTTTATTTGACGTTGGTGTTGTTGTTGTTTATTTGACGTTGTTGTTGTTGTTGTTGTTATTTATTTGACGTTGTTGTTGTTGTTGTTGTTGTTGTTTATTTGACGTTGTTGTTGTTGTTGTTGTTTATTTGACGTTGTTATTGTTGTTTATTTGACGTTGTTTTTGTTATTTGACGTTGTTGTTGTTGTTGTATTTATTGTTGTTGTTGTTGCTTATTTGACGTTGTTGTTATTGTTGTTGTTTATTTGACGTTGTTGCTGTTGTTTATTTAACGTTGTTGTTGTTGTTGTGGTTGTTTATTTGATGTTGTTGTTGTTGTTGTTTATTTGACGTTGTTGTTGTTGACGTTGTTGTTGTTGTTGTTTATTTGACGTTGTTATTGTTGTTCCTGTTGTTTATTTGACGTTGTTGTTGTCGTTGTTGTTGTTTATTTGACGTTGTTGTTGTTGTTGTTGTTTATTTGACGTTGTTGTTGTTGTTGTTTATTTGACGTTGTTGTTGTTGTTGTTCATTTGACGTTGTTGTTGTTGTTGTTGTTTATTTGACGTTGTTGTTGTTGTTGTTTATTTGACGTTGTTGTTGTTGTTGTTTATTTAACATTGTTGTTGTTGTTGTTGACGTTGTAGTTGTTGTTTATTTGACATTGTTGTTGTTGTTGTTGGTGTTGTTGTTTATTTGACATTATTGTTGTTGTTGTTGTTGTTTATTTGACGTTGTTTTAGTTGTTGTTGTTTATTTGGCGTTGTTGTTGTTTATTTGACATTGTTGTTGTTGACATTGTTGTTGTTGTTGTTTATTTGACGTAGTTGTTGTTGATGACGTTGTTGTTGTTGTTGTTTATTTGACGTTGTTGTTGTTGTTGTTTATTTGACGTTGTTGTTTTTATTGTTGTTGTTTATTTGACGTTGTTGTTGTTGTTGTTGTTGTTGTTTATTTAATGTTGTTGTTGTTGTTGTTTATTTGACATTGTTGTTGTTTATTTGACGTTGTTGTTGTTGTTTACTTGACGTTGTTGTTGTTGTTGTTTATTGGACGTTGATGTTGTTGTTGTATATTTGACGGTGTTGTTGTTGTTGTTGTTTATTTGACGTTGTTGTTGTTGTTTATTTGACGTTGGTGTTGTTGTTGACGTTGTTGTTGTTGTTGTTTATTTGACGTTGTTGTTGTTGACATAGTTGTTGTTGTTGTTGTTTATTTGACGTTGTTGTTGTTGTTTATTTGACGTTGTTTTAGTTGTTGTTGTTTATTTGACGTTGTTGTTGTTGTTTATTTGACGTTGTTGTTGTCGTTTATTTGACGTTGTTGTTGTTGACATTGTTGTTGTTGTTGTTTATTTGACGTTGTTTTTGTTGTTGTTGTTTATTTGGCGTTGTTGTTGTTGTTTATTTGACATTGTTGTTGTTGACATTGTTGTTGTTGTTGTTGTTGACGTTGTTGTTGTTGTTGTTGTTGTTTATTTGACGTTTTTGTTGTTGTTGATGTTGTTGTTGTTGTTGTTGTTGTCGTTTATTTGACGTTGTTGTTGTTGTTGTTGTTTATTTGACGTTGTTGTTGTTGTTCATTTGACGTTGTTGTTGTTGTTTATTTGACGTTGTTGTTGTTATTGATGTTGTTTATTTGACGTTGTTGTTGTTGTTGTTTATTTAATGTTGTTGTTATTGATGTTGTTTATTTGACGTTGTTGTTGTTGTTGTTTATTTAATGTTGTTGTTGTTGTTTATTTGACATTGTTGTTGTTGTTTATTTAATGTTGTTGTTGTTGTTTATTTGACATTGTTGTTGTTGTTTATTTAATGTTGTTATTGTTGTTTATTTGACATTGTTGTTTATTTGACGTTGGTGTTGTTGTTGACGTTGTTGTTGTTGTTGTTTATTTGACGTTGTTGTTGTTGACATAGTTGTTGTTGTTGTTTATTTCACGTTGTTGATGTTGTTGATGTTGTTGTTTATTTGACGTTGTAGTTGTTGTTTATTTGACGTTGTTGTTGTTAATGACATTGTTGTTGTTGTTTATTTGACGTTATTGTTGTTTATTTGACATTGTTGTTGTTGTTGACGTTGTTGTTGTTGTTGTTTATTTGACATTGTTGTTGTTGTTGTTGACGTTCTTGGTTTTGTTGTTTATTTGACGTTGTTGTTGTTGTTGTTTATTTGACGTTGTTTTAGTTGTTGTTGTTTATTTGACGTTGTTGTTGTTGTTTATTTGACGTTGTTGTTGTTGACATTGTTGTTGTTGTTTATTTGACGTAGTTGTTGTTGTTGACGTTGTTGTTGTTGTTTATTTGACGTTTTTGTTATTGTTGATGTTGTTGTTGTTGTTGTTTATTTGACGTTGTTGTTATTGTTGTTTATTTGACGTTGTTGTTGTTGTTTATATGACGTTGTTGTTATTGTTGTTATTGTTGTTATTTATTTGACGTTGTTGTTGTTGTTGTTGTTTATTTTAATGTTGTTGTTGTTGTTGTTTATTTGACATTGTTGTTGTTGTTGACGTTGTTGTTGTTGTTGTTTATTTGACATTGTTGTTGTTGTTGTTGTTGTTGACGTTGTTGGTGTTGTTGTTTATTTGACGTTGTTGTTGTTGTTGTTGTTTATTTGACGTTGTTTTAGTTGTTGTTGTTTATTTGACGTTGTTGTTGTTGTTTATTTGACGTTGTTGTTGTCGTTTATTTGACGTTGTTGTTGTTGACATTGTTGTTGTTGTTGTTGTTTATTTGACGTAGTTTTTGTTGTTGACGTTGTTGTTGTTGTTGTTGTTTATTTGACGTTTTTGTTGTTGTTGATGTTGTTGTTGTTGTTGTTTATTTGACGTTGTTGTTGTTGTTGTTGTTTATTTGACGTTGTTGTTGTTGTTGTTGTTCATTTGACGTTGTTGTTGTTGTTGTTTATTTGACGTTGTTGTTGTTATTGATGTTGTTTATTTGACGTTGTTGTTGTTGTTGTTTATTTAATGTTGTTGTTATTGATGTTGTTTATTTGACGTAGTTGTTGTTGTTGTTTATTTAATGTTGTTGTTGTTGTTTATTTGACATTGTTGTTGTTGTTGACGTTGTTGTTGTTGTTTTTTATTTGACATTGTTGTTGTTGTTGTTGTTGTTGTTGACGTTGTTGTTGTTGTTGTTTATTTGACGCTGTTGTTGTTGTTGTTGTTGTTGTTGTTGTTGTTGTTTATTTGACGTTGTTTTAGATGTTGTTGTTTATTTGACGTTGTTGTTGTTGTTGTTTATTTAACGTTGTTTTAGATGTTGTTGTTTATTTGACGGTGTTGTTGTTTATTTGACAGTGTTGTTGTTGTTGACGTTGTTGTTGTTGTTGTTTATTTGACATTGTTGTTGTTGTTGTTGACGTTGTTGTTGCTGTTGTTTATTTGACGTTGTTTTAGTTGTTGTTGTTTATTTGACGTTGTTGTTGTTGTTTATTTGACGTTTTTGTTATTGACATTGTTGTTGTTGTTGTTTATATGACGTTGTTGTTGTTGATGTTGTTGTTGTTTATTTGACATAGTTGTTGTTGTTGACGTTGTTGTTGTTGTTGTTGTTTATTTGACGTTTTTGTTATTGTTGATGTTGTTGTTGTTAATTATTTGACGTTGTTGTTATTGTTTATTTGACGTTGTTTTTGTTGTTTATTTGAAGTTGTTATTATTGTTATTGTTGTTGTTTATTTGACGTTGTTGTTGTTGTTGTTTATTTGATGTTGTTGTTGTTGTTTATTTGACGTTGGTTTTGTTGTTGTTTATTTAACGTTGTTGCTGTTGTTATTGTTTATTTGACGTTGTTGTTGTTGTTTATTTGACGTTGTTATTGTTGTTTATTTGACGTTGTTTTTGTTATTTGACGTTGTTGTTGTTGTTGTTGTATTTGTTGTTGTTGTTGTTGTTGTTGCTTATTTGACGTTGTTGTTATTGTTGTTGTTTATTTGACGTTGTTATTGCTGTTGTTTATTTGACGTTGTTGTTGTTGTTGTTTATTTGATGTTGTTGTTGTTGTTTATTTGACGTTGTTGTTGTTGACGTTGTTGTTGTTGTTGTTGTTGTTGTTTATTTGACGTTGTTATTGTTGTTGTTGTTGTTTATTTGACGTTGTTGTTTTCATTGTTGTTGTTTATTTGACGTTGGTGTTGTTGTTGTTTATTTGACGTTGTTGTTGTTGTTGTTTATTTGACGTTGTTGTTGTTGTTATTTATTTGACATTGTTGTTATTGTTGACGTTGTTGTTGTTGTTTATTTGACATTGTTGTTGTTGTTGGTGTTGTTGTTTATTTGACGTTGTTGTTGTTGTTGTTTATTTGACGTTGTTTTAGTTGTTGTTGTTTATTTGGCGTTGTTGTTGTTTATTTGACATTGTTGTTGTTGACATTGTTGTTGTTGTTTATTTGACGTAGTTGTTGTTGTTGACGTTGTTGTTGTTGTTGTTTATTTCACGTTTTTGTTGTTATTGATGTTGTTGTTGTTGTTTATTTGACGTTGTTGTTGTTGTTGTTTATTTCACGTTGTTGATGTTGTTGATGTTGTTGTTTATTTGACGTTGTAGTTGTTGTTTATTTGACGTTGTTGTTGTTATTGACATTGTTGTTGTTGTTTATTTCACGTTATTGTTGTTTATTTGACATTGTTGTTGTTGTTGACGTTGTTGTTGTTGTTGTTTATTTGACATTGTTGTTGTTGTTGTTGACGTTCTTGGTTTTGTTGTTTATTTGACGTTGTTGTTGTTGTTTATTTGACGTTGTTTTAGTTTTTGTTGTTTATTTGACGTTGTTGTTGTTGTTTATTTGACGTTGTTGTTGTTGACATTGTTGTTGTTGTTGTTGTTTATTTGACGTAGTTGTTATTGTTGAAGTTGTTGTTGTTGTTGTTTATTTGACGTTTTTGTTGTTGTTGATGTTGTTGTTGTTGTTGTTTATTTGACGTTGTTGTTATTGTTGTTTATTTGACGTTGTTGTTGTTGTTGTTTATATGACGTTGTTGTTGTTGTTGTTATTGTTGTTGTTTATTTGACATTGTTGTTGTTGTTTATTTGATGTTGTTGCTGTTGTTGTTGTTTATTTGACATTGTTGTTGTTGTTGACGTTGTTGTTGTTGTTGTTTATTTGACATTGTTGTTGTTGTTGTTGTTGACGTTGTTGGTGTTGTTGTTTATTTGACGTTGTTGTTGTTGTTTATTTGACGTTGTTTTAGTTTTTGTTGTTTATTTGACGTTGTTGTTGTTTATTTGACGTTGTTGTTGTCGTTTATTTGACGTTGTTGTTGTTGTTTATTTGACTTTGTTTTAGTTGTTGTTGTTTATTTGACGTTGTTGTTGTTGTTTATTTGACGTTGTTGTTGTTGACATTGTTGTTGTTGTTTATTTGACGTAGTTGTTGTTGTTGACGTTGTTGTTGTTGTTTATTTGACGTTTTTGTTATTGTTAATGTTGTTGTTGTTGTTGTTGTTTATTTGACGTTGTTGTTATTGTTGTTTATTTGACGTTGTTGTTGTTGTTTATATGACGTTGTTGTTGTTGTTGTTATTGTTGTTTATTTGACGTTGTTGTTGTTGTTTATTTGATGTTGTTGTTGTTGTTGTTTATTTGACATTGTTGTTGTTGTTGACCTTGTTGTTGTTGTTGTTTATTTGACATTGTTGTTGTTGTTGTTGTTGGCGTTGTTGGTGTTGTTGCTTATTTGACGTTGTTGTTGTTGTTTATTTGAGGTTGTTTTAGTTGTTGTTGTTTATTTGACGTTGTTGTTGTTGTTGTTTATTTGACGTTGTTGTTGTCGTTTATTTGACGTTGTTGTTGTTGACATTGTTGTTGTTGTTGTTGTTTATTTGACGTTGTTGTTGTTGACATTGTTGTTGTTGTTGTTGTTTATTTGACGTAGTTTTTGTTGTAAACGTTGTTGTTGTTGTTGTTGCTTATTTGACGTTTTTGTTGTTGTTGATGTTGTTGTTGTTGTTGTTGTTGTTGTTTATTTGACGTTGTTGTTGTTGTTGTTGTTTATTTAACGTTGTTGTTGTTGTTGTTGTTGTTCATTTGACGTTGTTGTTGTTGTTGTTTATTTGACGTTGTTGTTGTTATTGATGTTGTTTATTTGACGTTGTTGTTGTTGTTGTTTATTTAATGTTGTTGTTATTGATGTTGTTTATTTGACGTTGTTGTTTATTTAATGTTGTTGTTGTTGTTTATTTGACATTGTTGTTGTTGTTGAGGTTGTTGTTGTTGTTTTTTATTTGACATTGTTTTTGTTGTTGTTGTTGACGTTGTTGTTTATTTGACGTTGTTGTTGTTGTTGTTGTTTATTTGACGTTGTTTTAGATGTTGTTGTTTATTTGACGTTGTTTTAGTTGTTGTTGTTTATTTGACGTTGTTGTTGTTGTTGTTTATTTGACGTTGTTGTTGTCGTTTATTTGACGTTGTTGTTGTTGACATTGTTGTTGTTGTTGTTGTTTATTTGACGTTGTTGTTGTTGACATTGTTGTTGTTGTTGTTGTTTATTTGACGTAGTTTTTGTTGTAAACGTTGTTGTTGTTGTTGTTGCTTATTTGACGTTTTTGTTGTTGTTGATGTTGTTGTTGTTGTTGTTGTTGTTGTTGTTGTTTATATGACGTTGTTGTTGTTGTTGTTGTTTATTTAACGTTGTTGTTGTTGTTGTTGTTCATTTGACGTTGTTGTTGTTGTTGTTTATTTGACGTTGTTGTTGTTATTGATGTTGTTTATTTGACGTTGTTGTTGTTGTTGTTTATTTAATGTTGTTGTTATTGATGTTGTTTATTTGACGTTGTTGTTTATTTAATGTTGTTGTTGTTGTTTATTTGACATTGTTGTTGTTGTTGAGGTTGTTGTTGTTGTTTTTTATTTGACGTTGTTGTTGTTATTGATGTTGTTTATTTGACGTTGTTGTTGTTGTTGTTTATTTAATGTTGTTGTTATTGATGTTGTTTATTTGACGTTGTTGTTTATTTAATGTTGTTGTTGTTGTTTATTTGACATTGTTGTTGTTATTGAGGTTGTTGTTGTTGTTTTTTATTTGACATTGTTGTTGTTGTTGTTGTTGTTGACGTTGTTGTTGTTGTTGTTTATTTGACGTTGTTGTTGTTGTTGTTGTTGTTTATTTAACGTTGTTTTAGATGTTGTTGTTTATTTGACGTTGTTGTTGTTGTTGTTTATTTAACGTTGTTTTAGATGTTGTTGTTTATTTGACGGTGTTGTTGTTGTTTATTTAACGTTGTTTTAGATGTTGTTGTTTATTTGACGGTGTTGTTGTTTATTTGACAGTGTTGTTGTTGTTGACGTTGTTGTTGTTGTTGTTTATTTGACATTGTTGTTGTTGTTGTTGACGTTGTTGTTGTTGTTTATTTGACGTTGTTTTAGTTGTTGTTGTTTATTTGACGTTGTTGTTGTTGTTTATTTGACGTTTTTGTTATTGACGTTGTTGTTGTTGTTGTTTATATGACGTTGTTGTTGTTGTTGTTTATTTGACATAGTTGTTGTTGTTGACGTTGTTGTTGTTGTTGTTGTTTATTTGACGTTTTTGTTATTGTTGATGTTGTTGTTGTTAATTATTTGACATTGTTGTTATTGTTTATTTGACGTTGTTGTTGTTGTTTATTTGAAGTTGTTATTATTGTTATTGTTGTTGCTTATTTGACGTTGTTGTTGTTGTTGTTGTTTATTTGATGTTGTTATTGTTGTTTATTTGACGTTGGTTTTGTTGTTGTTTATTTAACGTTGTTGTTGTTGTTGTTGTTTATTTGACGTTGGTGTTGTTGTTGTTTATTTGACGTTGTTGTTGTTGTTGTTATTTATTTGACGTTGTTGTTGTTGTTGTTGTTGTTTATTTGACGTTGTTGTTGTTGTTGTTGTTTATTTGACGTTGTTATTGTTGTTTATTTGACGTTGTTTTTGTTATTTGACGTTGTTGTTGTTGTTGTATTTATTGTTGTTGTTGTTGCTTATTTGACGTTGTTGTTATTGTTGTTGTTTATTTGACGTTGTTGCTGTTGTTTATTTAACGTTGTTGTTGTTGTTGTGGTTGTTTATTTGATGTTGTTGTTGTTGTTGTTTATTTGATGTTGTTGTTGTTGACGTTGTTGTTGTTGTTGTTTATTTGACGTTGTTATTGTTGTTCCTGTTGTTTATTTGACGTTGTTGTTGTTGTTGTTGTTTATTTGACGTTGTTGTTGTTGTTGTTTATTTGACGTTGTTGTTGTTGTTGTTTATTTGACGTTGTTGTTGTTGTTGTTCATTTGACGTTGTTGTTGTTGTTGTTGTTGTTTATTTGACGTTGTTGTTGTTGTTTATTTGACATTGTTGTTGTTGTTGTTTATTTAACATTGTTGTTGTTGTTGTTGACGTTGTAGTTGTTATTTATTTGACATTGTTGTTGTTGTTGTTGGTGTTGTTGTTTATTTGACATTGTTGTTGTTGTTGTTGTTTATTTGACGTTGTTTTAGTTGTTGTTGTTTATTTGGCGTTGTTGTTGTTTATTTGACATTGTTGTTGTTGACATTGTTGTTGTTGTTGTTTATTTGACGTAGTTGTTGTTGATGACGTTGTTGTTGTTGTTGTTTATTTGACGTTGTTGTTGTTGTTGTTTATTTGACGTTGTTGTTGTTGTTATTGTTGTTGTTTATTTGACATTGTTGTTGTTGTTGTTGTTGTTTATTTAATGTTGTTGTTGTTGTTGTTTATTTGACATTGTTGTTGTTTATTTGACGTTGTTGTTGTTGTTTATTTGACGGTGTTGTTGTTGTTTATTGGACGTTGATGTTGTTGTTGTATATTTGACGGTGTTGTTGTTGTTGTTGTTTATTTGACGTTGTTGTTGTTGTTTATTTGACGTTGGTGTTGTTGTTGACGTTGTTGTTGTTGTTGTTTATTTGACGTTGTTGTTGTTGACATAGTTGTTGTTGTTGTTGTTTATTTGACGTTGTTTTAGTTGTTGTTGTTTATTTGACGTTGTTGTTGTTGTTTATTTGACGTTGTTGTTGTCGTTTATTTGACGTTGTTGTTGTTGACATTGTTGTTGTTGTTGTTTATTTGACGTTGTTTTTGTTGTTGTTGTTTATTTGGCGTTGTTGTTGTTGTTTATTTGACATTGTTGTTGTTGACATTGTTGTTGTTGTTGTTGTTGACGTTGTTGTTGTTGTTGTTGTTGTTTATTTGACGTTTTTGTTGTTGTTGATGTTGTTGTTGTTGTCGTTTATTTGACGTTGTTGTTGTTGTTGTTTATTTGACGTTGTTGTTGTTGTTCATTTGACGTTGTTGTTGTTGTTGTTTATTTGACGTTGTTGTTGTTGTTATTGTTGTTTATTTGACGTTGTTGTTGTTGTTGTTTATTTGATGTTGTTGTTGTTGTTGTTTATTTGACATTGTTGTTGTTGTTGACGTTGTTGTTGTTGTTGTTTATTTGACATTGTTGTTGTTGTTGTTGTTGACGTTGTTGGTGTTGTTGTTTATTTGACATTGTTGTTGTTGTTTATTTGACGTTGTTTTAGTTGTTGTTGTTTATTTGACGTTGTTGTTGTTGTTGTTTATTTGACGTTGTTGTTGTCATTTATTTGACGTTGTTGTAGTTGACATTGTTGTTGTTGTTGTTGTTTATTTGACGTTGTTTTTGTTGTTGTTGTTTATTTGGCATTGTTGTTGTTTATTTGACATTGTTGTTGTTGACATTGTTGTTGTTGTTGTTGTTTATTTGACATAGTTTTTGTTGTTGATGTTGTTGTTGTTGTTGTTGTTGCTTATTTGACGTTTTTGTTGTTGTTGATGTTGTTGTTGTTGTTGTTGTTGTTGTTTATTTGACGTTGTTGTTGTTGTTGTTGTTTATTTAACGTTGTTGTTGTTGTTGTTGTTGTTCATTTGACGTTGTTGTTGTTGTTGTTTATTTGACGTTGTTGTTGTTATTGATGTTGTTTATTTGACGTTGTTGTTGTTGTTTATTTAATGTTGTTGTTATTGATGTTGTTTATTTGACGTTGTTGTTTATTTAATGTTGTTGTTGTTGTTTATTTGACATTGTTGTTGTTGTTGAGGTTGTTGTTGTTGTTTTTTATTTGACATTGTTGTTGTTGTTGTTGTTGACGTTGTTGTTGTTGTTGTTTATTTGACGTTGTTGTTGTTGTTGTTGTTTATTTGACGTTGTTTTAGATGTTGTTGTTTATTTGACGTTGTTGTTGTTGTTGTTTATTTAACGTTGTTTTAGATGTTGTTGTTTATTTGACGGTGTTGTTGTTTATTTGACAGTGTTGTTGTTGTTGACGTTGTTGTTGTTGTTGTTTATTTGACATTGTTGTTGTTGTTGTTGACGTTGTTGTTGTTGTTGTTTATTTGACGTTGTTTTAGTTGTTGTTGTTTATTTGACGTTGTTGTTGTTGTTTATTTGACGTTGTTGTTGTTGACATTGTTGTTGTTGTTGTTGTTTATTTGACGTAGTTGTTGTTGTTGAAGTTGTTGTTGTTGTTGTTTATTTGACGTTTTTGTTGTTGTTGATGTTGTTGTTGTTGTTGTTGTTGTTGTTTATTTGACGTTGTTGTTATTGTTGTTTATTTGACGTTGTTGTTGTTGTTGTTTATATGACGTTGTTGTTGTTGTTGTTGTTGTTATTGTTGTTGTTTATTTGACGTTGTTGTTGTTGTTTATTTAATGTTGTTGCTGTTGTTGTTGTTTATTTGACATTGTTGTTGTTGTTGACGTTGTTGTTGTTGTTGTTTATTTGACATTGTTGTTGTTGTTGTTGTTGACGTTGTTGGTGTTGTTGTTTTTTTGGCGTTGTTGTTGTTTATTTGACATTGTTGTTGTTGACATTGTTGTTGTTGTTGTTTATTTGACGTAGTTGTTGTTGATGACGTTGTTGTTGTTGTTGTTTATTTGACGTTGTTGTTGTTGTTGTTTATTTGATGTTGTTGTTGTTGTTATTGTTGTTGTTTATTTGACGTTGTTGTTGTTGTTGTTGTTATTTATTTAATGTTGTTGTTGTTGTTGTTTATTTGACATTGTTGTTGTTTATTTGACGTTGTTGTTGTTGTTTATTTGACGTTGTTGTTGTTGTTTATTGGACGTTGATGTTGTTGTTGTATATTTGACGGTGTTGTTGTTGTTGTTGTTTATTTGACGTTGTTGTTGTTGTTGTTTATTTGACGTTGTTGTTGTTGTTGTTTATTTGACGTTGTTGTTGTTGTTGTTCATTTGACGTTGTTGTTGTTGTTGTTGTTGTTGTTTATTTGACGTTGTTGTTGTTGTTTATTTGACGTTGTTGTTGTTGTTGTTTATTTAACATTGTTGTTGTTGTTGTTGACGTTGTAGTTGTTGTTTATTTGACATTGTTGTTGTTGTTGTTGGTGTTGTTGTTTATTTGACATTGTTGTTGTTGTTGTTGTTTATTTGACGTTGTTTTAGTTGTTGTTGTTTATTTGGCGTTGTTGTTGTTTATTTGACATTGTTGTTGTTGACATTGTTGTTGTTGTTGTTTATTTGACGTAGTTGTTGTTGATGACGTTGTTGTTGTTGTTGTTTATTTGACGTTGTTGTTGTTGTTGTTTATTTGACGTTGTTGTTGTTGTTATTGTTGTTGTTTATTTGACGTTGTTGTTGTTGTTGTTGTTGTTTATTTAATGTTGTTGTTGTTGTTGTTTATTTGACATTGTTGTTGTTTATTTGACGTTGTTGTTGTTGTTTATTTGACGGTGTTGTTGTTGTTTATTGGACGTTGATGTTGTTGTTGTATATTTGACGGTGTTGTTGTTGTTGTTGTTTATTTGACGTTGTTGTTGTTGTTTATTTGACGTTGGTGTTGTTGTTGACGTTGTTGTTGTTGTTGTTTATTTGACGTTGTTGTTGTTGACATAGTTGTTGTTGTTGTTGTTTATTTGACGTTGTTGTTGTTGTTGTTTATTTGACGTTGTTTTAGTTGTTGTTGTTTATTTGACGTTGTTGTTGTTGTTTATTTGACGTTGTTGTTGTCGTTTATTTGACGTTGTTGTTGTTGACATTGTTGTTGTTGTTGTTTATTTGACGTTGTTGTTGTTGACATTGTTGTTGTTGTTGTTGACGTTGTTGTTGTTGTTGTTTATTTGACGTTTTTGTTGTTGTTGATGTTGTTGTTGTTGTTGTCGTTTATTTGACGTTGTTGTTGTTGTTGTTGTTTATTTGACGTTGTTGTTGTTGTTCATTTGACGTTGTTGTTGTTGTTGTTTATTTGACGTTGTTGTTGTTGTTATTGTTGTTTATTTGACGTTGTTGTTGTTGTTGTTTATTTGATGTTGTTGTTGTTGTTGTTTATTTGACATTGTTGTTGTTGTTGACGTTGTTGTTGTTGTTGTTTATTTGACATTGTTGTTGTTGTTGTTGTTGACGTTGTTGGTGTTGTTGTTTATTTGACGTTGTTGTTGTTGTTTATTTGACGTTGTTTTAGTTGTTGTTGTTTATTTGACGTTGTTGTTGTTGTTGTTTATTTGACGTTGTTGTTGTCGTTTATTTGACGTTGTTGTTGTTGACATTGTTGTTGTTGTTGTTTATTTGACGTTGTTTTTGTTGTTGTTGTTTATTTGGCATTGTTGTTGTTTATTTGACATTGTTGTTGTTGACATTGTTGTTGTTGTTGTTGTTTATTTGACATAGTTTTTGTTGTTGATGTTGTTGTTGTTGTTGTTGTTGCTTATTTGACGTTTTTGTTGTTGTTGATGTTGTTGTTGTTGTTGTTGTTGTTGTTTATTTGACGTTGTTGTTGTTGTTGTTGTTTATTTAACGTTGTTGTTGTTGTTGTTGTTCATTTGACGTTGTTGTTGTTGTTGTTTATTTGACGTTGTTGTTGTTATTGATGTTGTTTATTTGACGTTGTTGTTGTTGTTGTTTATTTAATGTTGTTGTTATTGATGTTGTTTATTTGACGTTGTTGTTTATTTAATGTTGTTGTTGTTGTTTATTTGACATTGTTGTTGTTGTTGAGGTTGTTGTTGTTGTTTTTTATTTGACATTGTTGTTGTTGTTGTTGTTGACGTTGTTGTTGTTGTTGTTGTTTATTTGACGTTGTTGTTGTTGTTGTTGTTTATTTGACGTTGTTTTAGATGTTGTTGTTTATTTGACGTTGTTGTTGTTGTTGTTTATTTAACGTTGTTTTAGATGTTGTTGTTTATTTGACGGTGTTGTTGTTTATTTGACAGTGTTGTTGTTGTTGACGTTGTTGTTGTTGTTGTTTATTTGACATTGTTGTTGTTGTTGTTGTTGACGTTGTTGTTGTTGTTTATTTGACGTTGTTTTAGTTGTTGTTGTTTATTTGACGTTGTTGTTGTTGTTTATTTGACGTTGTTGTTGTTGTTGTCTATTTGACGTAGTTGTTGTTGTTGAAGTTGTTGTTGTTGTTGTTTATTTGACGTTTTTGTTGTTGTTGATGTTGTTGTTGTTGTTGTTGTTTATTTGACGTTGTTGTTATTGTTGTTTATTTGACGTTGTTGTTGTTGTTGTTTATATGACGTTGTTGTTGTTGTTGTTGTTATTGTTGTTGTTTATTTGACGTTGTTGTTGTTGTTTATTTGATGTTGTTGCTGTTGTTGTTGTTTATTTGACATTGTTGTTGTTGTTGACGTTGTTGTTGTTGTTGTTTATTTGACATTGTTGTTGTTGTTGTTGTTGACGTTGTTGGTGTTGTTGTTTATTTGGCGTTGTTGTTGTTTATTTGACATTGTTGTTGTTGACATTGTTGTTGTTGTTGTTTATTTGACGTAGTTGTTGTTGATGATGATGTTGTTGTTGTTGTTTATTTGACGTTGTTGTTGTTGTTGTTTATTTGATGTTGTTGTTGTTGTTATTGTTGTTGTTTATTTGACGTTGTTGTTGTTGTTGTTGTTGTTGTTTATTTAATGTTGTTGTTGTTGTTGTTTATTTGACATTGTTGTTGTTTATTTGACGTTGTTGTTGTTGTTTATTTGACGTTGTTGTTGTTGTTTATTGGACGTTGATGTTGTTGTTGTATATTTGACGGTGTTGTTGTTGTTGTTGTTGTTTATTTGACGTTGTTGTTGTTGTTTATTTGACGTTGGTGTTGTTGTTGACGTTGTTGTTGTTGTTGTTTATTTGACGTTGTTGTTGTTGACATAGTTGTTGTTGTTGTTGTTTATTTGACGTTGTTGTTGTTGTTTATTTGACGTTGTTTTAGTTGTTGTTGTTTATTTGACGTTGTTGTTGTTGTTTATTTGACGTTGTTGTTGTCGTTTATTTGACGTTGTTGTTGTTGTTTATTTGACGTTGTTTTTGTTGTTGTTGTTTATTTGGCGTTGTTGTTGTTGTTTATTTGACATTGTTGTTGTTGACATTGTTGTTGTTGTTGTTGTTGACGTTGTTGTTGTTGTTGTTTATTTGACGTTTTTGTTGTTGTTGATGTTGTTGTTGTTGTTGTCGTTTATTTGACGTTGTTGTTGTTGTTGTTGTTTATTTGACGTTGTTGTTGTTGTTCATTTGACGTTGTTGTTGTTGTTGTTTATTTGACGTTGTTGTTGTTGTTATTGTTGTTTATTTGACGTTGTTGTTGTTGTTTATTTGATGTTGTTGTTGTTGTTGTTTATTTGACATTGTTGTTGTTGTTGACGTTGTTGTTGTTGTTGTTTATTTGACATTGTTGTTGTTGTTGTTGTTGACGTTGTTGGTGTTGTTGTTTATTTGACGTTGTTGTTGTTGTTTATTTGACGTTGTTTTAGTTGTTGTTGTTTATTTGACGTTGTTGTTGTTGTTGTTTATTTGACGTTGTTGTTGTCGTTTATTTGACGTTGTTGTTGTTGACATTGTTGTTGTTGTTGTTTATTTGACGTTGTTTTTGTTGTTGTTGTTTATTTGGCATTGTTGTTGTTTATTTGACATTGTTGTTGTTGACATTGTTGTTGTTGTTGTTGTTTATTTGACATAGTTTTTGTTGTTGACGTTGTTGTTGTTGTTGTTGTTGTTGCTTATTTGACGTTTTTGTTGTTGTTGATGTTGTTGTTGTTGTTGTTGTTGTTGTTGTTTATTTGACGTTGTTGTTGTTGTTGTTGTTGTTTATTTAACGTTGTTGTTGTTGTTGTTGTTGTTCATTTGACGTTGTTGTTGTTGTTGTTTATTTGACGTTGTTGTTGTTATTGATGTTGTTTATTTGACGTTGTTGTTGTTGTTGTTTATTTAATGTTGTTGTTATTGATGTTGTTTATTTGACGTTGTTGTTTATTTAATGTTGTTGTTGTTGTTTATTTGACATTGTTGTTGTTGTTGAGGTTGTTGTTGTTGTTTTTTATTTGACATTGTTGTTGTTGTTGTTGTTGACGTTGTTGTTGTTGTTGTTGTTTATTTGACGTTGTTGTTGTTGTTGTTGTTTATTTGACGTTGTTTTAGATGTTGTTGTTTATTTGACGTTGTTGTTGTTGTTGTTTATTTAACATTGTTTTAGATGTTGTTGTTTATTTGACGGTGTTGTTGTTTATTTGACAGTGTTGTTGTTGTTGACGTTGTTGTTGTTTATTTGACATTGTTGTTGTTGTTGTTGACGTTGTTGTTGTTGTTTATTTGACGTTGTTTTAGTTGTTGTTGTTTATTTGACGTTGTTGTTGTTGTTTATTTGACGTTGTTGTTGTTGTTGTTGTTTATTTGACGTAGTTGTTGTTGTTGAAGTTGTTGTTGTTGTTGTTTATTTGACGTTTTTGTTGTTGTTGATGTTGTTGTTGTTGTTGTTGTTTATTTGACGTTGTTGTTATTGTTGTTTATTTGACGTTGTTGTTGTTGTTGTTTATATGACGTTGTTGTTGTTGTTGTTGTTATTGTTGTTGTTTATTTGATGTTGTTGTTGTTGTTTATTTGATGTCGTTGCTGTTGTTGTTGTTTATTTGACATTGTTGTTGTTGTTGACGTTGTTGTTGTTGTTGTTTATTTGACATTGTTGTTGTTGTTGTTGTTGACGTTGTTGGTGTTGTTGTTTATTTGACGTTGTTGTTGTTGTTGTTTATTTGACGTTGTTTTAGTTTTTGTTGTTTATTTGACGTTGTTGTTGTTTATTTGACGTTGTTGTTGTTGTTTATTTGACGTTGTTGTTGACATTGTTGTTGTTGTTTATTTGACGTAGTTGTTGTTGTTGACGTTGTTGTTGTTGTTTATTTGACGTTTTTGTTATTGTTAATGTTGTTGTTGTTGTTGTTGTTTATTTGACGTTGTTGTTATTGTTGTTTATTTGACGTTGTTGTTGTTGTTTATATGACGTTGTTGTTGTTGTTGTTATTGTTGTTTATTTGACGTTGTTGTTGTTGTTGTTTATTTGATGTTGTTGTTGTTGTTTATTTGACATTGTTGTTGTTGTTGACGTTGTTGTTGTTGTTGTTTATTTGACATTGTTGTTGTTGTTGTTGTTGACGTTGTTGGTGTTGTTGTTTATTTGACATTGTTGTTGTTGTTTATTTGACGTTGTTTTAGTTGTTGTTGTTTATTTGACGTTGTTGTTGTTGTTGTTTATTTGACGTTGTTGTTGTCGTTTATTTGACGTTGTTGTTGTTGACATTGTTGTTGTTGTTGTTGTTTATTTGACGTTGTTTTTGTTGTTGTTGTTTATTTGGCATTGTTGTTGTTTATTTGACATTGTTGTTGTTGACATTGTTGTTGTTGTTGTTGTTTATTTGACGTAGATTTTGTTGTTGACGTTGTTGTTGTTGTTGTTGTTGCTTATTTGACGTTTTTGTTGTTGTTGATGTTGTTGTTGTTGTTGTTGTTGTTTATTTGACGTTGTTGTTGTTGTTGTTGTTTATTTAACGTTGTTGTTGTTGTTGTTGTTCATTTGACGTTGTTGTTGTTGTTGTTTATTTGACGTTGTTGTTGTTATTGATGTTGTTTATTTGACGTTGTTGTTGTTGTTGTTTATTTAATGTTGTTGTTATTGATGTTGTTTATTTGACGTTGTTGTTTATTTAATGTTGTTGTTGTTGTTTATTTGACATTGTTGTTGTTGTTGAGGTTGTTGTTGTTGTTTTTTATTTGACATTGTTGTTGTTGTTGTTGTTGTTGACGTTGTTGTTGTTGTTGTTTATTTGACGTTGTTGTTGTTGTTGTTGTTTATTTGACGTTGTTTTAGATGTTGTTGTTTATTTGACGTTGTTGTTGTTGTTGTTTATTTAACGTTGTTTTAGATGTTGTTGTTTATTTGACGGTGTTGTTGTTTATTTGACAGTGTTGTTGTTGTTGACGTTGTTGTTGTTGTTGTTTATTTGACATTGTTGTTGTTGTTGTTGTTGACGTTGTTGTTGTTGTTTATTTGACGTTGTTTTAGTTGTTGTTGTTTATTTGACGTTGTTGTTGTTGTTTATTTGACGTTGTTGTTGTTGTTGTTGTCTATTTGACGTAGTTGTTGTTGTTGAAGTTGTTGTTGTTGTTGTTTATTTGACGTTTTTGTTGTTGTTGATGTTGTTGTTGTTGTTGTTGTTTATTTGACGTTGTTGTTATTGTTGTTTATTTGACGTTGTTGTTGTTGTTGTTTATATGACGTTGTTGTTGTTGTTGTTGTTATTGTTGTTGTTTATTTGACGTTGTTTTAGTTGTTGTTGTTTATTTGACGTTGTTGTTGTTGTTTATTTGACGTTTTTGTTATTGACATTGTTGTTGTTGTTGTTTATATGACGTTGTTGTTGTTGTTGTTTATTTGACATAGTTGTTGTTGTTGACGTTGTTGTTGTTGTTGTTGTTTATTTGACGTTTTTGTTATTGTTGATGTTGTTGTTGTTAATTATTTGACATTGTTGTTATTGTTTATTTGACGTTGTTGTTGTTGTTTATTTGAAGTTGTTATTATTGTTATTGTTGTTGTTTATTTGACGTTGTTGTTGTTGTTGTTGTTTATTTGATGTTGTTGTTGTTGTTTATTTGACGTTGGTTTTGTTGTTGTTTATTTAACGTTGTTGTTGTTGTTGTTGTTTATTTGACGTTGGTGTTGTTGTTGTTTATTTGACGTTGTTGTTGTTGTTGTTATTTATTTGACGTTGTTGTTGTTGTTGTTGTTTATTTGACGTTGTTGTTGTTGTTGTTGTTGTTTATTTGACGTTGTTATCGTTGTTTATTTGACGTTGTTTTTGTTATTTGACGTTGTTGTTGTTGTATTTATTGTTGTTGTTGTTGCTTATTTGACGTTGTTGTTATTGTTGTTGTTTATTTGACGTTGTTGCTGTTGTTTATTTAACGTTGTTGTTGTTGTTGTGGTTGTTTATTTGATGTTGTTGTTGTTGTTGTTTATTTGACGTTGTTGTTGTTGACGTTGTTGTTGTTGTTGTTTATTTGACGTTGTTATTGTTGTTCCTGTTGTTTATTTGACGTTGTTGTTGTCGTTGTTGTTGTTTATTTGACGTTGTTGTTGTTGTTGTTGTTTATTTGACGTTGTTGTTGTTGTTGTTTATTTGACGTTGTTGTTGTTGTTCATTTGACGTTGTTGTTGTTGTTGTTGTTGTTTATTTGACGTTGTTGTTGTTGACATTGTTGTTGTTGTTGTTGTTTATTTGACGTAGTTGTTGTTGTTGAAGTTGTTGTTGTTGTTGTTTATTTGACGTTTTTGTTGTTGTTGATGTTGTTGTTGTTGTTGTTGTTTATTTGACGTTGTTGTTATTGTTGTTTATTTGACGTTGTTGTTGTTGTTGTTTATATGACGTTGTTGTTGTTGTTGTTGTTGTTATTGTTGTTGTTTATTTGACGTTGTTGTTGTTGTTTATTTAATGTTGTTGCTGTTGTTGTTGTTTATTTGACATTGTTGTTGTTGTTGACGTTGTTGTTGTTGTTGTTTATTTGACATTGTTGTTGTTGTTGTTGTTGACGTTGTTGGTGTTGTTGTTTTTTTGGCGTTGTTGTTGTTTATTTGACATTGTTGTTGTTGACATTGTTGTTGTTGTTGTTTATTTGACGTAGTTGTTGTTGATGACGTTGTTGTTGTTGTTGTTTATTTGACGTTGTTGTTGTTGTTGTTTATTTGATGTTGTTGTTGTTGTTATTGTTGTTGTTTATTTGACGTTGTTGTTGTTGTTGTTGTTGTTATTTATTTAATGTTGTTGTTGTTGTTGTTTATTTGACATTGTTGTTGTTTATTTGACGTTGTTGTTGTTGTTTATTTGACGTTGTTGTTGTTGTTTATTGGACGTTGATGTTGTTGTTGTATATTTGACGGTGTTGTTGTTGTTGTTGTTTATTTGACGTTGTTGTTGTTGTTGTTTATTTGACGTTGTTGTTGTTATTGTTTATTTGACGTTGTTGTTGTTGTTGTTCATTTGACGTTGTTGTTGTTGTTGTTGTTGTTGTTTATTTGACGTTGTTGTTGTTGTTTATTTGACGTTGTTGTTGTTGTTGTTTATTTAACATTGTTGTTGTTGTTGTTGACGTTGTAGTTGTTGTTTATTTGACATTGTTGTTGTTGTTGTTGGTGTTGTTGTTTATTTGACATTGTTGTTGTTGTTGTTGTTTATTTGACGTTGTTTTAGTTGTTGTTGTTTATTTGGCGTTGTTGTTGTTTATTTGACATTGTTGTTGTTGACATTGTTGTTGTTGTTGTTTATTTGACGTAGTTGTTGTTGATGACGTTGTTGTTGTTGTTGTTTATTTGACGTTGTTGTTGTTGTTGTTTATTTGACGTTGTTGTTGTTGTTATTGTTGTTGTTTATTTGACGTTGTTGTTGTTGTTGTTGTTGTTGTTTATTTAATGTTGTTGTTGTTGTTGTTTATTTGACATTGTTGTTGTTTATTTGACGTTGTTGTTGTTGTTTATTTGACGGTGTTGTTGTTGTTTATTGGACGTTGATGTTGTTGTTGTATATTTGACGGTGTTGTTGTTGTTGTTGTTTATTTGACGTTGTTGTTGTTGTTTATTTGACGTTGGTGTTGTTGTTGACGTTGTTGTTGTTGTTGTTTATTTGACGTTGTTGTTGTTGACATAGTTGTTGTTGTTGTTGTTGTTTATTTGACGTTGTTGTTGTTGTTGTTTATTTGACGTTGTTTTAGTTGTTGTTGTTTATTTGACGTTGTTGTTGTTGTTTATTTGACGTTGTTGTTGTCGTTTATTTGACGTTGTTGTTGTTGACATTGTTGTTGTTGTTGTTTATTTGACGTTGTTGTTGTTGACATTGTTGTTGTTGTTGTTGACGTTGTTGTTATTGTTGTTTATTTGACGTTTTTGTTGTTGTTGATGTTGTTGTTGTTGTTGTCGTTTATTTGACGTTGTTGTTGTTGTTGTTGTTTATTTGACGTTGTTGTTGTTGTTCATTTGACGTTGTTGTTGTTGTTGTTTATTTGACGTTGTTGTTGTTGTTATTGTTGTTTATTTGACGTTGTTGTTGTTGTTGTTTATTTGATGTTGTTGTTGTTGTTGTTTATTTGACATTGTTGTTGTTGTTGACGTTGTTGTTGTTGTTGTTTATTTGACATTGTTGTTGTTGTTGTTGTTGACGTTGTTGGTGTTGTTGTTTATTTGACGTTGTTGTTGTTGTTTATTTGACGTTGTTTTAGTTGTTGTTGTTTATTTGACGTTGTTGTTGTTGTTGTTTATTTGACGTTGTTGTTGTCGTTTATTTGACGTTGTTGTTGTTGACATTGTTGTTGTTGTTGTTTATTTGACGTTGTTTTTGTTGTTGTTGTTTATTTGGCATTGTTGTTGTTTATTTGACATTGTTGTTGTTGACATTGTTGTTGTTGTTGTTGTTTATTTGACATAGTTTTTGTTGTTGATGTTGTTGTTGTTGTTGTTGTTGCTTATTTGACGTTTTTGTTGTTGTTGATGTTGTTGTTGTTGTTGTTGTTGTTTATTTGACGTTGTTGTTGTTGTTGTTGTTTATTTAACGTTGTTGTTGTTGTTGTTGTTCATTTGACGTTGTTGTTGTTGTTGTTTATTTGACGTTGTTGTTGTTATTGATGTTGTTTATTTGACGTTGTTGTTGTTGTTGTTTATTTAATGTTGTTGTTATTGATGTTGTTTATTTGACGTTGTTGTTTATTTAATGTTGTTGTTGTTGTTTATTTGACATTGTTGTTGTTGTTGAGGTTGTTGTTGTTGTTTTTTATTTGACATTGTTGTTGTTGTTGTTGTTGACGTTGTTGTTGTTGTTGTTGTTTATTTGACGTTGTTGTTGTTGTTGTTGTTTATTTGACGTTGTTTTAGATGTTGTTGTTTATTTGACGTTGTTGTTGTTGTTGTTTATTTAACGTTGTTTTAGATGTTGTTGTTTATTTGACGGTGTTGTTGTTTATTTGACAGTGTTGTTGTTGTTGACGTTGTTGTTGTTGTTGTTGTTTATTTGACATTGTTGTTGTTGTTGTTGTTGACGTTGTTGTTGTTGTTTATTTGACGTTGTTTTAGTTGTTGTTGTTTATTTGACGTTGTTGTTGTTGTTTATTTGACGTTGTTGTTGTTGTTGTTGTCTATTTGACGTAGTTGTTGTTGTTGAAGTTGTTGTTGTTGTTGTTTATTTGACGTTTTTGTTGTTGTTGATGTTGTTGTTGTTGTTGTTGTTTATTTGACGTTGTTGTTATTGTTGTTTATTTGACGTTGTTGTTGTTGTTGTTTATATGACGTTGTTGTTGTTGTTGTTGTTATTGTTGTTGTTTATTTGACGTTGTTGTTGTTGTTTATTTGATGTTGTTGCTGTTGTTGTTGTTTATTTGACATTGTTGTTGTTGTTGACGTTGTTGTTGTTGTTGTTTATTTGACATTGTTGTTGTTGTTGTTGTTGACGTTGTTGGTGTTGTTGTTTATTTGGCGTTGTTGTTGTTTATTTGACATTGTTGTTGTTGACATTGTTGTTGTTGTTGTTTATTTGACGTAGTTGTTGTTGATGATGTTGTTGTTGTTGTTGTTTATTTGACGTTGTTGTTGTTGTTGTTTATTTGATGTTGTTGTTGTTGTTATTGTTGTTGTTTATTTGACGTTGTTGTTGTTGTTGTTGTTTATTTAATGTTGTTGTTGTTGTTGTTTATTTGACATTGTTGTTGTTTATTTGACGTTGTTGTTGTTGTTTATTTGACGTTGTTGTTGTTGTTTATTGGACGTTGATGTTGTTGTTGTATATTTGACGGTGTTGTTGTTGTTGTTGTTTATTTGACGTTGTTGTTGTTGTTTATTTGACGTTGGTGTTGTTGTTGACGTTGTTGTTGTTGTTGTTGTTTATTTGACGTTGTTGTTGTTGACATAGTTGTTGTTGTTGTTGTTTATTTGACGTTGTTGTTGTTGTTTATTTGACGTTGTTTTAGTTGTTGTTGTTTATTTGACGTTGTTGTTGTTGTTTATTTGACGTTGTTGTTGTCGTTTATTTGACGTTGTTGTTGTTGACATTAATGTTGTTGTTGTTTATTTGACGTTGTTTTTGTTGTTGTTGTTTATTTGGCGTTGTTGTTGTTGTTTATTTGACATTGTTGTTGTTGACATTGTTGTTGTTGTTGTTGTTGACGTTGTTGTTGTTGTTGTTTATTTGACGTTTTTGTTGTTGTTGATGTTGTTGTTGTTGTTGTCGTTTATTTGACGTTGTTGTTGTTGTTGTTGTTTATTTGACGTTGTTGTTGTTGTTCATTTGACGTTGTTGTTGTTGTTGTTTATTTGACGTTGTTGTTGTTGTTATTGTTGTTTATTTGACGTTGTTGTTGTTGTTTATTTGATGTTGTTGTTGTTTATTTGACATTGTTGTTGTTGTTGACGTTGTTGTTGTTGTTGTTTATTTGACATTGTTGTTGTTGTTGTTGTTGACGTTGTTGGTGTTGTTGTTTATTTGACGTTGTTGTTGTTGTTTATTTGACGTTGTTTTAGTTGTTGTTGTTTATTTGACGTTGTTGTTGTTGTTGTTTATTTGACGTTGTTGTTGTCGTTTATTTGACGTTGTTGTTGTTGACATTGTTGTTGTTGTTGTTTATTTGACGTTGTTTTTGTTGTTGTTGTTTATTTGGCATTGTTGTTGTTTATTTGACATTGTTGTTGTTGACATTGTTGTTGTTGTTGTTGTTTATTTGACATAGTTTTTGTTGTTGACGTTGTTGTTGTTGTTGTTGTTGTTGCTTATTTGACGTTTTTGTTGTTGTTGATGTTGTTGTTGTTGTTGTTGTTGTTGTTGTTTATTTGACGTTGTTGTTGTTGTTGTTGTTGTTTATTTAACGTTGTTGTTGTTGTTGTTGTTCATTTGACGTTGTTGTTGTTGTTGTTTATTTGACGTTGTTGTTGTTATTGATGTTGTTTATTTGACTTTGTTGTTGTTGTTGTTTATTTAATGTTGTTGTTATTGATGTTGTTTATTTGACGTTGTTGTTTATTTAATGTTGTTGTTGTTGTTTATTTGACATTGTTGTTGTTGTTGAGGTTGTTGTTGTTGTTTTTTATTTGACATTGTTGTTGTTGTTGTTGTTGACGTTGTTGTTGTTGTTGTTGTTTATTTGACGTTGTTGTTGTTGTTGTTGTTGTTTATTTGACGTTGTTTTAGATGTTGTTGTTTATTTGACGTTGTTGTTGTTGTTGTTTATTTAACATTGTTTTAGATGTTGTTGTTTATTTGACGGTGTTGTTGTTTATTTGACAGTGTTGTTGTTGTTGACGTTGTTGTTGTTGTTGTTTATTTGACATTGTTGTTGTTGTTGTTGACGTTGTTGTTGTTGTTTATTTGACGTTGTTTTAGTTGTTGTTGTTTATTTGACGTTGTTGTTGTTGTTTATTTGACGTTGTTGTTGTTGACATTGTTGTTGTTGTTGTTGTTTATTTGACGTAGTTGTTGTTGTTGAAGTTGTTGTTGTTGTTGTTTATTTGACGTTTTTGTTGTTGTTGATGTTGTTGTTGTTGTTGTTGTTTATTTGACGTTGTTGTTATTGTTGTTTATTTGACGTTGTTGTTGTTGTTGTTTATATGACGTTGTTGTTGTTGTTGTTGTTATTGTTGTTGTTTATTTGATGTTGTTGTTGTTGTTTATTTGATGTCGTTGCTGTTGTTGTTGTTTATTTGACATTGTTGTTGTTGTTGACGTTGTTGTTGTTGTTGTTTATTTGACATTGTTGTTGTTGTTGTTGTTGACGTTGTTGGTGTTGTTGTTTATTTGACGTTGTTGTTGTTGTTGTTTATTTGACGTTGTTTTAGTTTTTGTTGTTTATTTGACGTTGTTGTTGTTTATTTGACGTTGTTGTTGTTGTTTATTTGACGTTGTTGTTGACATTGTTGTTGTTGTTTATTTGACGTAGTTGTTGTTGTTGACGTTGTTGTTGTTGTTTATTTGACGTTTTTGTTATTGTTAATGTTGTTGTTGTTGTTGTTGTTTATTTGACGTTGTTGTTATTGTTGTTTATTTGACGTTGTTGTTGTTGTTTATATGACGTTGTTGTTGTTGTTGTTATTGTTGTTTATTTGACGTTGTTGTTGTTGTTGTTTATTTGATGTTGTTGTTGTTGTTTATTTGACATTGTTGTTGTTGTTGACGTTGTTGTTGTTGTTGTTTATTTGACATTGTTGTTGTTGTTGTTGTTGACGTTGTTGGTGTTGTTGTTTATTTGACGTTGTTGTTGTTGTTTATTTGACGTTGTTTTAGTTGTTGTTGTTTATTTGACGTTGTTGTTGTTGTTGTTTATTTGACGTTGTTGTTGTCGTTTATTTGACGTTGTTGTTGTTGACATTGTTGTTGTTGTTGTTGTTTATTTGACGTTGTTTTTGTTGTTGTTGTTTATTTGGCATTGTTGTTGTTTATTTGACATTGTTGTTGTTGACATTGTTGTTGTTGTTGTTGTTTATTTGACGTAGTTTTTGTTGTTGACGTTGTTGTTGTTGTTGTTGTTGCTTATTTGACGTTTTTGTTGTTGTTGATGTTGTTGTTGTTGTTGTTGTTGTTTATTTGACGTTGTTGTTGTTGTTGTTGTTTATTTAACGTTGTTGTTGTTGTTGTTGTTCATTTGACGTTGTTGTTGTTGTTGTTTATTTGACGTTGTTGTTGTTATTGATGTTGTTTATTTGACGTTGTTGTTGTTGTTGTTTATTTAATGTTGTTGTTATTGATGTTGTTTATTTGACGTTGTTGTTTATTTAATGTTGTTGTTGTTGTTTATTTGACATTGTTGTTGTTGTTGAGGTTGTTGTTGTTGTTTTTTATTTGACATTGTTGTTGTTGTTGTTGTTGTTGACGTTGTTGTTGTTGTTGTTTATTTGACGTTGTTGTTGTTGTTGTTGTTTATTTGACGTTGTTTTAGATGTTGTTGTTTATTTGACGTTGTTGTTGTTGTTGTTTATTTAACGTTGTTTTAGATGTTGTTGTTTATTTGACGGTGTTGTTGTTTATTTGACAGTGTTGTTGTTGTTGACGTTGTTGTTGTTGTTGTTTATTTGACATTGTTGTTGTTGTTGTTGACGTTGTTGTTGTTGTTTATTTGACGTTGTTTTAGTTGTTGTTGTTTATTTGACGTTGTTGTTGTTGTTTATTTGACGTTTTTGTTATTGACATTGTTGTTGTTGTTGTTTATATGACGTTGTTGTTGTTGTTGTTTATTTGACATAGTTGTTGTTGTTGACGTTGTTGTTGTTGTTGTTGTTTATTTGACGTTTTTGTTATTGTTGATGTTGTTGTTGTTAATTATTTGACATTGTTGTTATTGTTTATTTGACGTTGTTGTTGTTGTTTATTTGAAGTTGTTATTATTGTTATTGTTGTTGTTTATTTGACGTTGTTGTTGTTGTTGTTGTTGTTGTTTATTTGATGTTGTTGTTGTTGTTTATTTGACGTTGGTTTTGTTGTTGTTTATTTAACGTTGTTGTTGTTGTTGTTGTTTATTTGACGTTGGTGTTGTTGTTGTTTATTTGACGTTGTTGTTGTTGTTGTTATTTATTTGACGTTGTTGTTGTTGTTGTTGTTTATTTGACGTTGTTGTTGTTGTTGTTGTTGTTTATTTGACGTTGTTATCGTTGTTTATTTGACGTTGTTTTTGTTATTTGACGTTGTTGTTGTTGTATTTATTGTTGTTGTTGTTGCTTATTTGACGTTGTTGTTATTGTTGTTGTTTATTTGACGTTGTTGCTGTTGTTTATTTAACGTTGTTGTTGTTGTTGTGGTTGTTTATTTGATGTTGTTGTTGTTGTTGTTTATTTGACGTTGTTGTTGTTGACGTTGTTGTTGTTGTTGTTTATTTGACGTTGTTATTGTTGTTCCTGTTGTTTATTTGACGTTGTTGTTGTCGTTGTTGTTGTTTATTTGACGTTGTTGTTGTTGTTGTTGTTTATTTGACGTTGTTGTTGTTGTTGTTTATTTGACGTTGTTGTTGTTGTTCATTTGACGTTGTTGTTGTTGTTGTTGTTGTTTATTTGACGTTGTTGTTGTTGTTGTTTATTTGACGTTGTTGTTGTTGTTGTTTATTTAACATTGTTGTTGTTGTTGTTGACGTTGTAGTTGTTGTTTATTTGACATTGTTGTTGTTGTTGTTGGTGTTGTTGTTTATTTGACATTGTTGTTGTTGTTGTTGTTTATTTGACGTTGTTTTAGTTGTTGTTGTTTATTTGGCGTTGTTGTTGTTTATTTGACATTGTTGTTGTTGACATTGTTGTTGTTGTTGTTTATTTGACGTAGTTGTTGTTGATGACGTTGTTGTTGTTGTTGTTTATTTGACGTTGTTGTTGTTGTTGTTTATTTGACGTTGTTGTTGTTGTTATTGTTGTTGTTTATTTGACGTTGTTGTTGTTGTTGTTGTTGTTGTTGTTTATTTAATGTTGTTGTTGTTGTTTATTTGACATTGTTGTTGTTTATTTGACGTTGTTGTTGTTGTTTATTTGACGTTGTTGTTGTTGTTTATTGGACGTTGATGTTGTTGTTGTATATTTGACGGTGTTGTTGTTGTTGGTGTTTATTTGACGTTGTTGTTGTTGTTTATTTGACGTTGGTGTTGTTGTTGACGTTGTTGTTGTTGTTGTTTATTTGACGTTGTTGTTGTTGACATAGTTGTTGTTGTTGTTGTTTATTTGACGTTGTTGTTGTTGTTTATTTGACGTTGTTTTAGTTGTTGTTGTTTATTTGACGTTGTTGTTGTTGTTTATTTGACGTTGTTGTTGTCGTTTATTTGACGTTGTTGTTGTTGACATTGTTGTTGTTGTTGTTTATTTGACGTTGTTTTTGTTGTTGTTGTTTATTTGGCGTTGTTGTTGTTGTTTATTTGACATTGTTGTTGTTGACATTGTTGTTGTTGTTGTTGTTGACGTTGTTGTTGTTGTTGTTTATTTGACGTTTTTGTTGTTGTTGATGTTGTTGTTGTTGTTGTCGTTTATTTGACGTTGTTGTTGTTGTTGTTGTTTATTTGACGTTGTTGTTGTTGTTCATTTGACGTTGTTGTTGTTGTTGTTTATTTGACGTTGTTGTTGTTATTGATGTTGTTTATTTGACGTTGTTGTTGTTGTTGTTTATTTAATGTTGTTGTTATTGATGTTGTTTATTTGACGTTGTTGTTGTTGTTGTTTATTTAATGTTGTTGTTGTTGTTTATTTGACATTGTTGTTGTTGTTTATTTAATGTTGTTGTTGTTGTTTATTTGACATTGTTGTTGTTGTTTATTTAATGTTGTTGTTGTTGTTTATTTGACATTGTTGTTTATTTGACGTTGGTGTTGTTGTTGACGTTGTTGTTGTTGTTGTTGTTTATTTGACGTTGTTGTTGTTGACATAGTTGTTGTTGTTGTTTATTTCACGTTGTTGATGTTGTTGATGTTGTTGTTTATTTGACGTTGTAGTTGTTGTTTATTTGACGTTGTTGTTGTTAATGACATTGTTGTTGTTGTTTATTTGACGTTATTGTTGTTTATTTGACATTGTTGTTGTTGTTGACGTTGTTGTTGTTGTTGTTTATTTGACATTGTTGTTGTTGTTGTTGTTGACGTTCTTGGTTTTGTTGTTTATTTGACGTTGTTGTTGTTGTTGTTTATTTGACGTTGTTTTAGTTGTTGTTGTTTATTTGACGTTGTTGTTGTTGTTTATTTGACGTTGTTGTTGTTGACATTGTTGTTGTTGTTTATTTGACGTAGTTGTTGTTGTTGACGTTGTTGTTGTTGTTTATTTGACGTTTTTGTTATTGTTGATGTTGTTGTTGTTGTTGTTTATTTGACGTTGTTGTTATTGTTGTTTATTTGACGTTGTTGTTGTTGTTTATATGACGTTGTTGTTGTTGTTGTTATTGTTGTTATTTATTTGACGTTGTTGTTGTTGTTGTTTATTTGATGTTGTTGTTGTTGTTTATTTGACATTGTTGTTGTTGTTGACGTTGTTGTTGTTGTTGTTTATTTGACATTGTTGTTGTTGTTGACGTTGTTGGTGTTGTTGTTTATTTGACGTTGTTGTTGTTGTTGTTTATTTGACGTTGTTTTAGTTGTTGTTGTTTATTTGACGTTGTTGTTGTTGTTTATTTGACGTTGTTGTTGTCGTTTATTTGACGTTGTTGTTGTTGACATTGTTGTTGTTGTTGTTGTTGTTTATTTGACGTAGTTTTTGTTGTTGACGTTGTTGTTGTTGTTGTTGTTTATTTGACGTTTTTGTTGTTGTTGATGTTGTTGTTGTTGTTGTTGTTTATTTGACGTTGTTGTTGTTGTTATTGTTTATTTGACGTTGTTGTTGTTGTTGTTGTTCATTTGACGTTGTTGTTGTTGTTGTTTATTTGACGTTGTTGTTGTTATTGATGTTGTTTATTTGACGTTGTTGTTGTTGTTGTTTATTTAATGTTGTTGTTATTGATGTTGTTTATTTGACGTTGTTGTTGTTGTTGTTTATTTAATGTTATTGTTGTTGTTTATTTGACATTGTTGTTGTTGTTGACGTTGTTGTTGTTGTTTTTTATTTGACATTGTTGTTGTTGTTGTTGACGTTGTTGTTGTTGTTGTTTATTTGACGTTGTTGTTGTTGTTGTTGTTGTTGTTGTTGTTTATTTGACGTTGTTTTAGATGTTGTTGTTTATTTGACGTTGTTGTTGTTGTTGTTTATTTAACGTTGTTTTAGATGTTGTTGTTTATTTGACGGTGTTGTTGTTTATTTGACAGTGTTGTTGTTGTTGACGTTGTTGTTGTTGTTGTTTATTTGACATTGTTGTTGTTGTTGTTGACGTTGTTGTTGCTGTTGTTTATTTGACGTTGTTTTAGTTGTTGTTGTTTATTTGACGTTGTTGTTGTTGTTTATTTGACGTTTTTGTTATTGACATTGTTGTTGTTGTTGTTTATATGACGTTGTTGTTGTTGATGTTGTTGTTGTTTATTTGACATAGTTGTTGTTGTTGACGTTGTTGTTGTTGTTGTTGTTTATTTGACGTTTTTGTTATTGTTGATGTTGTTGTTGTTAATTATTTGACGTTGTTGTTATTGTTTATTTGACGTTGTTGTTGTTGTTTATTTGAAGTTGTTATTATTGTTATTGTTGTTGTTTATTTGACGTTGTTGTTGTTGTTGTTTATTTGATGTTGTTGTTGTTGTTTATTTGACGTTGGTTTTGTTGTTGTTTATTTAACGTTGTTGCTGTTGTTATTGTTTATTTGACGTTGTTGTTGTTGTTTATTTGACGTTGTTATTGTTGTTTATTTGACGTTGTTTTTGTTATTTGACGTTGTTGTTGTTGTTGTTGTTGTATTTGTTGTTGTTGTTGTTGTTGCATATTATACGTTGTTGTTATTGTTGTTGTTTATTTGACGTTGTTATTGTTGTTGTTTATTTGACGTTGTTGTTGTTGTTGTTTATTTGATGTTGTTGTTGTTGTTTATTTGACGTTGTTGTTGTTGACGTTGTTGTTGTTGTTGTTGTTGTTTATTTGACGTTGTTATTGTTGTTGCTGTTGTTTATTTGACGTTGTTGTTGTCATTGTTGTTGTTTATTTGACGTTGTTGTTGTTGTTGTTTATTTGACGTTATTGTTGTTGTTGTTGTTATTTATTTGACGTTGTTGTTGTTGTTTATTTGACGTTGTTGTTGTTGTTTATTTGACGTTGTTGTTGTTGTTGTTTATTTGACGTTGTTGTTGTTGTTGTTTATTTGACGTTGTTGTTATTGTTGACGTTGTTGTTGTTGTTTATTTGACATTGTTGTTGTTGTTGGTGTTGTTGTTTATTTGACGTTGTTGTTGTTGTTGACGTTGTTGTTGTTGTTGTTTATTTGACATTGTTGTTGTTGTTGTTGTTGACGTTGTTGGTGTTGTTGTTTATTTGACGTTGTTGTTGTTGTTGTTTATTTGACGTTGTTTTAGTTTTTGTTGTTTATTTGACGTTGTTGTTGTTTATTTGACGTTGTTGTTGTTGTTTATTTGACGTTGTTGTTGACATTGTTGTTGTTGTTTATTTGACGTAGTTGTTGTTGTTGACGTTGTTGTTGTTGTTTATTTGACGTTTTTGTTATTGTTAATGTTGTTGTTGTTGTTGTTGTTTATTTGACGTTGTTGTTATTGTTGTTTATTTGACGTTGTTGTTGTTGTTTATATGACGTTGTTGTTGTTGTTGTTATTGTTGTTTATTTGACGTTGTTGTTGTTGTTGTTTATTTGATGTTGTTGTTGTTGTTTATTTGACATTGTTGTTGTTGTTGACGTTGTTGTTGTTGTTGTTTATTTGACATTGTTGTTGTTGTTGTTGTTGACGTTGTTGGTGTTGTTGTTTATTTGACGTTGTTGTTGTTGTTTATTTGACGTTGTTTTAGTTGTTGTTGTTTATTTGACGTTGTTGTTGTTGTTGTTTATTTGACGTTGTTGTTGTCGTTTATTTGACGTTGTTGTTGTTGACATTGTTGTTGTTGTTGTTGTTTATTTGACGTTGTTTTTGTTGTTGTTGTTTATTTGGCATTGTTGTTGTTTATTTGACATTGTTGTTGTTGACATTGTTGTTGTTGTTGTTGTTTATTTGACGTAGTTTTTGTTGTTGACGTTGTTGTTGTTGTTGTTGTTGCTTATTTGACGTTTTTGTTGTTGTTGATGTTGTTGTTGTTGTTGTTGTTGTTTATTTGACGTTGTTGTTGTTGTTGTTGTTTATTTAACGTTGTTGTTGTTGTTGTTGTTCATTTGACGTTGTTGTTGTTGTTGTTTATTTGACGTTGTTGTTGTTATTGATGTTGTTTATTTGACGTTGTTGTTGTTGTTGTTTATTTAATGTTGTTGTTATTGATGTTGTTTATTTGACGTTGTTGTTTATTTAATGTTGTTGTTGTTGTTTATTTGACATTGTTGTTGTTGTTGAGGTTGTTGTTGTTGTTTTTTATTTGACATTGTTGTTGTTGTTGTTGTTGTTGACGTTGTTGTTGTTGTTGTTTATTTGACGTTGTTGTTGTTGTTGTTGTTTATTTGACGTTGTTTTAGATGTTGTTGTTTATTTGACGTTGTTGTTGTTGTTGTTTATTTAACGTTGTTTTAGATGTTGTTGTTTATTTGACGGTGTTGTTGTTTATTTGACAGTGTTGTTGTTGTTGACGTTGTTGTTGTTGTTGTTTATTTGACATTGTTGTTGTTGTTGTTGACGTTGTTGTTGTTGTTTATTTGACGTTGTTTTAGTTGTTGTTGTTTATTTGACGTTGTTGTTGTTGTTTATTTGACGTTTTTGTTATTGACATTGTTGTTGTTGTTGTTTATATGACGTTGTTGTTGTTGTTGTTTATTTGACATAGTTGTTGTTGTTGACGTTGTTGTTGTTGTTGTTGTTTATTTGACGTTTTTGTTATTGTTGATGTTGTTGTTGTTAATTATTTGACATTGTTGTTATTGTTTATTTGACGTTGTTGTTGTTGTTTATTTGAAGTTGTTATTATTGTTATTGTTGTTGTTTATTTGACGTTGTTGTTGTTGTTGTTGTTGTTGTTTATTTGATGTTGTTGTTGTTGTTTATTTGACGTTGGTTTTGTTGTTGTTTATTTAACGTTGTTGTTGTTGTTGTTGTTTATTTGACGTTGGTGTTGTTGTTGTTTATTTGACGTTGTTGTTGTTGTTGTTATTTATTTGACGTTGTTGTTGTTGTTGTTGTTTATTTGACGTTGTTGTTGTTGTTGTTGTTGTTTATTTGACGTTGTTATCGTTGTTTATTTGACGTTGTTTTTGTTATTTGACGTTGTTGTTGTTGTATTTATTGTTGTTGTTGTTGCTTATTTGACGTTGTTGTTATTGTTGTTGTTTATTTGACGTTGTTGCTGTTGTTTATTTAACGTTGTTGTTGTTGTTGTGGTTGTTTATTTGATGTTGTTGTTGTTGTTGTTTATTTGACGTTGTTGTTGTTGACGTTGTTGTTGTTGTTGTTTATTTGACGTTGTTATTGTTGTTCCTGTTGTTTATTTGACGTTGTTGTTGTCGTTGTTGTTGTTTATTTGACGTTGTTGTTGTTGTTGTTGTTTATTTGACGTTGTTGTTGTTGTTGTTTATTTGACGTTGTTGTTGTTGTTCATTTGACGTTGTTGTTGTTGTTGTTGTTGTTTATTTGACGTTGTTGTTGTTGTTGTTTATTTGACGTTGTTGTTGTTGTTGTTTATTTAACATTGTTGTTGTTGTTGTTGACGTTGTAGTTGTTGTTTATTTGACATTGTTGTTGTTGTTGTTGGTGTTGTTGTTTATTTGACATTGTTGTTGTTGTTGTTGTTTATTTGACGTTGTTTTAGTTGTTGTTGTTTATTTGGCGTTGTTGTTGTTTATTTGACATTGTTGTTGTTGACATTGTTGTTGTTGTTGTTTATTTGACGTAGTTGTTGTTGATGACGTTGTTGTTGTTGTTGTTTATTTGACGTTGTTGTTGTTGTTGTTTATTTGACGTTGTTGTTGTTGTTATTGTTGTTGTTTATTTGACGTTGTTGTTGTTGTTGTTGTTGTTGTTGTTTATTTAATGTTGTTGTTGTTGTTTATTTGACATTGTTGTTGTTTATTTGACGTTGTTGTTGTTGTTTATTTGACGTTGTTGTTGTTGTTTATTGGACGTTGATGTTGTTGTTGTATATTTGACGGTGTTGTTGTTGTTGGTGTTTATTTGACGTTGTTGTTGTTGTTTATTTGACGTTGGTGTTGTTGTTGACGTTGTTGTTGTTGTTGTTTATTTGACGTTGTTGTTGTTGACATAGTTGTTGTTGTTGTTGTTTATTTGACGTTGTTGTTGTTGTTTATTTGACGTTGTTTTAGTTGTTGTTGTTTATTTGACGTTGTTGTTGTTGTTTATTTGACGTTGTTGTTGTCGTTTATTTGACGTTGTTGTTGTTGACATTGTTGTTGTTGTTGTTTATTTGACGTTGTTTTTGTTGTTGTTGTTTATTTGGCGTTGTTGTTGTTGTTTATTTGACATTGTTGTTGTTGACATTGTTGTTGTTGTTGTTGTTGACGTTGTTGTTGTTGTTGTTTATTTGACGTTTTTGTTGTTGTTGATGTTGTTGTTGTTGTTGTCGTTTATTTGACGTTGTTGTTGTTGTTGTTGTTTATTTGACGTTGTTGTTGTTGTTCATTTGACGTTGTTGTTGTTGTTGTTTATTTGACGTTGTTGTTGTTATTGATGTTGTTTATTTGACGTTGTTGTTGTTGTTGTTTATTTAATGTTGTTGTTATTGATGTTGTTTATTTGACGTTGTTGTTGTTGTTGTTTATTTAATGTTGTTGTTGTTGTTTATTTGACATTGTTGTTGTTGTTTATTTAATGTTGTTGTTGTTGTTTATTTGACATTGTTGTTGTTGTTTATTTAATGTTGTTGTTGTTGTTTATTTGACATTGTTGTTTATTTGACGTTGGTGTTGTTGTTGACGTTGTTGTTGTTGTTGTTGTTTATTTGACGTTGTTGTTGTTGACATAGTTGTTGTTGTTGTTTATTTCACGTTGTTGATGTTGTTGATGTTGTTGTTTATTTGACGTTGTAGTTGTTGTTTATTTGACGTTGTTGTTGTTAATGACATTGTTGTTGTTGTTTATTTGACGTTATTGTTGTTTATTTGACATTGTTGTTGTTGTTGACGTTGTTGTTGTTGTTGTTTATTTGACATTGTTGTTGTTGTTGTTGTTGACGTTCTTGGTTTTGTTGTTTATTTGACGTTGTTGTTGTTGTTGTTTATTTGACGTTGTTTTAGTTGTTGTTGTTTATTTGACGTTGTTGTTGTTGTTTATTTGACGTTGTTGTTGTTGACATTGTTGTTGTTGTTTATTTGACGTAGTTGTTGTTGTTGACGTTGTTGTTGTTGTTTATTTGACGTTTTTGTTATTGTTGATGTTGTTGTTGTTGTTGTTTATTTGACGTTGTTGTTATTGTTGTTTATTTGACGTTGTTGTTGTTGTTTATATGACGTTGTTGTTGTTGTTGTTATTGTTGTTATTTATTTGACGTTGTTGTTGTTGTTGTTTATTTGATGTTGTTGTTGTTGTTTATTTGACATTGTTGTTGTTGTTGACGTTGTTGTTGTTGTTGTTTATTTGACATTGTTGTTGTTGTTGACGTTGTTGGTGTTGTTGTTTATTTGACGTTGTTGTTGTTGTTGTTTATTTGACGTTGTTTTAGTTGTTGTTGTTTATTTGACGTTGTTGTTGTTGTTTATTTGACGTTGTTGTTGTCGTTTATTTGACGTTGTTGTTGTTGACATTGTTGTTGTTGTTGTTGTTGTTTATTTGACGTAGTTTTTGTTGTTGACGTTGTTGTTGTTGTTGTTGTTTATTTGACGTTTTTGTTGTTGTTGATGTTGTTGTTGTTGTTGTTGTTTATTTGACGTTGTTGTTGTTGTTATTGTTTATTTGACGTTGTTGTTGTTGTTGTTGTTCATTTGACGTTGTTGTTGTTGTTGTTTATTTGACGTTGTTGTTGTTATTGATGTTGTTTATTTGACGTTGTTGTTGTTGTTGTTTATTTAATGTTGTTGTTATTGATGTTGTTTATTTGACGTTGTTGTTGTTGTTGTTTATTTAATGTTATTGTTGTTGTTTATTTGACATTGTTGTTGTTGTTGACGTTGTTGTTGTTGTTTTTTATTTGACATTGTTGTTGTTGTTGTTGACGTTGTTGTTGTTGTTGTTTATTTGACGTTGTTGTTGTTGTTGTTGTTGTTGTTGTTTATTTGACGTTGTTTTAGATGTTGTTGTTTATTTGACGTTGTTGTTGTTGTTGTTTATTTAACGTTGTTTTAGATGTTGTTGTTTATTTGACGGTGTTGTTGTTTATTTGACAGTGTTGTTGTTGTTGACGTTGTTGTTGTTGTTGTTTATTTGACATTGTTGTTGTTGTTGTTGACGTTGTTGTTGCTGTTGTTTATTTGACGTTGTTTTAGTTGTTGTTGTTTATTTGACGTTGTTGTTGTTGTTTATTTGACGTTTTTGTTATTGACATTGTTGTTGTTGTTGTTTATATGACGTTGTTGTTGTTGATGTTGTTGTTGTTTATTTGACATAGTTGTTGTTGTTGACGTTGTTGTTGTTGTTGTTTATTTGACGTTTTTGTTATTGTTGATGTTGTTGTTGTTAATTATTTGACGTTGTTGTTATTGTTTATTTGACGTTGTTGTTGTTGTTTATTTGAAGTTGTTATTATTGTTATTGTTGTTGTTTATTTGACGTTGTTGTTGTTGTTGTTTATTTGATGTTGTTGTTGTTGTTTATTTGACGTTGGTTTTGTTGTTGTTTATTTAACGTTGTTGCTGTTGTTATTGTTTATTTGACGTTGTTGTTGTTGTTTATTTGACGTTGTTATTGTTGTTTATTTGACGTTGTTTTTGTTATTTGACGTTGTTGTTGTTGTTGTTGTTGTATTTGTTGTTGTTGTTGTTGTTGCATATTATACGTTGTTGTTATTGTTGTTGTTTATTTGACGTTGTTATTGTTGTTGTTTATTTGACGTTGTTGTTGTTGTTGTTTATTTGATGTTGTTGTTGTTGTTTATTTGACGTTGTTGTTGTTGACGTTGTTGTTGTTGTTGTTGTTGTTTATTTGACGTTGTTATTGTTGTTGCTGTTGTTTATTTGACGTTGTTGTTGTCATTGTTGTTGTTTATTTGACGTTGTTGTTGTTGTTGTTTATTTGACGTTATTGTTGTTGTTGTTGTTATTTATTTGACGTTGTTGTTGTTGTTTATTTGACGTTGTTGTTGTTGTTTATTTGACGTTGTTGTTGTTGTTGTTTATTTGACGTTGTTGTTGTTGTTGTTTATTTGACGTTGTTGTTATTGTTGACGTTGTTGTTGTTGTTTATTTGACATTGTTGTTGTTGTTGGTGTTGTTGTTTATTTGACGTTGTTGTTGTTGTTGTTGTTTATTTGACGTTGTTTTAGTTGTTGTTGGTTATTTGGCGTTGTTGTTGTTTATTTGACATTGTTGTTGTTGACATTGTTGTTGTTGTTTATTTGACGTAGTTGTTGTTGTTGACGTTGTTGTTGTTGTTGTTTATTTCACGTTTTTGTTGTTATTGATGTTGTTGTTGTTGTTTATTTGACGTTGTTGTTGTTGTTGTTTATTTCACGTTGTTGATGTTGTTGATGTTGTTGTTTATTTGACGTTGTAGTTGTTGTTTATTTGACGTTGTTGTTGTTATTGACATTGTTGCTGTTGTTTATTTGACGTTATTGTTGTTTATTTGACATTGTTGTTGTTGTTGACGTTGTTGTTGTTGTTTATTTGACATTGTTGTTGTTGTTGTTGACGTTCTTGGTTTTGTTGTTTATTTGACGTTGTTGTTGTTGTTTATTTGACGTTGTTTTAGTTGTTGTTGTTGTTTATTTGACGTTGTTGTTGTTTATTTGACGTTGTTGTTGTTGACATTGTTGTTGTTGTTGTTGTTTATTTGACGTAGTTGTTGTTGTTGAAGTTGTTGTTGTTGTTGTTTATTTGACGTTTTTGTTGTTGTTGATGTTGTTGTTGTTGTTGTTGTTTATTTGACGTTGTTGTTATTGTTGTTTATTTGACGTTGTTGTTGTTGTTGTTTATATGACGTTGTTGTTGTTGTTGTTGTTATTGTTGTTGTTTATTTGACGTTGTTGTTGTTGTTTATTTGATGTTGTTGCTGTTGTTGTTGTTTATTTGACATTGTTGTTGTTGTTGACGTTGTTGTTGTTGTTGTTTATTTGACATTGTTGTTGTTGTTGTTGTTGACGTTGTTGGTGTTGTTGTTTATTTGACGTTGTTGTTGTTGTTGTTGTTTATTTGACGTTGTTTTAGTTTTTGTTGTTTATTTGACGTTGTTGTTGTTTATTTGACGTTGTTGTTGTCGTTTATTTGACGTTGTTGTTGTTTATTTGACTTTGTTTTAGTTGTTGTTGTTTATTTGACGTTGTTGTTGTTGTTTATTTGACGTTGTTGTTGTTGACATTGTTGTTGTTGTTTATTTGACGTAGTTGTTGTTGTTGACGTTGTTGTTGTTGTTTATTTGACGTTTTTGTTATTGTTGATGTTGTTGTTGTTGTTGTTGTTTATTTGACGTTGTTGTTATTGTTGTTTATTTGACGTTGTTGTTGTTGTTGTTTATATGACGTTGTTGTTGTTGTTGTTGTTATTGTTGTTTATTTGACGTTGTTGTTGTTGTTGTTTATTTGATGTTGTTGTTGTTGTTGTTTATTTGACATTGTTGTTGTTGTTGACGTTGTTGTTGTTGTTGTTTATTTGACATTGTTGTTGTTGTTGTTGTTGACGTTGTTGGTGTTGTTGTTTATTTGACGTTGTTGTTGTTGTTTATTTGACGTTGTTTTAGTTGTTGTTGTTTATTTGACGTTGTTGTTGTTGTTGTTTATTTGACGTTGTTGTTGTCGTTTATTTGACGTTGTTGTTGTTGACATTGTTGTTGTTGTTGTTTATTTGATGTTGTTTTTGTTGTTGTTGTTTATTTGGCATTGTTGTTGTTTATTTGACATTGTTGTTGTTGACATTGTTGTTGTTGTTGTTGTTTATTTGACATAGTTTTTGTTGTTGACGTTGTTGTTGTTGTTGTTGCTTATTTGACGTTTTTGTTGTTGTTGATGTTATTGTTGTTGTTGTTGTTGTTGTTGTTTATTTGACGTTGTTGTTGTTGTTGTTGTTTATTTAACGTTGTTGTTGTTGTTGTTGTTTATTTAACGTTGTTGTTGTTGTTGTTGTTCATTTGACGTTGTTGTTGTTGTTGTTGTTTATTTGACGTTGTTGTTGTTGTTATTATTGATGTTGTTTATTTGACGTTGTTGTTGTTGTTGTTTATTTAATGTTGTTGTTGTTGTTGTTTATTTGACATTGTTGTTGTTGTTGAGGTTGTTGTTGTTGTTTTTTATTTGACATTGTTGTTGTTGTTGTTGTTGACGTTGTTGTTGTTGTTGTTGTTTATTTGACGTTGTTGTTGTTGTTGTTTATTTGACGTTGTTTTAAATGTTGTTGTTTATTTGACGTTGTTGTTGTTGTTGTTTATTTAACGTTGTTTTAGATGTTGTTGTTTATTTGACGGTGTTGTTGTTTATTTGACAGTGTTGTTGTTGTTGACGTTGTTGTTGTTGTTGTTTATTTGACATTGTTGTTGTTGTTGTTGTTGACGTTGTTGTTGTTGTTTATTTGACGTTGTTTTAGTTGTTGTTGTTTATTTGACGTTGTTGTTGTTGTTTATTTGACGTTGTTGTTGTTGACATTGTTGTTGTTGTTGTTGTTTATTTGACGTAGTTGTTGTTGTTGTTGAAGTTGTTGTTGTTGTTGTTTATTTGACGTTTTTGTTGTTGTTGCTGTTGTTGTTGTTGTTGTTTATTTGACGTTGTTGTTATTGTTGTTTATTTGACGTTGTTGTTGTTGTTGTTTATAAGACGTTGTTGTTGTTGTTGTTGTTATTGTTGTTGTTTATTTGACGTTGTTGTTGTTGTTGTTTATTTGATGTTGTTGCTGTTGTTGTTGTTTATTTGACATTGTTGTTGTTGTTGACGTTGTTGTTGTTGTTGTTGTTTATTTGACATTGTTGTTGTTGTTGTTGTTGACGTTGTTGGTGTTGTTGTTTATTTGACGTTGTTGTTGTTGTTGTTTATTTGACGTTGTTTTAGTTTTTGTTGTTTATTTGACGTTGTTGTTGTTTATTTGACGTTGTTGTTGTCGTTTATTTGACGTTGTTGTTGTTGTTTATTTGACTTTGTTTTAGTTGTTGTTGTTTATTTGACGTTGTTGTTGTTGTTTATTTGACGTTGTTGTTGTTGACATTGTTGTTGTTGTTTATTTGACGTAGTTGTTGTTGTTGACGTTGTTGTTGTTGTTGTTTATTTGACGTTTTTGTTATTGTTAATGTTGTTGTTGTTGTTGTTGTTTATTTGACGTTGTTGTTATTGTTGTTTATTTGACGTTGTTGTTGTTGTTTATATGACGTTGTTGTTGTTGTTGTTATTGTTGTTTATTTGACGTTGTTGTTGTTGTTGTTGTTTATTTGATGTTGTTGTTGTTGTTGTTTATTTGACATTGTTGTTGTTGTTGACGTTGTTGTTATTGTTGTTTATTTGACATTGTTGTTGTTGTTGTTGTTGACGTTGTTGGTGTTGTTGTTTATTTGACGTTGTTGTTGTTGTTTATTTGACGTTGTTTTAGTTGTTGTTGTTTATTTGACGTTGTTGTTGTTGTTGTTTATTTGACGTTGTTGTTGTCGTTTATTTGACGTTGTTGTTGTTGACATTGTTGTTGTTGTTGTTGTTTATTTGACGTTGTTTTTGTTGTTGTTGTTTATTTGGCATTGTTGTTGTTTATTTGACATTGTTGTTGTTGACATTGTTGTTGTTGTTGTTGTTTATTTGACGTAGTTTTTGTTGTTGACGTTGTTGTTGTTGTTGTTGTTGCTTATTTGACGTTTTTGTTGTTGTTGATGTTGTTGTTGTTGTTGTTGTTGTTGTTGTTTATTTGACGTTGTTGTTGTTGTTGTTGTTTATTTAACGTTGTTGTTGTTGTTGTTGTTGTTCATTTGACGTTGTTGTTGTTGTTGTTTATTTGACGTTGTTGTTGTTATTGATGTTGTTTATTTGACGTTGTTGTTGTTGTTGTTTATTTAATGTTGTTGTTATTGATGTTGTTTATTTGACGTTGTTGTTTATTTAATGTTGTTGTTGTTGTTTATTTGACATTGTTGTTGTTGTTGAGGTTGTTGTTGTTGTTTTTTATTTGACATTGTTGTTGTTGTTGTTGTTGTTGACGTTGTTGTTGTTGTTGTTTATTTGACGTTGTTTTAGATGTTGTTGTTTATTTGACGTTGTTGTTGTTGTTGTTTATTTAACGTTGTTTTAGATGTTGTTGTTTATTTGACGGTGTTGTTGTTTATTTGACAGTGTTGTTGTTGTTGACGTTGTTGTTGTTGTTGTTTATTTGACATTGTTGTTGTTGTTGTTGTTGACGTTGTTGTTGTTGTTTATTTGACGTTGTTTTAGTTGTTGTTGTTTATTAGACGTTGTTGTTGTTTATTTGACGTTTTTGTTATTGACATTGTTGTTGTTGTTGTTTATATGACGTTGTTGTTGTTGTTGTTTATTTGACATAGTTGTTGTTGTTGACGTTGTGGTTGTTGTTGTTGTTTATTTGACGTTTTTGTTATTGTTGATGTTGTTGTTGTTAATTATTTGACGTTGTTGTTATTGTTTATTTGACGTTGTTGTTGTTGTTTATTTGAAGTTGTTATTATTGTTATTGTTGTTGTTTATTTGACGTTGTTGTTGTTGTTGTTGTTTATTTGATGTTGTTGTTGTTGTTTATTTGACGTTGGTTTTGTTGTTGTTTATTTAACGTTGTTGTTGTTGTTGTTGTTGTTGTTTATTTGACGTTGGTGTTGTTGTTGTTTATTTGACGTTGTTGTTGTTGTTGTTATTTATTTGACGTTGTTGTTGTTGTTGTTGTTTATTTGACGTTGTTGTTGTTGTTGTTGTTGTTTATTTGACGTTGTTATTGTTGTTTATTTGACGTTGTTTTTGTTATTTGACGTTGTTGTTGTTGTTGTATTTATTGTTGTTGTTGTTGCTTATTTGACGTTGTTGTTATTGTTGTTGTTTATTTGACGTTGTTGCTGTTGTTTATTTAACGTTGTTGTTGTTGTTGTGGTTGTTTATTTGATGTTGTTGTTGTTGTTGTTTATTTGACGTTGTTGTTGTTGACGTTGTTGTTGTTGTTGTTTATTTGACGTTGTTATTGTTGTTCCTGTTGTTTATTTGACGTTGTTGTTGTCGTTGTTGTTGTTTATTTGACGTTGTTGTTGTTGTTGTTTATTTGACGTTGTTGTTGTTGTTGTTGTTTATTTGACGTTGTTGTTGTTGTTGTTCATTTGACGTTGTTGTTGTTGTTGTTGTTGTTTATTTGACGTTGTTGTTGTTGTTGTTTATTTGACGTTGTTGTTGTTGTTGTTTATTTAACATTGTTGTTGTTGTTGACGTTGTAGTTGTTGTTTATTTGACATTGTTGTTGTTGTTGTTGGTGTTGTTGTTTATTTGACATTGTTGTTGTTGTTGTTTATTTGACGTTGTTTTAGTTGTTGTTGTTTATTTGGCGTTGTTGTTGTTTATTTGACATTGTTGTTGTTGTTGTTTATTTGACGTAGTTGTTGTTGATGACGTTGTTGTTGTTGTTGTTTATTTGACGTTGTTGTTGTTGTTTATTTGACGTTGTTGTTGTTGTTATTGTTGTTGTTTATTTGACGTTGTTGTTGTTGTTGTTGTTGTTGTTTATTTAATGTTGTTGTTGTTGTCTTTTATTTGACATTGTTGTTGTTTATTTGACGTTGTTGTTGTTGTTTATTTGACGTTGTTGTTGTTGTTTATTGGACGTTGATGTTGTTGTTGTATATTTGACGGTGTTGTTGTTGTTGTTGTTTATTTGACGTTGTTGTTGTTGTTGTTTATTTAACGTTGTTGTTGTTGTTGTTGTTGTTGTTCATTTGACGTTGTTGTTGTTGTTGTTTATTTGACGTTGTTGTTGTTATTGATGTTGTTTATTTGACGTTGTTGTTGTTGTTGTTTATTTAATGTTGTTGTTATTGATGTTGTTTATTTGACGTTGTTGTTTATTTAATGTTGTTGTTGTTGTTTATTTGACATTGTTGTTGTTGTTGAGGTTGCTGTTGTTGTTTTTTATTTGACATTGTTGTTGTTGTGGTTGTTGTTGACGTTGTTGTTGTTGTTGTTTATTTGACGTTGTTGTTGTTGTTGTTTATTTGACGTTGTTTTAGATGTTGTTGTTTATTTGACGTTGTTGTTGTTGTTGTTTATTTAACGTTGTTTTAGATGTTGTTGTTTATTTGACGGTGTTGTTGTTTATTTGACAGTGTTGTTGTTGTTGACGTTGTTGTTGTTGTTGTTTATTTGACATTGTTGTTGTTGTTGTTGACGTTGTTGTTGTTGTTTATTTGACGTTGTTTTAGTTGTTGTTGTTTATTTGACGTTGTTGTTGTTGTTTATTTGACGTTTTTGTTATTGACATTGTTGTTGTTGTTGTTTATATGACGTTGTTGTTGTTGTTGTTTATTTGACATAGTTGTTGTTGTTGACGTTGTTGTTGTTGTTGTTGTTGTTTATTTGACGTTTTTGTTATTGTTGATGTTGTTGTTGTTAATTATTTGACATTGTTGTTATTGTTTATTTGACGTTGTTGTTGTTGTTTATTTGAAGTTGTTATTATTGTTATTGTTGTTGTTTATTTGACGTTGTTGTTGTTGTTGTTGTTGTTTATTTGATGTTGTTGTTGTTGTTTATTTGACGTTGGTTTTGTTGTTGTTTATTTAACGTTGTTGTTGTTGTTGTTGTTTATTTGACGTTGGTGTTGTTGTTGTTTATTTGACGTTGTTGTTGTTGTTGTTATTTATTTGACGTTGTTGTTGTTGTTGTTGTTGTTTATTTGACGTTGTTGTTGTTGTTGTTGTTGTTTATTTGACGTTGTTATTGTTGTTTATTTGACGTTGTTTTTGTTATTTGACGTTGTTGTTGTTGTTGTATTTATTGTTGTTGTTGTTGCTTATTTGACGTTGTTGTTATTGTTGTTGTTTATTTGACGTTGTTGCTGTTGTTTATTTAACGTTGTTGTTGTTGTTGTGGTTGTTTATTTGATGTTGTTGTTGTTGTTGTTTATTTGACGTTGTTGTTGTTGACGTTGTTGTTGTTGTTGTTTATTTGACGTTGTTATTGTTGTTCCTGTTGTTTATTTGACGTTATTGTTGTCGTTGTTGTTGTTTATTTGACGTTGTTGTTGTTGTTGTTTATTTGACGTTGTTGTTGTTGTTGTTTATTTGACGTTGTTGTTGTTGTTGTTCATTTGACGTTGTTGTTGTTGTTGTTGTTTATTTGACGTTGTTGTTGTTGTTGTTTATTTGACGTTGTTGTTGTTGTTGTTTATTTAACATTGTTGTTGTTGTTGTTGACGTTGTAGTTGTTGTTTATTTGACATTGTTGTTGTTGTTGTTGGTGTTGTTGTTTATTTGACATTGTTGTTGTTGTTGTTGTTTATTTGACGTTGTTTTAGTTGTTGTTGTTTATTTGGCGTTGTTGTTGTTTATTTGACATTGTTGTTGTTGTTGTTTATTTGACGTAGTTGTTGTTGATGACGTTGTTGTTGTTGTTGTTTATTTGACGTTGTTGTTGTTGTTTATTTGACGTTGTTGTTGTTGTTATTGTTGTTGTTTATTTGACGTTGTTGTTGTTGTTGTTGTTGTTGTTTATTTAATGTTGTTGTTGTTGTCTTTTATTTGACATTGTTGTTGTTTATTTGACGTTGTTGTTGTTGTTTATTTGACGTTGTTGTTGTTGTTTATTGGACGTTGATGTTGTTGTTGTATATTTGACGGTGTTGTTGTTGTTGTTGTTGTTTATTTGACGTTGTTGTTGTTGTTGTTGTTTATTTAACGTTGTTGTTGTTGTTGTTGTTGTTGTTCATTTGACGTTGTTGTTGTTGTTGTTTATTTGACGTTGTTGTTGTTATTGATGTTGTTTATTTGACGTTGTTGTTGTTGTTGTTTATTTAATGTTGTTGTTATTGATGTTGTTTATTTGACGTTGTTGTTTATTTAATGTTGTTGTTGTTGTTTATTTGACATTGTTGTTGTTGTTGAGGTTGCTGTTGTTGTTTTTTATTTGACATTGTTGTTGTTGTGGTTGTTGTAGACGTTGTTGTTGTTGTTGTTTATTTGACGTTGTTGTTGTTGTTGTTTATTTGACGTTGTTTTAGATGTTGTTGTTTATTTGACGTTGTTGTTGTTGTTGTTTATTTAACGTTGTTTTAGATGTTGTTGTTTATTTGACGGTGTTGTTGTTTATTTGACAGTGTTGTTGTTGTTGACGTTGTTGTTGTTGTTGTTTATTTGACGTTGTTGTTGTTGTTGTTTATTTGACGTTGTTTTAGATGTTGTTGTTTATTTGACGTTGTTGTTGTTGTTGTTTATTTAACGTTGTTTTAGATGTTGTTGTTTATTTGACGGTGTTGTTGTTTATTTGACATTGTTGTTGTTGTTGTTGACGTTGTTGTTGTTGTTGTTGTTTATTTGACATTGTTGTTGTTGTTGTTGTTGACGTTGTTGGTGTTGTTGTTTATTTGACGTTGTTGTTGTTGTTGTTTATTTGACGTTGTTTTAGTTTTTGTTGTTTATTTGACGTTGTTGTTGTTTATTTGACGTTGTTGTTGTCGTTTATTTGACGTTGTTGTTGTTGTTTATTTGACTTTGTTTTAGTTGTTGTTGTTTATTTGACGTTGTTGTTGTTGTTTATTTGACGTTGTTGTTGTTGACATTGTTGTTGTTGTTTATTTGACGTAGTTGTTGTTGTTGACGTTGTTGTTGTTGTTGTTTATTTGACGTTTTTGTTATTGTTAATGTTGTTGTTGTTGTTGTTGTTTATTTGACGTTGTTGTTATTGTTGTTTATTTGACGTTGTTGTTGTTGTTTATATGACGTTGTTGTTGTTGTTGTTATTGTTGTTTATTTGACGTTGTTGTTGTTGTTGTTGTTTATTTGATGTTGTTGTTGTTGTTGTTTATTTGACATTGTTGTTGTTGTTGACGTTGTTGTTATTGTTGTTTATTTGACATTGTTGTTGTTGTTGTTGTTGACGTTGTTGGTGTTGTTGTTTATTTGACGTTGTTGTTGTTGTTTATTTGACGTTGTTTTAGTTGTTGTTGTTTATTTGACGTTGTTGTTGTTGTTGTTTATTTGACGTTGTTGTTGTCGTTTATTTGACGTTGTTGTTGTTGACATTGTTGTTGTTGTTGTTGTTTATTTGACGTTGTTTTTGTTGTTGTTGTTTATTTGGCATTGTTGTTGTTTATTTGACATTGTTGTTGTTGACATTGTTGTTGTTGTTGTTGTTTATTTGACGTAGTTTTTGTTGTTGACGTTGTTGTTGTTGTTGTTGTTGCTTATTTGACGTTTTTGTTGTTGTTGATGTTGTTGTTGTTGTTGTTGTTGTTGTTGTTTATTTGACGTTGTTGTTGTTGTTGTTGTTTATTTAACGTTGTTGTTGTTGTTGTTGTTGTTCATTTGACGTTGTTGTTGTTGTTGTTTATTTGACGTTGTTGTTGTTATTGATGTTGTTTATTTGACGTTGTTGTTGTTGTTGTTTATTTAATGTTGTTGTTATTGATGTTGTTTATTTGACGTTGTTGTTTATTTAATGTTGTTGTTGTTGTTTATTTGACATTGTTGTTGTTGTTGAGGTTGTTGTTGTTGTTTTTTATTTGACATTGTTGTTGTTGTTGTTGTTGTTGACGTTGTTGTTGTTGTTGTTTATTTGACGTTGTTTTAGATGTTGTTGTTTATTTGACGTTGTTGTTGTTGTTGTTTATTTAACGTTGTTTTAGATGTTGTTGTTTATTTGACGGTGTTGTTGTTTATTTGACAGTGTTGTTGTTGTTGACGTTGTTGTTGTTGTTGTTTATTTGACATTGTTGTTGTTGTTGTTGTTGACGTTGTTGTTGTTGTTTATTTGACGTTGTTTTAGTTGTTGTTGTTTATTAGACGTTGTTGTTGTTTATTTGACGTTTTTGTTATTGACATTGTTGTTGTTGTTGTTTATATGACGTTGTTGTTGTTGTTGTTTATTTGACATAGTTGTTGTTGTTGACGTTGTGGTTGTTGTTGTTGTTTATTTGACGTTTTTGTTATTGTTGATGTTGTTGTTGTTAATTATTTGACGTTGTTGTTATTGTTTATTTGACGTTGTTGTTGTTGTTTATTTGAAGTTGTTATTATTGTTATTGTTGTTGTTTATTTGACGTTGTTGTTGTTGTTGTTGTTTATTTGACGTTGTTGTTGTTGTTTATTTGACGTTGGTTTTGTTGTTGTTTATTTAACGTTGTTGTTGTTGTTGTTGTTGTTGTTGTTTATTTGACGTTGGTGTTGTTGTTGTTTATTTGACGTTGTTGTTGTTGTTGTTATTTATTTGACGTTGTTGTTGTTGTTGTTGTTTATTTGACGTTGTTGTTGTTGTTGTTGTTGTTTATTTGACGTTGTTATTGTTGTTTATTTGACGTTGTTTTTGTTATTTGACGTTGTTGTTGTTGTTGTATTTATTGTTGTTGTTGTTGCTTATTTGACGTTGTTGTTATTGTTGTTGTTTATTTGACGTTGTTGCTGTTGTTTATTTAACGTTGTTGTTGTTGTTGTGGTTGTTTATTTGATGTTGTTGTTGTTGTTGTTTATTTGACGTTGTTGTTGTTGACGTTGTTGTTGTTGTTGTTTATTTGACGTTGTTATTGTTGTTCCTGTTGTTTATTTGACGTTGTTGTTGTCGTTGTTGTTGTTTATTTGACGTTGTTGTTGTTGTTGTTTATTTGACGTTGTTGTTGTTGTTGTTGTTTATTTGACGTTGTTGTTGTTGTTGTTCATTTGACGTTGTTGTTGTTGTTGTTGTTGTTTATTTGACGTTGTTGTTGTTGTTGTTTATTTGACGTTGTTGTTGTTGTTGTTTATTTAACATTGTTGTTGTTGTTGACGTTGTAGTTGTTGTTTATTTGACATTGTTGTTGTTGTTGTTGGTGTTGTTGTTTATTTGACATTGTTGTTGTTGTTGTTTATTTGACGTTGTTTTAGTTGTTGTTGTTTATTTGGCGTTGTTGTTGTTTATTTGACATTGTTGTTGTTGTTGTTTATTTGACGTAGTTGTTGTTGATGACGTTGTTGTTGTTGTTGTTTATTTGACGTTGTTGTTGTTGTTTATTTGACGTTGTTGTTGTTGTTATTGTTGTTGTTTATTTGACGTTGTTGTTGTTGTTGTTGTTGTTGTTTATTTAATGTTGTTGTTGTTGTCTTTTATTTGACATTGTTGTTGTTTATTTGACGTTGTTGTTGTTGTTTATTTGACGTTGTTGTTGTTGTTTATTGGACGTTGATGTTGTTGTTGTATATTTGACGGTGTTGTTGTTGTTGTTGTTTATTTGACGTTGTTGTTGTTGTTGTTTATTTAACGTTGTTGTTGTTGTTGTTGTTGTTGTTCATTTGACGTTGTTGTTGTTGTTGTTTATTTGACGTTGTTGTTGTTATTGATGTTGTTTATTTGACGTTGTTGTTGTTGTTGTTTATTTAATGTTGTTGTTATTGATGTTGTTTATTTGACGTTGTTGTTTATTTAATGTTGTTGTTGTTGTTTATTTGACATTGTTGTTGTTGTTGAGGTTGCTGTTGTTGTTTTTTATTTGACATTGTTGTTGTTGTGGTTGTTGTTGACGTTGTTGTTGTTGTTGTTTATTTGACGTTGTTGTTGTTGTTGTTTATTTGACGTTGTTTTAGATGTTGTTGTTTATTTGACGTTGTTGTTGTTGTTGTTTATTTAACGTTGTTTTAGATGTTGTTGTTTATTTGACGGTGTTGTTGTTTATTTGACAGTGTTGTTGTTGTTGACGTTGTTGTTGTTGTTGTTTATTTGACATTGTTGTTGTTGTTGTTGACGTTGTTGTTGTTGTTTATTTGACGTTGTTTTAGTTGTTGTTGTTTATTTGACGTTGTTGTTGTTGTTTATTTGACGTTTTTGTTATTGACATTGTTGTTGTTGTTGTTTATATGACGTTGTTGTTGTTGTTGTTTATTTGACATAGTTGTTGTTGTTGACGTTGTTGTTGTTGTTGTTGTTGTTGTTTATTTGACGTTTTTGTTATTGTTGATGTTGTTGTTGTTAATTATTTGACATTGTTGTTATTGTTTATTTGACGTTGTTGTTGTTGTTTATTTGAAGTTGTTATTATTGTTATTGTTGTTGTTTATTTGACGTTGTTGTTGTTGTTGTTGTTGTTTATTTGATGTTGTTGTTGTTGTTTATTTGACGTTGGTTTTGTTGTTGTTTATTTAACGTTGTTGTTGTTGTTGTTGTTTATTTGACGTTGGTGTTGTTGTTGTTTATTTGACGTTGTTGTTGTTGTTGTTATTTATTTGACGTTGTTGTTGTTGTTGTTGTTGTTTATTTGACGTTGTTGTTGTTGTTGTTGTTGTTTATTTGACGTTGTTATTGTTGTTTATTTGACGTTGTTTTTGTTATTTGACGTTGTTGTTGTTGTTGTATTTATTGTTGTTGTTGTTGCTTATTTGACGTTGTTGTTATTGTTGTTGTTTATTTGACGTTGTTGCTGTTGTTTATTTAACGTTGTTGTTGTTGTTGTGGTTGTTTATTTGATGTTGTTGTTGTTGTTGTTTATTTGACGTTGTTGTTGTTGACGTTGTTGTTGTTGTTGTTTATTTGACGTTGTTATTGTTGTTCCTGTTGTTTATTTGACGTTATTGTTGTCGTTGTTGTTGTTTATTTGACGTTGTTGTTGTTGTTGTTTATTTGACGTTGTTGTTGTTGTTGTTTATTTGACGTTGTTGTTGTTGTTGTTCATTTGACGTTGTTGTTGTTGTTGTTGTTTATTTGACGTTGTTGTTGTTGTTGTTTATTTGACGTTGTTGTTGTTGTTGTTTATTTAACATTGTTGTTGTTGTTGTTGACGTTGTAGTTGTTGTTTATTTGACATTGTTGTTGTTGTTGTTGGTGTTGTTGTTTATTTGACATTGTTGTTGTTGTTGTTGTTTATTTGACGTTGTTTTAGTTGTTGTTGTTTATTTGGCGTTGTTGTTGTTTATTTGACATTGTTGTTGTTGTTGTTTATTTGACGTAGTTGTTGTTGATGACGTTGTTGTTGTTGTTGTTTATTTGACGTTGTTGTTGTTGTTTATTTGACGTTGTTGTTGTTGTTATTGTTGTTGTTTATTTGACGTTGTTGTTGTTGTTGTTGTTGTTGTTGTTTATTTAATGTTGTTGTTGTTGTCTTTTATTTGACATTGTTGTTGTTTATTTGACGTTGTTGTTGTTGTTTATTTGACGTTGTTGTTGTTGTTTATTGGACGTTGATGTTGTTGTTGTATATTTGACGGTGTTGTTGTTGTTGTTGTTTATTTGACGTTGTTGTTGTTGTTGTTGTTTATTTAACGTTGTTGTTGTTGTTGTTGTTGTTGTTGTTCATTTGACGTTGTTGTTGTTGTTGTTTATTTGACGTTGTTGTTGTTATTGATGTTGTTTATTTGACGTTGTTGTTGTTGTTGTTTATTTAATGTTGTTGTTATTGATGTTGTTTATTTGACGTTGTTGTTTATTTAATGTTGTTGTTGTTGTTTATTTGACATTGTTGTTGTTGTTGAGGTTGCTGTTGTTGTTTTTTATTTGACATTGTTGTTGTTGTGGTTGTTGTAGACGTTGTTGTTGTTGTTGTTTATTTGACGTTGTTGTTGTTGTTGTTTATTTGACGTTGTTTTAGATGTTGTTGTTTATTTGACGTTGTTGTTGTTGTTGTTTATTTAACGTTGTTTTAGATGTTGTTGTTTATTTGACGGTGTTGTTGTTTATTTGACAGTGTTGTTGTTGTTGACGTTGTTGTTGTTGTTGTTTATTTGACGTTGTTGTTGTTGTTGTTTATTTGACGTTGTTTTAGATGTTGTTGTTTATTTGACGTTGTTGTTGTTGTTGTTTATTTAACGTTGTTTTAGATGTTGTTGTTTATTTGACGGTGTTGTTGTTTATTTGACATTGTTGTTGTTGTTGTTGACGTTGTTGTTGTTGTTTATTTGACGTTGTTTTAGTTGTTGTTGTTTATTTGACGTTGTTGTTGTTGTTTATTTGACGTTTTTGTTATTGACATTGTTGTTGTTGTTGTTTATATGACGTTGTTGTTGTTGTTGTTTATTTGACATAGTTGTTGTTGTTGACGTTGTTGTTGTTGTTGTTGTTTATTTGACGTTTTTGTTATTGTTGATGTTGTTGTTGTTAATTATTTGACTTTGTTGTTATTGTTTATTTGACGTTGTTGTTGTTGTTTATTTGAAGTTGTTATTATTGTTATTGTTGTTGTTTATTTGACGTTGTTGTTGTTGTTGTTGTTTATTTGATGTTGTTGTTGTTGTTTATTTGACGTTGGTTTTGTTGTTGTTTATTTAACGTTGTTGTTGTTGTTGTTGTTGTTTATTTGACGTTGGTGTTGTTGTTGTTTATTTGACGTTGTTGTTGTTGTTGTTGTTATTTATTTGACGTTGTTGTTGTTGTTGTTGTTGTTGACGTTGTTGTTGTTGTTGTTTATTTGACGTTGTTTTAGATGTTGTTGTTTATTTGACGTTGTTGTTGTTGTTGTTTATTTAACGTTGTTTTAGATGTTGTTGTTTATTTGACGGTGTTGTTGTTTATTTGACAGTGTTGTTGTTGTTGACGTTGTTGTTGTTGTTGTTTATTTGACATTGTTGTTGTTGTTGTTGTTGACGTTGTTGTTGTTGTTTATTTGACGTTGTTTTAGTTGTTGTTGTTTATTAGACGTTGTTGTTGTTTATTTGACGTTTTTGTTATTGACATTGTTGTTGTTGTTGTTTATATGACGTTGTTGTTGTTGTTGTTTATTTGACATAGTTGTTGTTGTTGACGTTGTGGTTGTTGTTGTCGTTTATTTGACGTTTTTGTTATTGTTGATGTTGTTGTTGTTAATTATTTGACGTTGTTGTTATTGTTTATTTGACGTTGTTGTTGTTGTTTATTTGAAGTTGTTATTATTGTTATTGTTGTTGTTTATTTGACGTTGTTGTTGTTGTTGTTGTTGTTGTTTATTTGATGTTGTTGTTGTTGTTTATTTGACGTTGGTTTTGTTGTTGTTTATTTAACGTTGTTGTTGTTGTTGTTGTTGTTGTTTATTTGACGTTGGTGTTGTTGTTGTTTATTTGACGTTGTTGTTGTTGTTGTTATTTATTTGACGTTGTTGTTGTTGTTGTTGTTGTTTATTTGACGTTGTTGTTGTTGTTGTTGTTGTTGTTTATTTGACGTTGTTATTGTTGTTTATTTGACGTTGTTTTTGTTATTTGACGTTGTTGTTGTTGTTGTATTTATTGTTGTTGTTGTTGCTTATTTGACGTTGTTGTTATTGTTGTTGTTTATTTGACGTTGTTGCTGTTGTTTATTTAACGTTGTTGTTGTTGTTGTGGTTGTTTATTTGATGTTGTTGTTGTTGTTGTTTATTTGACGTTGTTGTTGTTGACGTTGTTGTTGTTGTTGTTTATTTGACGTTGTTATTGTTGTTCCTGTTGTTTATTTGACGTTGTTGTTGTCGTTGTTGTTGTTTATTTGACGTTGTTGTTGTTGTTGTTTATTTGACGTTGTTGTTGTTGTTGTTTATTTGACGTTGTTGTTGTTGTTGTTCATTTGACGTTGTTGTTGTTGTTGTTGTTTATTTGACGTTGTTGTTGTTGTTGTTTATTTGACGTTGTTGTTGTTGTTGTTTATTTAACATTGTTGTTGTTGTTGTTGACGTTGTAGTTGTTGTTTATTTGACATTGTTGTTGTTGTTGTTGGTGTTGTTGTTTATTTGACATTGTTGTTGTTGTTGTTGTTTATTTGACGTTGTTTTAGTTGTTGTTGTTTATTTGGCGTTGTTGTTGTTTATTTGACATTGTTGTTGTTGTTGTTTATTTGACGTAGTTGTTGTTGATGACGTTGTTGTTGTTGTTGTTTATTTGACGTTGTTGTTGTTGTTTATTTGACGTTGTTGTTGTTGTTATTGTTGTTGTTTATTTGACGTTGTTGTTGTTGTTGTTGTTGTTGTTGTTTATTTAATGTTGTTGTTGTTGTCTTTTATTTGACATTGTTGTTGTTTATTTGACGTTGTTGTTGTTGTTTATTTGACGTTGTTGTTGTTGTTTATTGGACGTTGATGTTGTTGTTGTATATTTGACGGTGTTGTTGTTGTTGTTGTTTATTTGACGTTGTTGTTGTTGTTGTTTATTTAACGTTGTTGTTGTTGTTGTTGTTGTTGTTGTTCATTTGACGTTGTTGTTGTTGTTGTTTATTTGACGTTGTTGTTGTTATTGATGTTGTTTATTTGACGTTGTTGTTGTTGTTGTTTATTTAATGTTGTTGTTATTGATGTTGTTTATTTGACGTTGTTGTTTATTTAATGTTGTTGTTGTTGTTTATTTGACATTGTTGTTGTTGTTGAGGTTGCTGTTGTTGTTTTTTATTTGACATTGTTGTTGTTGTGGTTGTTGTTGACGTTGTTGTTGTTGTTGTTTATTTGACGTTGTTGTTGTTGTTGTTTATTTGACGTTGTTTTAGATGTTGTTGTTTATTTGACGTTGTTGTTGTTGTTGTTTATTTAACGTTGTTTTAGATGTTGTTGTTTATTTGACGGTGTTGTTGTTTATTTGACAGTGTTGTTGTTGTTGACGTTGTTGTTGTTGTTGTTTATTTGACATTGTTGTTGTTGTTGTTGACGTTGTTGTTGTTGTTTATTTGACGTTGTTTTAGATGTTGTTGTTTATTTGACGTTGTTGTTGTTGTTGTTTATTTAACGTTGTTTTAGATGTTGTTGTTTATTTGACGGTGTTGTTGTTTATTTGACAGTGTTGTTGTTGTTGACGTTGTTGTTGTTGTTGTTTATTTGACATTGTTGTTGTTGTTGTTGACGTTGTTGTTGTTGTTTATTTGACGTTGTTTTAGTTGTTGTTGTTTATTTGACGTTGTTGTTGTTGTTTATTTGACGTTTTTGTTATTGACATTGTTGTTGTTGTTGTTTATATGACGTTGTTGTTGTTGTTGTTTATTTGACATAGTTGTTGTTGTTGACGTTGTTGTTGTTGTTGTTGTTTATTTGACGTTTTTGTTATTGTTGATGTTGTTGTTGTTAATTATTTGACATTGTTGTTATTGTTTATTTGACGTTGTTGTTGTTGTTTATTTGAAGTTGTTATTATTGTTATTGTTGTTGTTTATTTGACGTTGTTGTTGTTGTTGTTGTTTATTTGATGTTGTTGTTGTTGTTTATTTGACGTTGGTTTTGTTGTTGTTTATTTAATGTTGTTGTTGTTGTTGTTGTTTATTTGACGTTGGTGTTGTTGTTGTTTATTTGACGTTGTTGTTGTTGTTGTTATTTATTTGACGTTGTTGTTGTTGTTGTTGTTGTTTATTTGACGTTGTTGTTGTTGTTGTTGTTTATTTGACGTTGTTATTGTTGTTTATTTGACGTTGTTTTTATTATTTGACGTTGTTGTTGTTGTTGTATTTATTGTTGTTGTTGTTGCTTATTTGACGTTGTTGTTATTGTTGTTGTTTATTTGACGTTGTTGCTGTTGTTTATTTAACGTTGTTGTTGTTGTTGTGGTTGTTTATTTGATGTTGTTGTTGTTGTTGTTTATTTGACGTTGTTGTTGTTGACGTTGTTGTTGTTGTTGTTTATTTGACGTTGTTATTGTTGTTCCTGTTGTTTATTTGACGTTGTTGTTGTCGTTGTTGTTGTTTATTTGACGTTGTTGTTGTTGTTGTTGTTTATTTGACGTTGTTGTTGTTGTTGTTGTTTATTTGACGTTGTTGTTGTTGTTGTTGTTCATTTGACGTTGTTGTTGTTGTTGTTGTTGTTGTTGTTGTTTATTTGACGTTGTTGTTGTTGTTGTTTATTTGACGTTGTTGTTGTTGTTGTTTATTTAACATTGTTGTTGTTGTTGTTGACGTTGTAGTTGTTGTTTATTTGACATTGTTGTTGTTGTTGTTGGTGTTGTTGTTTATTTGACATTGTTGTTGTTGTTGTTGTTTATTTGACGTTGTTTTAGTTGTTGTTGTTTATTTGGCGTTGTTGTTGTTTATTTGACATTGTTGTTGTTGACATTGTTGTTGTTGTTGTTTATTTGACGTAGTTGTTGTTGATGACGTTGTTGTTGTTGTTGTTTATTTGACGTTGTTGTTGTTGTTGTTTATTTGACGTTGTTGTTGTTGTTATTGTTGTTGTTTATTTGACGTTGTTGTTGTTGTTGTTGTTGTTGTTTATTTAATGTTGTTGTTGTTGTTTATTTGACATTGTTGTTGTTTATTTGACGTTGTTGTTGTTGTTTATTTGACGTTGTTGTTGTTGTTTATTGGACGTTGATGTTGTTGTTGTATATTTGACGGTGTTGTTGTTGTTGTTGTTTATTTGACGTTGTTGTTGTTGTTTATTTGGCGTTGGTGTTGTTGTTGACGTTGTTGTTGTTGTTGTTTATTTGACGTTGTTGTTGTTGACATAGTTGTTGTTGTTGTTGTTTATTTGACGTTGTTTTAGTTGTTGTTGTTTATTTGACGTTGTTGTTGTTGTTTATTTGACGTTGTTGTTGTCGTTTATTTGACGTTGTTGTTGTTGACATTGTTGTTGTTGTTGTTTATTTGACGTTGTTTTTGTTGTTGTTGTTTATTTGGCGTTGTTGTTGTTGTTTATTTGACATTGTTGTTGTTGACATTGTTGTTTTTGTTGTTGTTGACGTTGTTGTTGTTGTTGTTGTTGTTTATTTGACGTTTTTGTTGTTGTTGATGTTGTTGTTGTTGTTGTCGTTTATTTGACGTTGTTGTTGTTGTTGTTTATTTGACGTTGTTGTTGTTGTTCATTTGACGTTGTTGTTGTTGTTGTTTATTTGACGTTGTTGTTGTTATTGATGTTGTTTATTTGACGTTGTTGTTGTTGTTGTTTATTTAATGTTGTTGTTATTGATGTTGTTTATTTGACGTTGTTGTTGTTGTTGTTTATTTAATGTTGTTGTTGTTGTTTATTTGACATTGTTGTTGTTGTTTATTTAATGTTGTTGTTGTTGTTTATTTGACATTGTTGTTGTTGTTTATTTAATGTTGTTGTTGTTGTTTATTTGACATTGTTGTTTATTTGACGTTGGTGTTGTTGTTGACGTTGTTGTTGTTGTTGTTGTTTATTCGACGTTGTTGTTGTTGACATAGTTGTTGTTGTTGTTTATTTCACGTTGTTGATGTTGTTGATGTTGTTGTTTATTTGACGTTGTAGTTGTTGTTTATTTGACGTTGTTGTTGTTAATGACATTGTTGTTGTTGTTTATTTGACGTTATTGTTGTTTATTTGACATTGTTGTTGTTGTTGACGTTGTTGTTGTTGTTGTTTATTTGACATTGTTGTTGTTGTTGACGTTCTTGGTTTTGTTGTTTATTTGACGTTGTTGTTGTTGTTGTTTATTTGACGTTGTTTTAGTTGTTGTTGTTTATTTGACGTTGTTGTTGTTGTTTATTTGACGTTGTTGTTGTTAACATTGTTGTTGTTGTTTATTTGACGTAGTTGTTGTTGTTGACGTTGTTGTTGTTGTTTATTTGACGTTTTTGTTATTGTTGATGTTGTTGTTGTTGTTGTTTATTTGACGTTGTTGTTATTGTTGTTTATTTGACGTTGTTGTTGTTGTTTATATGACGTTGTTGTTGTTGTTGTTATTGTTGTTATTTATTTGACGTTGTTGTTGTTGTTGTTGTTTATTTGATGTTGTTGTTGTTGTTTATTTGACATTGTTGTTGTTGTTGACGTTGTTGTTGTTGTTGTTTATTTGACATTGTTGTTGTTGTTGTTGTTGACGTTGTTGGTGTTGTTGTTTATTTGACGTTGTTGTTGTTGTTGTTTATTTGACGTTGTTTTAGTTGTTGTTGTTTATTTGACGTTGTTGTTGTTGTTTATTTGACGTTGTTGTTGTCGTTTATTTGACGTTGTTGTTGTTGACATTGTTGTTGTTGTTGTTGTTGTTTATTTGACGTAGTTTTTGTTGTTGACGTTGTTGTTGTTGTTGTTGTTTATTTGACGTTTTTGTTGTTGTTGATGTTGTTGTTGTTGTTGTTGTTTATTTGACGTTGTTGTTGTTGTTGTTGTTTATTTGACGTTGTTGTTGTTGTTGTTGTTCATTTGACGTTGTTGTTGTTGTTGTTTATTTGACGTTGTTGTTGTTATTGATGTTGTTTATTTGACGTTGTTGTTGTTGTTGTTTATTTAATGTTGTTGTTATTGATGTTGTTTATTTGACGTTGTTGTTGTTGTTGTTTATTTAATGTTATTGTTGTTGTTTATTTGACATTGTTGTTGTTGTTGACGTTGTTGTTGTTGTTTTTTATTTGACATTGTTGTTGTTGTTGTTGACGTTGTTGTTGTTGTTGTTTATTTGACGTTGTTGTTGTTGTTGTTGTTGTTGTTGTTGTTGTTGTTTATTTGACGTTGTTTTAGATGTTGTTGTTTATTTGACGTTGTTGTTGTTGTTGTTTATTTAACGTTGTTTTAGATGTTGTTGTTTATTTGACGGTGTTGTTGTTTATTTGACAGTGTTGTTGTTGTTGACGTTGTTGTTGTTGTTGTTTATTTGACATTGTTGTTGTTGTTGTTGACGTTGTTGTTGCTGTTGTTTATTTGACGTTGTTTTAGTTGTTGTTGTTTATTTGACGTTGTTGTTGTTGTTTATTTGACGTTTTTGTTATTGACATTGTTGTTGTTGTTGTTTATATGACGTTGTTGTTGTTGATGTTGTTGTTGTTTATTTGACATAGTTGTTGTTGTTGACGTTGTTGTTGTTGTTGTTGTTTATTTGACGTTTTTGTTATTGTTGATGTTGTTGTTGTTAATTATTTGACGTTGTTGTTATTGTTTATTTGACGTTGTTGTTGTTGTTTATTTGAAGTTGTTATTATTGTTATTGTTGTTGTTTATTTGACGTTGTTGTTGTTGTTGTTTATTTGATGTTGTTGTTGTTGTTTATTTGACGTTGGTTTTGTTGTTGTTTATTTAACGTTGTTGCTGTTGTTATTGTTTATTTGACGTTGTTGTTGTTGTTTATTTGACGTTGTTATTGTTGTTTATTTGACGTTGTTTTTGTTATTTGACGTTGTTGTTGTTGTTGTTGTTGTATTTGTTGTTGTTGTTGTTGTTGCTGCTTATTTGACGTTGTTGTTATTGTTGTTGTTTATTTGACGTTGTTATTACTGTTGTTTATTTGACGTTGTTGTTGTTGTTGTTTATTTGATGTTGTTGTTGTTGTTTATTTGACGTTGTTGTTGTTGACGTTGTTGTTGTTGTTGTTGTTGTTTATTTGACGTTGTTATTGTTGTTGCTGTTGTTTATTTGACGTTGTTGTTGTCATTGTTGTTGTTTATTTGACGTTGTTGTTGTTGTTGTTTATTTGACGTTATTGTTGTTGTTGTTATTTATTTGACGTTGTTGTTGTTGTTTATTTGACGTTGTTGTTGTTGTTTATTTGACGTTGTTGTTGTTGTTTATTTGACGTTGTTGTTGTTGTTATTTATTTGACATTGTTGTTATTGTTGACGTTGTTGTTGTTGTTTATTTGACATTGTTGTTGTTGTTGGTGTTGTTGTTTATTTGACGTTGTTGTTGTTGTTGTTGTTTATTTGACGTTGTTTTAGTTGTTGTTGTTTATTTGGCGTTGTTGTTGTTTATTTGACATTGTTGTTGTTGACATTGTTGTTGTTGTTTATTTGATGTAGTTGTTGTTGTTGACGTTGTTGTTGTTGTTGTTTATTTCACGTTTTTGTTGTTATTGATGTTGTTGTTGTTGTTTATTTGACGTTGTTGTTGTTGTTGTTTATTTCACGTTGTTGATGTTGTTGATGTTGTTGTTTATTTGACGTTGTAGTTGTTGTTTATTTGACGTTGTTGTTGTTATTGACATTGTTGTTGTTGTTTATTTGACGTTATTGTTGTTTATTTGACATTGTTGTTGTTGTTGACGTTGTTGTTGTTGTTGTTTATTTGACATTGTTGTTGTTGTTGTTGACGTTCTTGGTTTTGTTGTTTATTTGACGTTGTTGTTGTTGTTTATTTGACGTTGTTTTAGTTGTTGTTGTTTATTTGACGTTGTTGTTGTTGTTTATTTGACCTTGTTGTTGTTGACATTGTTGTTGTTGTTGTTATTTATTTGACGTAGTTGTTGTTGTTGAAGTTGTTGTTGTTGTTGTTTATTTGACGTTTTTGTTGTTGTTGATGTTGTTGTTGTTGTTGTTTATTTGACGTTGTTGTTATTGTTGTTTATTTGACGTTGTTGTTGTTGTTGTTATTGTTGTTGTTTATTTGACGTTGTTGTTGTTGTTTATTTGATGTTGTTGCTGTTGTTGTTGTTTATTTGACATTGTTGTTGTTGTTGACGTTGTTGTTGTTGTTGTTTATTTGACATTGTTGTTGTTGTTGTTGTTGACGTTGTTGGTGTTGTTGTTTATTTGACGTTGTTGTTGTTGTTGTTTATTTGACGTTGTTTTAGTTTTTGTTGTTTATTTGACGTTGTTGTTGTTTATTTGACGTTGTTGTTGTCGTTTATTTGACGTTGTTGTTGTTGTTTATTTGACTTTGTTTTAGTTGTTGTTGTTTATTTGACGTTGTTGTTGTTGTTTATTTGACGTTGTTGTTGTTGACATTGTTGTTGTTGTTTATTTGACGTAGTTGTTGTTGTTGACGTTGTTGTTGTTGTTTATTTGACGTTTTTGTTATTGTTGATGTTGTTGTTGTTGTTGTTGTTTATTTGACGTTGTTGTTATTGTTGTTTATTTGACGTTGTTGTTGTTGTTTATATGACGTTGTTGTTGTTGTTGTTATTGTTGTTTATTTGACGTTGTTGTTGTTGTTGTTTATTTGATGTTGTTGTTGTTGTTGTTTATTTGACATTGTTGTTGTTGTTGACGTTGTTGTTGTTGTTGTTTATTTGACATTGTTGTTGTTGTTGTTGTTGACGTTGTTGGTGTTGTTGTTTATTTGACGTTGTTGTTGTTGTTGTTTATTTGACGTTGTTTTAGTTGTTGTTGTTTATTTGACGTTGTTGTTGTTGTTGTTTATTTGACGTTGTTGTTGTCGTTTATTTGACGTTGTTGTTGTTGACATTGTTGTTGTTGTTGTTTATTTGACGTTGTTTTTGTTGTTGTTGTTTATTTGGCATTGTTGTTGTTTATTTGACATTGTTGTTGTTGACATTGTTGTTGTTGTTGTTTATTTGACGTAGTTTTTGTTGTTGACGTTGTTGTTGTTGTTGTTGTTGCTTATTTGACGTTTTTGTTGTTGTTGATGTTTTTGTTGTTGTTGTTGTTGTTGTTGTTTATTTGACGTTGTTGTTGTTGTTGTTGTTTATTTAACGTTGTTGTTGTTGTTGTTGTTGTTCATTTGACGTTGTTGTTGTTGTTGTTTATTTGACGTTGTTGTTGTTATTGATGTTGTTTATTTGACGTTGTTGTTGTTGTTGTTTATTTAATGTTGTTGTTATTGATGTTGTTTATTTGACGTTGTTGTTTATTTAATGTTATTGTTGTTGTTTATTTGACATTGTTGTTGTTGTTGAGGTTGTTGTTGTTGTTTTTTATTTGACATTGTTGTTGTTGTTGTTGTTGTTGACGTTGTTGTTGTTGTTGTTTATTTGACGTTGTTGTTGTTGTTGTTGTTTATTTGACGTTGTTTTAGATGTTGTTGTTTATTTGACGTTGTTGTTGTTGTTGTTTATTTAACGTTGATTTAGATGTTGTTGTTTATTTGACGGTGTTGTTGTTTATTTGACAGTGTTGTTGTTGTTGTTGTTTATTTGACATTGTTGTTGTTGTTGTTGTTGACGTTGTTGTTGTTGTTTATTTGACGTTGTTTTAGTTGTTGTTGTTTATTTGACGTTGTTGTTGTTGTTTATTTGACGTTTTTGTTATTGACATTGTTGTTGTTGTTGTTTATATGACGTTGTTGTTGTTGTTGTTTATTTGACATAGTTGTTGTTGTTGACGTTGTTGTTGTTGTTGTTGTTTATTTGACGTTTTTGTTATTGTTGATGTTGTTGTTGTTAATTATTTGACGTTGTTTTTATTGTTTATTTGACGTTGTTGTTGTTTATTTGAAGTTGTTATTATTGTTATTGTTGTTGTTTATTTGACGTTGTTGTTGTTGTTGTTTATTTGATGTTGTTGTTGTTGTTTATTTGACGTTGGTTTTGTTGTTGTTTATTTAACGTTGTTGTTGTTGTTGTTATTGTTTATTTAACGTTGTTGTTGTTGTTTATTTGACGTTGTTATTGTTGTTTATTTGACGTTGTTTTTGTTATTTGACGTTGTTGTTGTTGTTGTTGTTGTATTTGTTGTTGTTGTTGTTGTTGTTGTTGTTGTTGTTGCTTATTTGACGTTGTTGTTATTGTTGTTGTTTATTTGACGTTGTTATTGTTGTTGTTTATTTGACGTTGTTGTTGTTGTTGTTTATTTGATGTTGTTGTTGTTGTTTATTTGACGTTGTTGTTGTTGACGTTGTTGTTGTTGTTGTTTATTTGACGTTGTTGTTGTTGTTGTTGCTGTTGTTTATTTGACGTTGTTGTTGTCATTGTTGTTGTTTATTTGACGTTGTTGTTGTTGTTATTGTTGTTGTTTATCTGACTTTTTTGTTGTTGTTGTTGTTTATTTGATGTTGTTGTTGTTGTTTATTTGACATTGTTGTTGTTGACGTTATTGTTGTTGTTTATTTGATGTTGTTGTTGTTTATTTGACATTGTTGTTGTTGTTGACGTTGTTGTTGTTGTTGTTTATTTGACATTGTTGTTGTTGTTGTTGACGTTGTTGGTGTTGATGTTTACTTGACGTTGTTGTTATTGTTGTTGTTTATTTGACGTTGTTTTAGTTGTTATTTATTTGACGTTGTTGTTGTTGTTTATTTGACATTGTTGTTGTTGTTGACGTTGTTGTTGTTGTTGTTGTTTATTTGACATTGTTGTTGTTGTTGTTGTTGACGTTGTTGGTGTTGTTGTTTATTTGACGTGGTTATTGTTGTTGTTGTTTATTTGATGTTGTTTTAGTTGTTGTTGTTTATTTGACATTGTTGTTGTTGTTTATTCGACGTTGTTGTTGTTGACATTGTTGTTGTTGTTGTTTATTTGACGTTGTTGTTGTTGTTTATTTTACTTAGTTGTTTTTGTTGACATTGTTGTTGTTGTTGTTGTTTATTTGACATTTTTGTTGTTGTTGATGTTGTTGTTGTTGTTGTTGTTGTTGTTTATTTGACGTTGTTGTTGTTGTTTATTTGACGTTGTTGTTGTTGTTTATTTGACGTTGTTGTTGTTGTTGTTGTTGTTGTTGTTTATTTGACGTTGTTATTGTTGTTATTTATTTGACGTCGTCGTTGTTGTTATTGTTTATTTGACGTTGTTGTTGTTGTTGTTGTTGTTGTTGTTTATTTGACGTTTTTATTGTTGTTTATTTGACGTTGTTTTTGTTATTTGACGTTGTTGTTGTTGTTGTTGTTGTATTTGTTGTTGTTGTTGTTGCTTATTTGACGTTGTTGTTATTGTTGTTGTTTATTTGACGTTGTTGTTGCTGTTGTTTATTTGACGTTGTTGTTGTTGTTTATTTGACGTAGTTGTTGTTGTTGACGTTGTTGTTGTTGTTGTTGTTGTTTATTTGACATTTTTGTTGTTGTTGATGTTGTTGATGTTGTTGTTTATTTGACGTTGTTGTTATTGTCTATTTGACGTTGTTGTTGTTTATTTGACGTTGTTGTTGTTGTTATTGTTGTTGTTTATTTGACGTTGTTATTGTTGTTTATTTGATGTTGTTATTGTTGTTGTTTATTTGACGTTGGTGTTGTTGTTGTTTATTTGACGTTGTTGTTGTTGTTATTTATTTGACGTTGTTGTTGTTGTTATTTATTTGACGTTGTTGTTGTTGTTATTGTTTATTAGACGTTGTTGTTATTGTTGTTATTTATTTGACGTTGTTGTTTATTTGACGTTGTTGTTATTGTTGTTGTTTATTTGACGTTGTTGTTGTTGTTGTTGTTTATTTGACATTGTTGTTGTTGTTGTTGTTGTTGTTGTTGTTGACGTTGTTGTTGTTGTTGTTGTTTATTTGACGTTGTTTTAGTTGTTGTTGTTTATTTGACGTTGTTGTTGTTGTTGTTATTTGACGTTTTTGTTATTGACATTGTTGTTGTTGTTGTTTATATGACGTTGTTGTTGTTGTTTATTTGACATAGTTGTTGTTGTTGACGTTGTTGTTGTTGTTGTTTATTTGACGTTTTTGTTGTTGGTGATGTTGTTGTTGTTAATTATTTGACGTTGTTGTTATTGTTTATTTGACGTTGTTGTTGTTTATTTGACGTTGTTATTGTTGTTATTGTTGTTGTTTATTTGACGTTGTTGTTGTTGTTGTTTATTTGATGTTGTTGTTGTTGTTTATTTGACGTTGGTTTTGTTGTTGTTTATTTAACGTTGTTGTTGTTGTTATTATTTATTTGACGTTGTTGTTGTTGTTTATTTGACGTTGTTATTGTTGTTTATTTGACGTTGTTTTTGTTATTTGACGTTGTTGTTGTTGTTGTTGTATTTGTTGTTGTATTTGTTGTTGTTGTTGTTGTTGTTGCTTATTTGACGTTGTTGTTATTGTTGTTGTTTATTTGACGTTGTTATTGCTGTTGTTTATTTGATGTTGTTGTTGTTGTTGTTGTTTATTTGATGTTGTTGTTGTTGTTTATTTGACGTTGTTGTTGTTGACGTTGTTGTTGTTGTTGTTGTTTATTTGACGTTGTTATTGTTGTTGCTGTTGTTTATTTGACGTTGTTGTTGTCATTGTTGCTGTTTAATTGACGTTGTTGTTGTTGTTGTTTATTTGACGTTATTGTTGTTGTTATTTATTTGACGTTGTTGTTGTTGTTGTTTATTTGACGTTGTTCTTGTTGTTTATTTGCCGTTGTTGTTGTTGTTGTTTATTTGACGTTGTTGTTGTTGTTATTTATTTGACATTGTTGTTATTGTTGTTGACGTTGTTATTGTTGTTGTTTATTTGACATTGTTGTTGTTGTTGGTGTTGTTGTTTATTTGACATTGTTGTTGTTGTTGTTTATTTGACGTTGTTTTAGTTGTTGTTGTTTATTTGGCGTTGTTGTTGTTTATTTGACATTGTTGTTGTTGACATTGTTGTTGTTGTTGTTGTTTATTTGACGTAGTTTTTGTTGTTGACGTTGTTGTTGTTGTTGTTGTTGCTTATTTGACGTTTTTGTTGTTGTTGTTGATGTTGTTGTTGTTGTTGTTGTTGTTGTTTATTTGACGTTGTTGTTGTTGTTGTTGTTTATTTAACGTTGTTGTTGTTGTTGTTGTTGTTCATTTGATGTTGTTGTTGTTGTTTATTTGACGTTGTTGTTGTTATTGATGTTGTTTATTTGACGTTGTTGTTGTTGTTGTTTATTTAATGTTGTTGTTATTGATGTTGTTTATTTGACGTTGTTGTTTATTTAATGTTGTTGTTGTTGTTTATTTGACATTGTTGTTGTTGTTGAGGTTGTTGTTGTTGTTTTTTATTTGACATTGTTGTTGTTGTTGTTGTTGTTGACGTTGTTGTTGTTGTTGTTTATTTGACGTTGTTGTTGTTGTTGTTGTTGTTTATTTGACGTTGTTTTAGATGTTGTTGTTTATTTGACGTTGTTGTTGTTGTTGTTTATTTAACGTTGTTTTAGATGTTGTTGTTTATTTGACGGTGTTGTTGTTTATTTGACAGTGTTGTTGTTGTTGACGTTGTTGTTGTTGTTGTTTATTTGACATTGTTGTTGTTGTTGTTGACGTTGTTGTTGTTGTTTATTTGACGTTGTTTTAGTTGTTGTTGTTTATTTGACGTTGTTGTTGTTGTTTATTTGACGTTTTTGTTATTGACATTGTTGTTGTTGTTGTTTATATGACGTTTTTGTTGTTGTTGTTTATTTGACATAATTGTTGTTGTTGACGTTGTTGTTGTTGTTGTTGTTTATTTGACGTTTTTGTTATTGTTGATATTGTTGTTGTTAATTATTTAACGTTGTTGTTATTGTTTATTTGACGTTGTTGTTGTTGTTTATTTGAAGTTGTTATTATTGTTATTGTTGTTGTTTATTTGACGTTGTTGTTGTTGTTGTTGTTTATTTGATGTTGTTGTTGTTGTTTATTTGACGTTGGTTTTGTTGTTGTTTATTTAACGTTGTTGTTGTTGTTGTTATTGTTTATTTGACGTTGTTGTTGTTGTTTATTTGACGTTGTTATTGTTGTTTATTTGACGTTGTTTTTGTTATTTGACGTTGTTGTTGTTGTTGTTGTTGTATTTGTTGTTGTTGTTGTTGTTGTTGTTGTTGCTTATTTGACGTTGTTGTTATTGTTGTTGTTTATTTGACGTTGTTATTGCTGTTGTTTATTTGACGTTGTTGTTGTTGTTGTTGTTTAGTTGATGTTGTTGTTGTTGTTGTTTATTTGACGTTGTTGTTGTTGACGTTGTTGTTGTTGTTGTTTATTTGACGTTGTTGTTGTTGTTGCTGTTGTTTATTTGACGTTGTTGTTGTCATTGTTGTTGTTTATTTGACGTTGTTGTTGTTGTTGTTATTGTTGTTGTTTATCTGACTTTTTTGTTGTTGTTGTTGTTTATTTGATGTTGTTGTTGTTGTTTATTTGACATTGTTGTTGTTGACGTTATTGTTGTTGTTTATTTGATGTTGTTGTTGTTTATTTGACATTGTTGTTGTTGTTGACGTTGTTGTTGTTGTTGTTTATTTGACATTGTTGTTGTTGTTGTTGACGTTGTTGGTGTTGATGTTTACTTGACGTTGTTGTTATTGTTGTTGTTTATTTGACGTTGTTTTAGTTGTTATTTATTTGACGTTGTTGTTGTTGTTTATTTGACATTGTTGTTGTTGTTGACGTTGTTGTTGTTGTTGTTGTTGTTGTTTATTTGACATTGTTGTTGTTGTTGTTGTTGACGTTGTTGTTGACGTTGTTGTTTATTTGACGTGGTTATTGTTGTTGTTGTTTATTTGATGTTGTTTTAGTTGTTGTTGTTTATTTGACATTGTTGTTGTTGTTTATTCGACGTTGTTGTTGTTGACATTGTTGTTGTTGTTGTTTATTTGACGTTGTTGTTGTTGTTTATTTTACTTAGTTGTTTTTGTTGACATTGTTGTTGTTGTTGTTGTTGTTTATTTGACATTTTTGTTGTTGTTGATGTTGTTGTTATTGTTGTTTATTTGACGTTGTTGTTGTTGTTTATTTGACGTTGTTGTTGTTGTTTATTTGACGTTGTTGTTGTTGTTGTTATTGTTGTTGTTTATTTGACGTTGTTGTTGTTGTTTATTTGATGTTGTTGTTGTTGTTGTTTATTTGACGCTGGTGTTGTTGTTGTTGTTTATTTGGCGTTGTTATTGTTGTTATTTATTTGACGTCGTTGTTGTTGTTATTGTTTATTTGACGTTGTTGTTGTTGTTGTTGTTGTTGTTGTTTATTTGACGTTTTTATTGTTGTTTATTTGACGTTGTTTTTGTTATTTGACGTTGTTGTTGTTGTTGTTGTATTTGTTGTTGTTGTTGTTGCTTATTTGACGTTGTTGTTATTGTTGTTGTTTATTTGACGTTGTTGTTGCTGTTGTTTATTTGACGTTGTTGTTGTTGTTTATTTGAAGTAGTTGTTGTTGTTGACGTTGTTGTTGTTGTTGTTTATTTGACATTTTTGTTGTTGTTGATGTTGTTGATGTTGTTGTTTATTTGACGTTGTTGTTATTGTCTATTTGACGTTGTTGTTGTTTATTTGACGTTGTTATTGTTGTTTATTTGATGTTGTTATTGTTGTTGTTTATTTGACGTTGGTGTTGTTGTTGTTTATTTGACGTTGTTGTTGTTGTTATTTATTTGACGTTGTTGTTGTTGTTATTTATTTGACGTTGTTGTTGTTGTTATTGTTTATTAGACGTTGTTGTTGTTGTTGTTGTTGTTTATTTGACGTTGTTGTTTATTTGACGTTGTTGTTTATTTGACGTTGTTGTTATTGTTGTTGTTTATTTGACGTTGTTGTTGTTGTTTATTGGACGTTGTTGTTGTTGTTGACGTTGTTGTTGTTGTTGTTTATTTGACATTGTTGTTGTTGTTGTTGTTGACGTTGTTGTTGTTGTTGTTTATTTAACGTTGTTTTAGTTGTTGTTGTTTATTTGACGTTGTTGTTGTTGTTTATTTGACGTTTTTGTTATTGACATTGTTGTTGTTGTTGTTTATATGACGTTGTTGTTGTTGTTTATTTGACATAGTTGTTGTTGTTGACGTTGTTGTTGTTGTTGTTTATTTGACGTTTTTGTTGTTGGTGATGTTGTTGTTGTTAATTATTTGACGTTGTTGTTATTGTTTATTTGACGTTGTTGTTGTTTATTTGACGTTGTTATTGTTGTTATTGTTGTTGTTTATTTGACGTTGTTGTTGTTGTTGTTTATTTGATGTTGTTGTTGTTGTTTATTTGACGTTGGTTTTGTTGTTGTTTATTTAACGTTGTTGTTGTTGTTATTATTTATTTGACGTTGTTGTTGTTGTTTATTTGACGTTGTTATTGTTGTTTATTTGACGTTGTTTTTGTTATTTGACGTTGTTGTTGTTGTTGTTGTATTTGTTGTTGTTGTTGTTGTTGTTGCTTATTTGACGTTGTTGTTATTGTTGTTGTTTATTTGACGTTGTTATTGCTGTTGTTTATTTGACGTTGTTGTTGTTGTTGTTGTTGTTGTTTATTTGATGTTGTTGTTGTTGTTTATTTGACGTTGTTGTTGTTGACGTTGTTGTTGTTGTTGTTTATTTGACGTTGTTATTGTTGTTGCTGTTGTTTATTTGACGTTGTTGTTGTCATTGTTGTTGTTTAATTGACGTTGTTGTTGTTGTTGTTTATTTGACGTTATTGTTGTTGTTATTTATTTGACGTTGTTGTTGTTGTTATTGTTTATTAGACGTTGTTGTTATTGTTGTTATTTATTTGACGTTGTTGTTTATTTGACGTTGTTGTTATTGTTGTTGTTTATTTGACGTTGTTGTTGTTGTTGTTTATTTGACATTGTTGTTGTTGTTGTTGTTGACGTTGTTGTTGTTGTTGTTGTTTATTTGACGTTGTTTTAGTTGTTGTTGTTTATTTGACGTTGTTGTTGTTGTTTATTTGACGTTTTTGTTATTGACATTGTTGTTGTTGTTGTTTATATGACGTTGTTGTTGTTGTTTATTTGACATAGTTGTTGTTGTTGACGTTGTTGTTGTTGTTGTTTATTTGACGTTTTTGTTGTTGGTGATGTTGTTGTTGTTAATTATTTGACGTTGTTGTTATTGTTTATTTGACGTTGTTGTTGTTTATTTGACGTTGTTATTGTTGTTGTTTATTTGACGTTGTTGTTGTTGTTGTTTATTTGATGTTGTTGTTGTTGTTTATTTGACGTTGGTTTTGTTGTTGTTTATTTAACGTTGTTGTTGTTGTTATTATTTATTTGACGTTGTTGTTGTTGTTTATTTGACGTTGTTATTGTTGTTTATTTGACGTTGTTTTTGTTATTTGACGTTGTTGTTGTTGTATTTGTTGTTGTTGTTGTTGTTGTTGTTGTTGTTGCTTATTTGACGTTGTTGTTATTGTTGTTGTTTATTTGACGTTGTTATTGCTGTTGTTTATTTGACGTTGTTGTTGTTGTTGTTGTTTATTTGATGTTGTTGTTGTTGTTTATTTGACGTTGTTGTTGTTGACGTTGTTGTTGTTGTTGTTGTTTATTTGACGTTTTTATTGTTGTTGCTGTTGTTTATTTGACGTTGTTGTTGTCATTGTTGTTGTTTAATTGACGTTGTTGTTGTTGTTGTTTATTTGACGTTATTGTTGTTGTTATTTATTTGACGTTGTTGTTGTTGTTGTTTATTTGACGTTGTTGTTGTTGTTTATTTGACGTTGTTGTTGTTGTTGTTTATTTGACGTTGTTGTTGTTGTTATTTATTTGACATTGTTGTTATTGTTGTTGACGTTGTTATTGTTGTTGTTTATTTGACATTGTTGTTGTTGTTGGTGTTGTTGTTTATTTGACGTTGTTGTTGTTGTTGTTTATTTGACGTTGTTTTAGTTGTTGTTGTTTATTTGGCGTTGTTGTTGTTTATTTGACATTGTTGTTGTTGACATTGTTGTTGTTGTTGTTGTTTATTTGACGTAGTTTTTGTTGTTGACGTTGTTGTTGTTGTTGTTGTTGCTTATTTGACGTTTTTGTTGTTGTTGTTGATGTTGTTGTTGTTGTTGTTGTTGTTGTTTATTTGACGTTGTTGTTGTTGTTGTTGTTGTTTATTTAACGTTGTTGTTGTTGTTGTTGTTGTTCATTTGACGTTGTTGTTGTTGTTGTTTATTTGACGTTGTTGTTGTTATTGATGTTGTTTATTTGACGTTGTTGTTGTTGTTGTTTATTTAATGTTGTTGTTATTGATGTTGTTTATTTGACGTTGTTGTTTATTTAATGTTGTTGTTGTTGTTTATTTGACATTGTTTTTGTTGTTGAGGTTGTTGTTGTTGTTTTTTATTTGACATTGTTGTTGTTGTTGTTGTTGTTGACGTTGTTGTTGTTGTTGTTTATTTGACGTTGTTGTTGTTGTTGTTGTTGTTTATTTGACGTTGTTTTAGATGTTGTTGTTTATTTGACGTTGTTGTTGTTGTTGTTTATTTAACGTTGTTTTAGATGTTGTTGTTTATTTGACGGTGTTGTTGTTTATTTGACAGTGTTGTTGTTGTTGACGTTGTTGTTGTTGTTGTTTATTTGACATTGTTGTTGTTGTTGTTGTTGACGTTGTTGTTGTTGTTTATTTGACGTTGTTTTAGTTGTTGTTGTTTATTTGACGTTGTTGTTGTTGTTTATTTGACGTTTTTGTTATTGACATTGTTGTTGTTGTTGTTTATATGACGTTTTTGTTGTTGTTGTTTATTTGACATAGTTGTTGTTGTTGACGTTGTTGTTGTTGTTGTTGTTTATTTGACGTTTTTGTTATTGTTGATATTGTTGTTGTTAATTATTTGACGTTGTTGTTATTGTTTATTTGACGTTGTTGTTGTTGTTTATTTGAAGTTGTTATTATTGTTATTGTTGTTGTTTATTTGACGTTGTTGTTGTTGTTGTTGTTGTTTATTTGATGTTGTTGTTGTTGTTTATTTGACGTTGGTTTTGTTGTTGTTTATTTAACGTTGTTGTTGTTGTTGTTATTGTTTATTTGACGTTGTTGTTGTTGTTTATTTGACGTTGTTATTGTTGTTTATTTGACGTTGTTTTTGTTATTTGACGTTGTTGTTGTTGTTGTTGTTGTATTTGTTGTTGTTGTTGTTGTTGTTGCTTATTTGACGTTGTTGTTATTGTTGTTGTTTATTTGACGTTGTTATTGCTGTTGTTTATTTGACGTTGTTGTTGTTGTTGTTGTTTATTTGATGTTGTTGTTGTTGTTGTTTATTTGACGTTGTTGTTGTTGACGTTGTTGTTGTTGTTGCTGTTGTTTATTTGACGTTGTTGTTGTCATTGTTGTTGTTTATTTGACGTTGTTGTTGTTGTTGTTATTGTTGTTGTTTATCTGACTTTTTTGTTGTTGTTGTTGTTTATTTGATGTTGTTGTTGTTGTTTATTTGACATTGTTGTTGTTGACGTTATTGTTGTTGTTTATTTGATGTTGTTGTTGTTTATTTGACATTGTTGTTGTTGTTGACGTTGTTGTTGTTGTTGTTTATTTGACATTGTTGTTGTTGTTGTTGACGTTGTTGGTGTTGATGTTTACTTGACGTTGTTGTTATTGTTGTTGTTTATTTGACGTTGTTTTCGTTGTTATTTATTTGACGTTGTTGTTGTTGTTTATTTGACATTGTTGTTGTTGTTGACGTTGTTGTTGTTGTTGTTGTTGTTTATTTGACATTGTTGTTGTTGTTGTTGTTGACGTTGTTGGTGTTGTTGTTTATTTGACGTGGTTATTGTTGTTGTTGTTTATTTGATGTTGTTTTAGTTGTTGTTGTTTATTTGACATTGTTGTTGTTGTTTATTCGACGTTGTTGTTGTTGACATTGTTGTTGTTGTTGTTTATTTGACGTTGTTGTTGTTGTTTATTTTACTTAGTTGTTTTTGTTGACATTGTTGTTGTTGTTGTTGTTTATTTGACATTTTTGTTGTTGTTGATGTTGTTGTTGTTGTTGTTTATTTGACGTTGTTGTTGTTGTTTATTTGACGTTATTGTTGTTGTTTATTTGACGTTGTTGTTGTTGTTGTTATTGTTGTTGTTTATTTGACGTTGTTGTTGTTGTTTATTTGATGTTGTTGTTGTTGTTGTTTATTTGACGCTGGTGTTGTTGTTGTTGTTTATTTGGCGTTGTTATTGTTGTTATTTATTTGACGTCGTCGTTGTTGTTATTGTTTATTTGACGTTGTTGTTGTTCTTGTTGTTGTTGTTGTTGTTTATTTGACGTTTTTATTGTTGTTTATTTGACGTTGTTTTTGTTATTTGACGTTGTTGTTGTTGTTGTTGTATTTGTTGTTGTTGTTGTTGTTGCTTATTTGACGTTGTTGTTATTGTTGTTGTTTATTTGACGTTGTTGTTGCTGTTGTTTATTTGACGTTGTTGTTGTTGTTTATTTGACGTAGTTGTTGTTGTTGACGTTGTTGTTGTTGTTGTTTATTTGACATTTTTGTTGTTGTTGATGTTGTTGATGTTGTTGTTTATTTGACGTTGTTGTTATTGTCTATTTGACGTTGTTGTTGTTTATTTGACGTTGTTGTTGTTGTTATTGTTGTTGTTTATTTGACGTTGTTATTGTTGTTTATTTGATGTTGTTATTGTTGTTGTTTATTTGACGTTGGTGTTGTTGTTGTTTATTTGACGTTGTTGTTGTTGTTATTTATTTGACGTTGTTGTTGTTGTTATTTATTTGACGTTGTTGTTGTTGTTATTGTTTATTAGACGTTGTTGTTGTTGTTGTTGTTTATTTGACGTTGTTGTTTATTTGACGTTGTTGTTTATTTGACGTTGTTGTTATTGTTGTTGTTTATTTGACGTTGTTGTTGTTGTTTATTGGACGTTGTTGTTGTTGTTGACGTTGTTGTTGTTGTTGTTTATTTGACATTGTTGTTGTTGTTGTTGACGTTGTTGTTGTTGTTGTTTATTTGACGTTGTTTTAGTTGTTGTTGTTTATTTGACGTTGTTGTTGTTGTTGTTTATTTGACGTTTTTGTTATTGACATTGTTGTTGTTGTTGTTTATATGACGTTGTTGTTGTTGTTTATTTGACATAGTTGTTGTTGTTGACGTTGTTGTTGTTGTTGTTTATTTGACGTTTTTGTTGTTGGTGATGTTGTTGTTGTTAATTATTTGACGTTGTTTTTATTGTTTATTTGACGTTGTTGTTGTTTATTTGACGTTGTTATTGTTGTTATTGTTGTTGTTTATTTGACGTTGTTGTTGTTGTTGTTTATTTGATGTTGTTGTTGTTGTTTATCTGACGTTGGTTTTGTTGTTGTTTATTTAACGTTGTTGTTGTTGTTATTATTTATTTGACGTTGTTGTTGTTGTTTATTTGACGTTGTTATTGTTGTTTATTTGACGTTGTTTTTGTTATTTGACGTTGTTGTTGTTGTTGTTGTTGTATTTGTTGTTGTTGTTGTTGTTGTTGTTGTTGTTGTTGCTTATTTGACGTTGTTGTTATTGTTGTTGTTTATTTGACGTTGTTATTGCTGTTGTTTATTTGACGTTGTTGTTGTTGTTGTTGTTTATTTGATGTTGTTGTTGTTGTTTATTTGACGTTGTTGTTGTTGACGTTGTTGTTGTTGTTGTTTATTTGACGTTGTTATTGTTGTTGCTGTTGTTTATTTGACGTTGTTGTTGTCATTGTTGTTGTTTAATTGACGTTGTTGTTGTTGTTGTTTATTTGACGTTATTGTTGTTGTTATTTATTTGACGTTGTTGTTGTTGTTGTTTATTTGACGTTGTTGTTGTTGTTTATTTGACGTTGTTGTTGTTGTTGTTGTTGTTGTTTATTTGACGTTGTTGTTGTTGTTATTTATTTGACATTGTTGTTGTTGTTGTTGACGTTGTTGTTGTTGTTGTTTATTTGACATTGTTGTTGTTGTTGGTGTTGTTGTTTATTTGACGTTGTTGTTGTTGTTGTTTATTTGACGTTGTTTTAGTTGTTGTTGTTTATTTGGCGTTGTTGTTGTTTATTTGACATTGTTGTTGTTGACATTGTTGTTGTTGTTGTTGACATTGTTGTTGTTGTTGTTGTTTATTTGACGTAGTTGTTGTTGTTGACGTTGTTGTTGTTGTTATTTATTTGACGTTTTTGTTGTTATTGATGTTGTTGTTGTTGTTTATTTGACGTTGTTGTTGTTGTTGTTGTTTATTTGACGTTGTTGTTGTTGTTATTGTTGCTGTTTAATTGACGTTGTTGTTGTTGTTGTTTATTTGACGTTATTGTTGTTGTTATTTATTTGACGTTGTTGTTGTTGTTGTTTATTTGACGTTGTTCTTGTTGTTTATTTGCCGTTGTTGTTGTTGTTGTTTATTTGACGTTGTTGTTGTTGTTATTTATTTGACATTGTTGTTATTGTTGTTGACGTTGTTATTGTTGTTGTTTATTTGACATTGTTGTTGTTGTTGGTGTTGTTGTTTATTTGACATTGTTGTTGTTGTTGTTTATTTGACGTTGTTTTAGTTGTTGTTGTTTATTTGGCGTTGTTGTTGTTTATTTGACATTGTTGTTGTTGACATTGTTGTTGTTGTTGTTGTTTATTTGACGTAGTTTTTGTTGTTGACGTTGTTGTTGTTGTTGTTGTTGCTTATTTGACGTTTTTGTTGTTGTTGTTGATGTTGTTGTTGTTGTTGTTGTTGTTGTTTATTTGACGTTGTTGTTGTTGTTGTTGTTTATTTAACGTTGTTGTTGTTGTTGTTGTTGTTCATTTGATGTTGTTGTTGTTGTTTATTTGACGTTGTTGTTGTTATTGATGTTGTTTATTTGACGTTGTTGTTGTTGTTGTTTATTTAATGTTGTTGTTATTGATGTTGTTTATTTGACGTTGTTGTTTATTTAATGTTGTTGTTGTTGTTTATTTGACATTGTTGTTGTTGTTGAGGTTGTTGTTGTTGTTTTTTATTTGACATTGTTGTTGTTGTTGTTGTTGTTGACGTTGTTGTTGTTGTTGTTTATTTGACGTTGTTGTTGTTGTTGTTGTTGTTTATTTGACGTTGTTTTAGATGTTGTTGTTTATTTGACGTTGTTGTTGTTGTTGTTTATTTAACGTTGTTTTAGATGTTGTTGTTTATTTGACGGTGTTGTTGTTTATTTGACAGTGTTGTTGTTGTTGACGTTGTTGTTGTTGTTGTTTATTTGACATTGTTGTTGTTGTTGTTGACGTTGTTGTTGTTGTTTATTTGACGTTGTTTTAGTTGTTGTTGTTTATTTGACGTTGTTGTTGTTGTTTATTTGACGTTTTTGTTATTGACATTGTTGTTGTTGTTGTTTATATGACGTTTTTGTTGTTGTTGTTTATTTGACATAATTGTTGTTGTTGACGTTGTTGTTGTTGTTGTTGTTTATTTGACGTTTTTGTTATTGTTGATATTGTTGTTGTTAATTATTTAACGTTGTTGTTATTGTTTATTTGACGTTGTTGTTGTTGTTTATTTGAAGTTGTTATTATTGTTATTGTTGTTGTTTATTTGACGTTGTTGTTGTTGTTGTTGTTTATTTGATGTTGTTGTTGTTGTTTATTTGACGTTGGTTTTGTTGTTGTTTATTTAACGTTGTTGTTGTTGTTGTTATTGTTTATTTGACGTTGTTGTTGTTGTTTATTTGACGTTGTTATTGTTGTTTATTTGACGTTGTTTTTGTTATTTGACGTTGTTGTTGTTGTTGTTGTTGTATTTGTTGTTGTTGTTGTTGTTGTTGTTGTTGCTTATTTGACGTTGTTGTTATTGTTGTTGTTTATTTGACGTTGTTATTGCTGTTGTTTATTTGACGTTGTTGTTGTTGTTGTTGTTTAGTTGATGTTGTTGTTGTTGTTGTTTATTTGACGTTGTTGTTGTTGACGTTGTTGTTGTTGTTGTTTATTTGACGTTGTTGTTGTTGTTGCTGTTGTTTATTTGACGTTGTTGTTGTCATTGTTGTTGTTTATTTGACGTTGTTGTTGTTGTTGTTATTGTTGTTGTTTATCTGACTTTTTTGTTGTTGTTGTTGTTTATTTGATGTTGTTGTTGTTGTTTATTTGACATTGTTGTTGTTGACGTTATTGTTGTTGTTTATTTGATGTTGTTGTTGTTTATTTGACATTGTTGTTGTTGTTGACGTTGTTGTTGTTGTTGTTTATTTGACATTGTTGTTGTTGTTGTTGACGTTGTTGGTGTTGATGTTTACTTGACGTTGTTGTTATTGTTGTTGTTTATTTGACGTTGTTTTAGTTGTTATTTATTTGACGTTGTTGTTGTTGTTTATTTGACATTGTTGTTGTTGTTGACGTTGTTGTTGTTGTTGTTGTTGTTGTTTATTTGACATTGTTGTTGTTGTTGTTGTTGACGTTGTTGTTGACGTTGTTGTTTATTTGACGTGGTTATTGTTGTTGTTGTTTATTTGATGTTGTTTTAGTTGTTGTTGTTTATTTGACATTGTTGTTGTTGTTTATTCGACGTTGTTGTTGTTGACATTGTTGTTGTTGTTGTTTATTTGACGTTGTTGTTGTTGTTTATTTTACTTAGTTGTTTTTGTTGACATTGTTGTTGTTGTTGTTGTTGTTTATTTGACATTTTTGTTGTTGTTGATGTTGTTGTTATTGTTGTTTATTTGACGTTGTTGTTGTTGTTTATTTGACGTTGTTGTTGTTGTTTATTTGACGTTGTTGTTGTTGTTGTTATTGTTGTTGTTTATTTGACGTTGTTGTTGTTGTTTATTTGATGTTGTTGTTGTTGTTGTTTATTTGACGCTGGTGTTGTTGTTGTTGTTTATTTGGCGTTGTTATTGTTGTTATTTATTTGACGTCGTTGTTGTTGTTATTGTTTATTTGACGTTGTTGTTGTTGTTGTTGTTGTTGTTGTTTATTTGACGTTTTTATTGTTGTTTATTTGACGTTGTTTTTGTTATTTGACGTTGTTGTTGTTGTTGTTGTATTTGTTGTTGTTGTTGTTGCTTATTTGACGTTGTTGTTATTGTTGTTGTTTATTTGACGTTGTTGTTGCTGTTGTTTATTTGACGTTGTTGTTGTTGTTTATTTGAAGTAGTTGTTGTTGTTGACGTTGTTGTTGTTGTTGTTTATTTGACATTTTTGTTGTTGTTGATGTTGTTGATGTTGTTGTTTATTTGACGTTGTTGTTATTGTCTATTTGACGTTGTTGTTGTTTATTTGACGTTGTTATTGTTGTTTATTTGATGTTGTTATTGTTGTTGTTTATTTGACGTTGGTGTTGTTGTTGTTTATTTGACGTTGTTGTTGTTGTTATTTATTTGACGTTGTTGTTGTTGTTATTTATTTGACGTTGTTGTTGTTGTTATTGTTTATTAGACGTTGTTGTTGTTGTTGTTGTTGTTTATTTGACGTTGTTGTTTATTTGACGTTGTTGTTTATTTGACGTTGTTGTTATTGTTGTTGTTTATTTGACGTTGTTGTTGTTGTTTATTGGACGTTGTTGTTGTTGTTGACGTTGTTGTTGTTGTTGTTTATTTGACATTGTTGTTGTTGTTGTTGTTGACGTTGTTGTTGTTGTTGTTTATTTGACGTTGTTTTAGTTGTTGTTGTTTATTTGACGTTGTTGTTGTTGTTTATTTGACGTTTTTGTTATTGACATTGTTGTTGTTGTTGTTTATATGACGTTGTTGTTGTTGTTTATTTGACATAGTTGTTGTTGTTGACGTTGTTGTTGTTGTTGTTTATTTGACGTTTTTGTTGTTGGTGATGTTGTTGTTGTTAATTATTTGACGTTGTTGTTATTGTTTATTTGACGTTGTTGTTGTTTATTTGACGTTGTTATTGTTGTTATTGTTGTTGTTTATTTGACGTTGTTGTTGTTGTTGTTTATTTGATGTTGTTGTTGTTGTTTATTTGACGTTGGTTTTGTTGTTGTTTATTTAACGTTGTTGTTGTTGTTATTATTTATTTGACGTTGTTGTTGTTGTTTATTTGACGTTGTTATTGTTGTTTATTTGACGTTGTTTTTGTTATTTGACGTTGTTGTTGTTGTTGTTGTATTTGTTGTTGTTGTTGTTGTTGTTGTTGCTTATTTGACGTTGTTGTTATTGTTGTTGTTTATTTGACGTTGTTATTGCTGTTGTTTATTTGACGTTGTTGTTGTTGTTGTTGTTGTTGTTTATTTGATGTTGTTGTTGTTGTTTATTTGACGTTGTTGTTGTTGACGTTGTTGTTGTTGTTGTTTATTTGACGTTGTTATTGTTGTTGCTGTTGTTTATTTGACGTTGTTGTTGTCATTGTTGTTGTTTAATTGACGTTGTTGTTGTTGTTGTTTATTTGACGTTATTGTTGTTGTTATTTATTTGACGTTGTTGTTGTTGTTATTGTTTATTAGACGTTGTTGTTATTGTTGTTATTTATTTGACGTTGTTGTTTATTTGACGTTGTTGTTATTGTTGTTGTTTATTTGACGTTGTTGTTGTTGTTGTTTATTTGACATTGTTGTTGTTGTTGTTGTTGACGTTGTTGTTGTTGTTGTTGTTTATTTGACGTTGTTTTAGTTGTTGTTGTTTATTTGACGTTGTTGTTGTTGTTTATTTGACGTTTTTGTTATTGACATTGTTGTTGTTGTTGTTTATATGACGTTGTTGTTGTTGTTTATTTGACATAGTTGTTGTTGTTGACGTTGTTGTTGTTGTTGTTTATTTGACGTTTTTGTTGTTGGTGATGTTGTTGTTGTTAATTATTTGACGTTGTTGTTATTGTTTATTTGACGTTGTTGTTGTTTATTTGACGTTGTTATTGTTGTTGTTTATTTGACGTTGTTGTTGTTGTTGTTTATTTGATGTTGTTGTTGTTGTTTATTTGACGTTGGTTTTGTTGTTGTTTATTTAACGTTGTTGTTGTTGTTATTATTTATTTGACGTTGTTGTTGTTGTTTATTTGACGTTGTTATTGTTGTTTATTTGACGTTGTTTTTGTTATTTGACGTTGTTGTTGTTGTATTTGTTGTTGTTGTTGTTGTTGTTGTTGTTGTTGCTTATTTGACGTTGTTGTTATTGTTGTTGTTTATTTGACGTTGTTATTGCTGTTGTTTATTTGACGTTGTTGTTGTTGTTGTTGTTTATTTGATGTTGTTGTTGTTGTTTATTTGACGTTGTTGTTGTTGACGTTGTTGTTGTTGTTGTTGTTTATTTGACGTTTTTATTGTTGTTGCTGTTGTTTATTTGACGTTGTTGTTGTCATTGTTGTTGTTTAATTGACGTTGTTGTTGTTGTTGTTTATTTGACGTTATTGTTGTTGTTATTTATTTGACGTTGTTGTTGTTGTTGTTTATTTGACGTTGTTGTTGTTGTTTATTTGACGTTGTTGTTGTTGTTGTTTATTTGACGTTGTTGTTGTTGTTATTTATTTGACATTGTTGTTATTGTTGTTGACGTTGTTATTGTTGTTGTTTATTTGACATTGTTGTTGTTGTTGGTGTTGTTGTTTATTTGACGTTGTTGTTGTTGTTGTTTATTTGACGTTGTTTTAGTTGTTGTTGTTTATTTGGCGTTGTTGTTGTTTATTTGACATTGTTGTTGTTGACATTGTTGTTGTTGTTGTTGTTTATTTGACGTAGTTTTTGTTGTTGACGTTGTTGTTGTTGTTGTTGTTGCTTATTTGACGTTTTTGTTGTTGTTGTTGATGTTGTTGTTGTTGTTGTTGTTGTTGTTTATTTGACGTTGTTGTTGTTGTTGTTGTTGTTTATTTAACGTTGTTGTTGTTGTTGTTGTTGTTCATTTGACGTTGTTGTTGTTGTTGTTTATTTGACGTTGTTGTTGTTATTGATGTTGTTTATTTGACGTTGTTGTTGTTGTTGTTTATTTAATGTTGTTGTTATTGATGTTGTTTATTTGACGTTGTTGTTTATTTAATGTTGTTGTTGTTGTTTATTTGACATTGTTGTTGTTGTTGAGGTTGTTGTTGTTGTTTTTTATTTGACATTGTTGTTGTTGTTGTTGTTGTTGACGTTGTTGTTGTTGTTGTTTATTTGACGTTGTTGTTGTTGTTGTTGTTGTTTATTTGACGTTGTTTTAGATGTTGTTGTTTATTTGACGTTGTTGTTGTTGTTGTTTATTTAACGTTGTTTTAGATGTTGTTGTTTATTTGACGGTGTTGTTGTTTATTTGACAGTGTTGTTGTTGTTGACGTTGTTGTTGTTGTTGTTTATTTGACATTGTTGTTGTTGTTGTTGTTGACGTTGTTGTTGTTGTTGTTTATTTGACGTTGTTTTAGTTGTTGTTGTTTATTTGACGTTGTTGTTGTTGTTTATTTGACGTTTTTGTTATTGACATTGTTGTTGTTGTTGTTTATATGACGTTTTTGTTGTTGTTGTTTATTTGACATAGTTGTTGTTGTTGACGTTGTTGTTGTTGTTGTTGTTTATTTGACGTTTTTGTTATTGTTGATATTGTTGTTGTTAATTATTTGACGTTGTTGTTATTGTTTATTTGACGTTGTTGTTGTTGTTTATTTGAAGTTGTTATTATTGTTATTGTTGTTGTTTATTTGACGTTGTTGTTGTTGTTGTTGTTGTTTATTTGATGTTGTTGTTGTTGTTTATTTGACGTTGGTTTTGTTGTTGTTTATTTAACGTTGTTGTTGTTGTTGTTATTGTTTATTTGACGTTGTTGTTGTTGTTTATTTGACGTTGTTATTGTTGTTTATTTGACGTTGTTTTTGTTATTTGACGTTGTTGTTGTTGTTGTTGTTGTATTTGTTGTTGTTGTTGTTGTTGTTGCTTATTTGACGTTGTTGTTATTGTTGTTGTTTATTTGACGTTGTTATTGCTGTTGTTTATTTGACGTTGTTGTTGTTGTTGTTGTTTATTTGATGTTGTTGTTGTTGTTGTTTATTTGACGTTGTTGTTGTTGACGTTGTTGTTGTTGTTGCTGTTGTTTATTTGACGTTGTTGTTGTCATTGTTGTTGTTTATTTGACGTTGTTGTTGTTGTTGTTATTGTTGTTGTTTATCTGACTTTTTTGTTGTTGTTGTTGTTTATTTGATGTTGTTGTTGTTGTTTATTTGACATTGTTGTTGTTGACGTTATTGTTGTTGTTTATTTGATGTTGTTGTTGTTTATTTGACATTGTTGTTGTTGTTGACGTTGTTGTTGTTGTTGTTTATTTGACATTGTTGTTGTTGTTGTTGACGTTGTTGGTGTTGATGTTTACTTGACGTTGTTGTTATTGTTGTTGTTTATTTGACGTTGTTTTCGTTGTTATTTATTTGACGTTGTTGTTGTTGTTTATTTGACATTGTTGTTGTTGTTGACGTTGTTGTTGTTGTTGTTGTTGTTTATTTGACATTGTTGTTGTTGTTGTTGTTGACGTTGTTGGTGTTGTTGTTTATTTGACGTGGTTATTGTTGTTGTTGTTTATTTGATGTTGTTTTAGTTGTTGTTGTTTATTTGACATTGTTGTTGTTGTTTATTCGACGTTGTTGTTGTTGACATTGTTGTTGTTGTTGTTTATTTGACGTTGTTGTTGTTGTTTATTTTACTTAGTTGTTTTTGTTGACATTGTTGTTGTTGTTGTTGTTTATTTGACATTTTTGTTGTTGTTGATGTTGTTGTTGTTGTTGTTTATTTGACGTTGTTGTTGTTGTTTATTTGACGTTATTGTTGTTGTTTATTTGACGTTGTTGTTGTTGTTGTTATTGTTGTTGTTTATTTGACGTTGTTGTTGTTGTTTATTTGATGTTGTTGTTGTTGTTGTTTATTTGACGCTGGTGTTGTTGTTGTTGTTTATTTGGCGTTGTTATTGTTGTTATTTATTTGACGTCGTCGTTGTTGTTATTGTTTATTTGACGTTGTTGTTGTTCTTGTTGTTGTTGTTGTTGTTTATTTGACGTTTTTATTGTTGTTTATTTGACGTTGTTTTTGTTATTTGACGTTGTTGTTGTTGTTGTTGTATTTGTTGTTGTTGTTGTTGTTGCTTATTTGACGTTGTTGTTATTGTTGTTGTTTATTTGACGTTGTTGTTGCTGTTGTTTATTTGACGTTGTTGTTGTTGTTTATTTGACGTAGTTGTTGTTGTTGACGTTGTTGTTGTTGTTGTTTATTTGACATTTTTGTTGTTGTTGATGTTGTTGATGTTGTTGTTTATTTGACGTTGTTGTTATTGTCTATTTGACGTTGTTGTTGTTGTTATTGTTGTTGTTTATTTGACGTTGTTATTGTTGTTTATTTGATGTTGTTATTGTTGTTGTTTATTTGACGTTGGTGTTGTTGTTGTTTATTTGACGTTGTTGTTGTTGTTATTTATTTGACGTTGTTGTTGTTGTTATTTATTTGACGTTGTTGTTGTTGTTATTGTTTATTAGACGTTGTTGTTGTTGTTGTTGTTTATTTGACGTTGTTGTTTATTTGACGTTGTTGTTTATTTGACGTTGTTATTGTTGTTGTTTATTTGACGTTGTTGTTGTTGTTTATTGGACGTTGTTGTTGTTGTTGACGTTGTTGTTGTTGTTGTTTATTTGACATTGTTGTTGTTGTTGTTGACGTTGTTGTTGTTGTTGTTTATTTGACGTTGTTTTAGTTGTTGTTGTTTATTTGACGTTGTTGTTGTTGTTGTTTATTTGACGTTTTTGTTATTGACATTGTTGTTGTTGTTGTTTATATGACGTTGTTGTTGTTGTTTATTTGACATAGTTGTTGTTGTTGACGTTGTTGTTGTTGTTGTTTATTTGACGTTTTTGTTGTTGGTGATGTTGTTGTTGTTAATTATTTGACGTTGTTTTTATTGTTTATTTGACGTTGTTGTTGTTTATTTGACGTTGTTATTGTTGTTATTGTTGTTGTTTATTTGACGTTGTTGT